>CM057165.1:17801644-17836644 GCA_029962745.1 Echinometra lucunter | reverse complement strand
TTATTTTGCTTTATTGTTCATTCATATTCTTTCTCTTTTGTTGTTTATTTGCGATTATTATTTTCCTAGTAAAATTGAAATTCGTCATAAAGGAAAAGAAGTATGAGGAATGGAATTATTACATACCGTTAACAACCATCCTTTTGTTATGAAAATAAACATACCTCTTGTATCATAAATTATTAATCCATAAAGTGAGTCACGGGAAGGTCCTGTCCTTGAAGACATGATACATGGAGGTACCATTTCAGGATTGTAAACAGATATTGCATGTTGAAAACAACATTTGTGAGAAACAAACACCAATTCTGATTATTACTGCACAGTATAAAAACCGCAGTGTGGGTTTAGAAACGAGGAAAGTTAAGTCATGGAAGTTGAGTGGACTGGTTGCACGCGTTTCAGTCGTGCTAGCTAGCGTTTGCCAAACGGGTGAAACATACCAACCTTACTATGCAGGGAAAGGAGAGAGAGGGAGAGAGAGAGAGAAAATAAGAGAGAGAGAGAGAGAGAGAGATGGGCGGAAAGCTGAAGACCAAAGCCGTGCACAGGAATTTTTCGAATTGAAATTGAAGGATCTGGTACACACTTTGGGTTGATTTTTTTTTTAAAATTTTCAATACAAAAAAAGACAAAAGAAAAAGTGGGTTTTGAAAATTTCCGGGGGCGGGGGGGGGGGGGGGGGGAACTGCCCCCTATGTGCGTACGGCCGTGCTGAAGACCTCATTCTACTTATTTATTTATCAGTGAAATCTGAAATAAAAGAGTAATTATTGAGAACGATGGGGACCCGTCTTCTTCCCCCCTTTTTTTCATAATAATGATTTTTTTTTTCTTTCTTGGTCAACTAATTTTGGAGTGATGAAGGTACCTAAAAATATAGGGACTTTCATTTTTTTTTTTTGACAGATGCCCCCTTGCGTTTCAGGTCATATTTTCCCCCATGAAAAGAGGGGAAAATATGGTTTCAGAAGGACATGTTTATGTTTTTAAAAGGGGGCCAAAACAGATCTTTGAATTCAGATTTTACTTCTAAAATAAAGACATTTTGAAACTGGTATTTCATCCGGTTCCTCGTTCAATAATTTTGTCTGATATCGGTTTTCAGACATCGGTTTTCAGACGAAATCCTGAGCAGATATTATTTAAAGCTATCGTATGTCATAATGTGAATCTATTCATGCATTTTCTTAGTCCTTTGTTATTATGTAGTAACTACTCGAAAAAAAAAAGAAAGAAAGGAAAAAGAAAGGGATGAAAACTGTTTTTCTATCAGAAACTTAGTTAGCGAAGGAGAAATTAACTAAATTAGTTATCGGCCTATATACACTGTTGCTTATATTATAAAGTTGGAATAAAATTTTTTACATCCAGATTTTGACAATAATTTCTTCCTAATAGATAAATACATACATTCCCAAATTATATTGAAATACATGAGAGAGTATTTGTTTGTTTGCGTGACTCCTAAAGCATGTGTATGCTTTCATCACGGGACCTACGGCTTAAGTCCTCTCCGACGGTAATGAATAAAAAAGGCACTATTTTGTAGGTCATCGATATGGTTTTGAACCAGGGATCCTGGAAACGACTGCAATTGTTTCAGCACTGAATCATGTCCGTACACAGCTGGGGGTGGGGTAGGGGACAACCCTAATAAATTTTATGAAAACAAAGAAAATGTAATAAAATTTTCTATATACTGCATTGCACATTCCCCGCCCAGACTGGAAAATCCATTCGTACGGCCATGCATTGAAGCACAATAACTCTGTACTCCTCCTGGAAAGATTTAAGTTGTTGTTGTTGATTCGTGTTGAATGGCGATCAGTCAGTCTTGACTATTATCACCAACTAAGTTAGCTTTATTTTTGTTGATTATTTCTTTTAAATAATTTTGGTATTTTAAGGATAATTTTGTTGGCATCTCTTTTTTTTTTTTTTTTTTATACTATGAATTATTATTTTTATTTATTTATTTATTTTTTATAGATAAAGTAGTATCATGCCAGGTTACCGAATCCTGCCGGTTCTCAGACACCGTCCTGACAAACCTGCTCGAAGTTGTTCGAAGGTTTCTCGGAAACAAGTTTCCTATGTCTCTCAGGTGTAGACAAGGGGCTCCCTTTGGGATACCTCAATATCTGAAACTCGAATTAGGAGAAAGGTGCCGTAAAAGAAAACCAACTACAAAAGGATGGAGAGAGACTTTTCCGAGGAAATTAGTTTCACACAAACACGCATACTTATCATCAACAAGAAAATTATTTCCTCCTTGACTATGACCATTTTCTCTATGTTAAGTTGAGTTAAATACAGGATAAGGACAGGCAAAACAAAATGGGCTTTTGATGAGAAATTGGTGCTGTTAGTCAAGATGATATAAATGATTGAATTACTAGACGTATATCGGGAACGTCTCATATGCAATCAATCGTACGACCCTGTTTGTCATGGAAATATTCCGTGACGGTGCATTTAACAGGTTCGTACATGTATACATGTCATAAAGTACATCTACAACAAGATTTCCCGTTGTATTCTGCTCTCCTATTTCTTTCTCTTTTCCTTTTGCTTCTCTTTAGTCTTGTTAGTTAAGCTTTTTCTTTTTCTACATCGTTCTTTATCTTCTTCTTTTTTTTTTTTAATAAACTAATGAAAGGAAAATGACATACATCTTCGCAAACGAACTTTTGTGGATTCTCCACTATAATAACCAACTACAAACTAAGGAAAAGGGAATCTAAAATTAACGAGATAAAATAGAAAGAAAAAGAAAAAGAAGAAAAAAGAAGAAAAAAATGATAATAATAACTCGCAAGAGTGTCTATTCTCTCCCAAAGCGCTTCGTTCGAAGAACGAAACGGACGATTGCATTTTGTATTTTAGAATCAGGTGATTTTAATAGACCCAAAATTTCTTCAGGGTTTGCATGATTCGTTTCGGAAAGAAGCTTGATTAATCATGAATAAATCATATTTGTCACCATCATTTTGGTGAGTGGGACAAAGACATGCAGAGCTAAGTTAAAAAATTATTCCTATTTTATGAGCAACAGTGTACTTTGCATTCCTTTTGGATAGAATGATTTAATTTCATTTACATAGTATGTATCTGTATAGAAGAATTAGGTGATGTATCGGGTTTGATGTGAAATATCCCGTTTTCTCTGAAAAATGGCTGTTTTCGCGCTTCGCAATTTTTTATGTACATGTATTATGACTAAGTTTTTGGCTGAGTGGTGAAACTTTTTGTCCAATAGCGATCGAGCAATTGACCGTGATGAATATTCATACATGATAATGACGTATGCCTGTTGTAGGCGGAGCTCAGCTCAATAGTAATAATGGATGACCCAATTAACAGGTGTGTGTTGCATGGTGCAACAATTCCGTTATTATTTAGGTTCCGTTTTATGCTAGACAGTTTATAAGTGCTTGAATTCATAGAACGAATATGCAGATGAAGAGACAATTGTGAGGAGTTAGTAGTACGCTCTCTTCTTCAAGGTTAACCAGCTGTTAGGTGTGATTGATTTTTCTTCCCGTGATAGTCAGCGACCGACCGGCCGTGCCTGGCCGCTCCGAGCCCTCTGATCTTGGACTCTGCGTACCGGTACCGTATGCCTACGTGCAAATGTACTGCCAAACCGAGATTAGAAATCGGTTATGAGTGAATAGTCATCTGTAAAATTTGCACATTCGTTTCATCTTGTGGGTCCCACTGTTTATTTGGATTAAGTAGTATGTTTCACTTTCATCTTGTGCAACTGTAACAGTTAAGACTTAAGTGGAGTAACATTTTCTATCTATCCTCATCAATAGGATTTATTTCAGTTCAGTTTTATTAAAGAGCCCATGCCAACTCATTATTTTGATCATCACGCACATCAAAAAGCGACACTCGGATTCCTGTTATTCACAAAATGACATGAGAGGTGTAACATTTCAGCTGAATGAATGTCTTGTGAGCTGGTTTGGAACAAAATAAAACGTGATTCATCAGAAAGTTTATTAAATCCGCAACAAGTACAGCTTGAGATTGAGGGGGCAAAAATTATTGACGGCAATGACGCAGATGTTTTCAGCATCACAACGATCGAACCTGAACCAAAACAGAAATGTTGCTTTATGTTGCTGCGATAAGGGACATGCAAAAGTGTCGGACTTTCAAGGGAACCAGGTTGGCTGTATCACAGGACACCGAACAAAGCTGTCGATCAAAATAGTGCCCCTGCGAGGGGATCTGTCACCACCACAGCAATCTCAAGTGATTAATTGCCCAGTCCATAGAACTTTGGAGAATGAAAACCATTTGAAGACTAAAACCATGGAAAATACACCAAAGTATTCTTTCAAAGAGGTGATAGTAACGTGGAATAATGCTGTAGAGAGTGCAAAGAGTGGAAGTTGGGAAGATGCGTTCAACAGCTTCCAACCCATTAAGGATTATTCAGCGATGATGAGGTTTAATCTGGGGCAAGTTGCTTGGGTGCTTGGAAAGCCCCAGGTAGCCAAAGAGGTATGATTTGATTTTTTTTTTAATTCATTCTTTTTTCAAACAAAACAACTTAATGTGCCCAACACATATCCCAGAGAGCTACACGTCAATGTACAATGAATGATATAACAAGCAGAATTACTAATATTCCATATAGTTCTTCAAATTGTTTGAATTTGAAGATAATGAATTAAACTTAATTTGATATTCCCACAGTAAACTTTTTAGTACAGGCTTGATTTCACTCAACCCTTGCACTTTACATAGGTTTTCACACTTTGAAATGTTTATAGAAATTAGAAAGGTTAAAAAATAGAATTTTCTGAATGATAATTAATAATAATTTTAATGATGTCAATAACAATGAGGATTTATATAGCGCCTATACATTTCCGATGTCTCTAAGTGCTTTACTCTTATTCGAAGCTTGAGTGCACACGGGAGCATTCATATTTTTGGCTGTGTAATTGTGCTGTATTCAACCTCTATACATGGAGTTGAAGATACATGTATCACTCACCACCAGGGTTCTCACTAGAAAAAAATCCACACACGGTTCCCACTCTGCGCAAAGCGTGGAAGTTTCGGAAGTTTTACGGAATAACACCTAAAGTTAGGTGTGGCGGCAGTATATGCTATAGTAAAAGGATGAAAAATACTTCTTGGTAAGCAGGAGTTGTCTACTAATGCATAAAAGTAAAAATACATTGCCAAAAAGCAAAACAATCTGTGACATTTATCATTATTGTTAGGAATATATACTCCAATATTTTTTTACCCTTGTTGCCACGCATGGTGCAGCAATTTCACACATGGTTCGTCCTTGTCTGAAACCCTTCACGCATGGTATTGGAACCATGGGTGTTATGTACTGGCGAGAACCATGCTCACCACAATAAGCAATGAAATTCTAAGAAACTATTTGTTTTGCACTGTAGGATGATAAAATATATCTATTCCATATGATTCCTTCAATTGTATCTCAGTCACCTTGATCAAGTAAAATTTTCAGATTTGTGGGGATTTACATTGTAATAGCCATCCTGCTCCTCTGAAACTCACACATGCAGAGACACCAAGGTCAAAGACCAGTAATGCGGGAGGTTTTAGGTAGGCAATGCGTGAGATCGCCAGGCGTGTGTATAATATACGTGTATATGGGGATAGGCTGTGATGTAGGCGTGAGAGAGAGATTTTTTGGGATGAGCAGGAGCCCCCAATGCGGGAGTCTCACGCATTAGGTGTGAGACTTGACATGTCTGCGCATGGGCTTGGAAATACTACTTTCCTGTGGTCAGCGATTGCCTCTTTATTGATCTTCATGTTTATCAGTGTGAGGTTATCGATAATTATAACCGGGCATTTATGTGGGTGTGATGAGTTGGAAGCCAGGAATGCTCACATTTGTAATTAAAGACAATAAATCTATTAATGTGGATTTCCTGGTGGTTATGGTCACATGTATGAGCCACATGTATGTAAGTGGTACTTAATTGTCTTAATGATGAATTGCCTACATAAAGTGTAGTATTTATAAGTTTTGAGAAGCATGAAAGCTTTTTGCAGAAGGTTTCGACTTTCAAGGTGCTCTTATAAACTTGATTTTTTTCAGGACAGGTACACGCAGACATACAATAAATTTACTAGACGAAAAGCAGCATGCGCGGATATCATTACGCGAATGGCATTAGGCCCCACCTCTTTCGGATCATTTGAAGGGGCCGATAAGCACCCGTTATCGCCATGTTATCGATAACACTGTTGCATTATTCATATCAATTGCGCATATCATTTTTATTGTGACACTTTGATTTAATGCACATTTGTTGCGCATTTATTGTGCATTAACTGCGCGTGTGGTAAGCTGATCCGGGTTATGTTTCATAACGCGTACAAACAAATGCTACTACATGTAGTTGGAAGCATCTTACGAAATGAATTATTCATTTTTAATTATGAATATTGATGGTGCTTAGGTCGGCCTTCTAATGGATCTGGACAAAATGGCAAAGCTTTAGGGGCCTGGCTAACACACTTGAGTATTTTAGTTTTAAAGGAAAGAAAACGTCACTGTGAGAGTGTAGCAGTACATAAAAATGAAGCCCTTTTTCTATCATACACAAATATAGGCCTACAATATTGAGTTGACCAACTAAAGCTCTGCTTCTCTTGATTGCACAATACTTGTGGTGTATACATTGTAGGTCAATTGATAAACCTTCATGCTGCTTAATGTACTTTATCAGAGGGAAGGGGGTAGGGGATATTATTCTTTGCAGTTTGATGCTTACAACTTGTACAGTGTCTAATTGTTAATTTCCTCTGGCTCAAAGAGTACCAGTCGACGTTGTTTACTATCATTCATTATCTTGTGACATGTGTTGACGTGGCAACAAGAGTAATTACTTATTTTATCTTTTTAATCATAATGTTAATATCTATATTGACAATTTCGCAATCAATATAGAAGATGAGTTTCTTAGTATTCTTACAATATTGTGGTAGTCCCAATTGATATGATGATAATGGTTATCATGATAATGATAACAGTCAAAATACATTGTATATACATGTACATGTAGCAGTGGTAGTAATTAGGGAGTGCTCACAAATACAGGAACTGCAAATTTCTTCCAAGAAGTCACCAATTAGTGCTGCTCATTAAATGTATAATGGACATTTAAGGACTTTCCCTACTGTGTACTACATGTGCCCAACTGCAGTTCAGTTTTGGCAAAATGCCAGCTACATGTACTTTTTTTTTCATGGGCTTGTTGCATTGCACTGTATTGAGGTCACCTTTAGAAATCATAATTGGTCTGTCTGTCAAATTGTGGCTCCTCTCTGTTTCAAATGTAAACATTTCTTTGTAATTTTTCAATGAAGTTTCAGCACGTGAGTGTTTGTGCAAAATTATCTAACAAGTTTTTTGCTTTTGGTCCCGTGACGACTTGCTATCCATTTCTTGTACGATGAATGAAAAATATGAACTTAGCCTCAAAAATGGGGTTTAATGGAGATATCTCACAAAGGGGAAGAAATTGCCTGCTGAGTGCCAGAAGGTTGTTCACGCCTGGGTGGATGTTGAAGAATACAAGTTAACACCCTTGTTGCTTTTAGTGGACAAAATTTTGTTTTTTTATTTTGTACCTGAAATTGTTCATGCAGTTTAGATGAAAATTCGGTCAGTTTAAAATCTAGTTACATGTATCTCTTTATAGATACATTTTTTAGCCCTGAAGTACGCTCGACAACAGGTCATGTGGGATGTGAATTTCGCGGCCAACTTTGCGCCCCAGTCGTGAAATTTGCGACCTGTGACGCGAACTTTGAGTTCCAGTCGATTTTGCGACCCGTGTCGTGAAGTTCAGGACCTGGGATGTGAAATTCAGGACCCGGGACGTGAAATTCAGGACATGGGATGCGAAATTCACGTCGCACATGACATTTAGTTGAGCCATACTTTACTCCTTGAGCATTCTTTTTCGTGTCAGTGCACATTCGTACAATTAAATTGCACAATCCTAATAATCAGTTTTCTCCTTCACCATTTTACCAGTGAAAGTAAAAAATGGCTAGTGTGCTTGAGTGATATCTATAGAGTGATAAGCAGTATCAATACTGCACAGAGGGTTCTAGAATTTAGAGAAAACTATCAAAAGACCAATTTGTCATTATTTTCTCCTTTAAGTAAGATCAATCGAGCACTGGCATCAGTCATGTACTACCAAGGTAGAGTATGGGAGGAGTTATCATTCCCCGTTCTCCCTCTCTTTCTGTTCCACTTTTTCTTTCTCTTTCTTATTTTTTCCAAAATAAATAGGGAGTTATTTTGTGCCTTCCCTGTTGGCTCCACTACAGTATACCTGCTGGTACCTGTAGGCTAGCGTTGCATTGAAAAGTCTGGACAGTCCATGCCTAAGGCTTAGACGTACAGTATGTGATGATGCATAGCTATCAATTAACAATCACATGGTTTCAGTCGTTCGTTGTCATGATGGATAATTAATTGGGTTGACGTTGGCCAAGTCATCGTTTTGCGTAGGCAGGACTTGTTATTTGAGTTGACAGCTGCGCACACTGTGACGCAATAGATCCACGTATCGTAATCTTCAGTTTGGGTCATGATGTCACCAGAACTGCCTCTGTGACTTCTTGGAAAGTTTGAAAGCAGTCTGGATATGAATGAAAAACAGGAAATGCCTATGTCTTTCAGGGAGGGGGAATAGAGGGCTTCGTGATTCACTTCCTGAGGTCATTGTTTGGGGTTCTGTCCAATTTTTCTTTTAATCAGACTTTACAGATGCGCAGAAAGAGAGATATTTTTGGAAATTACACTGTACTTGTTCCATCATGAATCAAGAGCTCCTTCAAAGACGATATCAAATCCATTGCTTGAACTTCCTGGTCTAGTAATACTATGAAGTGCTTTAAAATCTGATCATAGAAGAGTCTACATATAGATAATGAGAGCACATACCTGTGAGGCATAATTCTATATTTAAGCTTTTTTCTCAACTAAGTGGAAGAATAATAAAAGAAATTAGCGCACACTCTGTTCATGTAAATGTGTACATGTACATGTACGATATGTAGGCCCAGATGCTTCATGACAAGTGGCCTGATCTTTTATCATAAATGTTACATAATATGAACTTGGTGTACAAAAATGTAGCTACATGTACATTATGTACATGTAGACCTAGGTGGCTAAATTTGGTAAAACTTAATTCATAATAAATTTATTGAAACCTGTTTGCTAAAGAGATCAAGGATACTGTATGTACTCATGTATGTCACGATTTGTGTGCCTCTATGTTTTGCCACTTGAAAACTTCCTATGGTGTTCCTGCACTGCATAATAAATGGTACAGAAAACCACTGTGTGCTATGGCAAATGCATACATTTTTCTTTGAAAAGTGCTTGATTCATGACATGTACTGTTCTAATTTTTTCTTCTTCCGAACATAATTTTTTATACCTTTTAACATTTAAAACTCCTTTTTTTTTGTCACGAGACACATTCTAAATGTGATACCAGTCTTAAAAATGAGTTAGCAAATTGCTGACTTTCTCAAGCTAGGAGCTTCTTCACGTGTTTACTTGATAAAATCTGCAGGAGTGGATATTAAGCTTGCTTACTACATTGTAAGACTAATACAAATGTAGCAGCTTACATGCAGCATATTAGGGTAACCCTCAAGGCTTTGAACAACAAATATATTCTGTATTCTTTCTACACATTTTATTTTTGTCATGATTTTAAAATTTTTTTATCTAGAACTTTTAGGCTGCAATAGAGAAGGGGAATACATGTACACCGATGGTCCTAGCCCATTTCCAGCTCAGCATGGGCAACTACCAACTCCATTGATACGAGTCCAGAAT
Organism: Echinometra lucunter; assembly: GCA_029962745.1. NCBI lineage: Eukaryota > Metazoa > Echinodermata > Echinoidea > Camarodonta > Echinometridae > Echinometra > Echinometra lucunter. The sequence goes on along the minus strand of CM057165.1, from coordinate 17,826,755 downwards.
CCAGTATGAGAGCTTTCAATTTTCACATTCCAAACTTTTTTCTTAATTCTTTTACTTTCTTTATTTTTTATGTAGAACTTCACAGCAGCAGCAGAAAAGGATCCACATATGGCCCTGGCCCACTTCCAGCTGGGCATGGTCAACTACCACCTTCATCGATACAACGAGTCCAGAAACAGCTATGAGAAGGCCAAGAACTGCCTCCGTAGCAACAAATTCATTGACTACAGGCAACTAGGCTTTGTGCACAAACTATATGAGTGTGAGGTATGTTCAAGTGATGTAGCCAGGATGGTTGGAGGGGCACTGTTTTAAACATTTTCCAGGAAGTGAAAAAAGAAGTTTGAATTGAAACTTTTTGTAATGAAGGATTACCACATGTGATTTAGAAGGGAAGGAGCACAAAATTTGCTAGTGGTACACTGTATTTGTCTATGAAAGAAAGAAAGACACCATCTGCCAATGAAAAAGGAGGGTAACTACAAACCCATTGTTTTGCACAGATTTGATTTTTTTTCTGAGCAGTTTGATTCAGTTATACTTCATTTATTTGTGGATTTTGGCAAGATTGACAAAATGAAGAATTGCAGGTTTATTGATTTCAAATTAAGTTGGAGTTTTGATTTCTTCAATTTCATTCCATTTTTAGAGTGTTTACAATTTAGTATAAAAGTAAATTTTGAAGTCACTTATTTTCCATTTTGTTATACTGGCCAGATTAATGAAATGTCAATGTCGATTAACCAAAAATTATCTTTCATGCTAAGGACATTTCGTATGGATTTAAAAATGAGTGATTTGGTTTAATAGCTTGATACTTTGAAACATAATCCTTTAGTCCTGTAGTTTATTTGTGGATATGGAAAATCCTTATATTTTAAATAAAAAATCTATTACCTAGTATTTGTTTTCTTTTGTCTTTATGTTAAATTTGTGCAGATTCTCTATAATCTAGCGCTAACGTATGCCACTATGATGAACAATTCAGAGTTTGCTTTGGAGTTGCTTGATGAAGCAAGCAAAGTCAGCATCGAGGCTCGGCATGGCCCACTGATTGAAAAGGCACAGAGACAGTTATTGGTAAGTTCTCAGTGACAAAAAAAAAAAAGACTTGAAATTAAAGGCAGTTGGAATGGCAGAGAATAATAAATTATCATGAGTTTTCATTTTTGAAGATGAGAATAATTTTAGGACCATGCTGAAGAATATATTTACATATAGACAGTGCTCAGTGAAAAAAGTAATTCTTCCAAAAAACATTAGAAAAAGTTATGCGCCCCAGTGTTATGAATTTCACCACATCTTGAATAAAGGTGAAAATACATTTTTTTTTGTGACCCGAGTGTCATAGATCACAAATTGCTGCCATTATGTTTGTCAACCCAGTTGTGATAGAAAGTCTGCATTTTGTGGTTTATTATTATGATAACAAGAATAATAATATTCTCTGTCGTCATCATCATCATCATCGTCATCACCATCATCATCATCACCATCATCATCATCCTTAATATGATGTGTTTTTCCACATTCTCTCCCTATTTTTTGACAGACCAATCAGCTGTATGAACCTATCTTGTTGCCTAGCAACCAGCTCTTCCGCCCGCCCCTGAGCAAGGTCGCTGGCTTGAAGAACGTAGATTATCTTGGCAAAGCGAAGGTGGTCAGTGAGCTTCCCGAGTCAAGCAACAACAACAACGAAACAGTGAGTAGACATTTTGATACAAGCATGAGTTCATCATGCATTAACCTGTTGAGCATGAAGCCTGAGGTATTTGGGCCGGATTCTGTTAAGGAAAATAAGTGTTATGTCCAAATTAGATTGGGTGCCATGGGTTAAACAGAGCATATTTTGTCGCTTTTTTTTGTTAACTGGCGCATTCTTGTGCACGTTCATAGGTTCACAAACTAGTGATGATCTGGTTATGCTATATACCCCCCCCCCCAAAAAAAAGAGACTTTTGAGAAATAGCAGATGGTATTATTCACACCTTTACAATGGCACGGTGATTTACAGTTTAAAAAGATGTGTACGTATTAAAAGCAAACAGTTACGAAGGGGGCATATAAAAATGGAGTTCCAGATCAAATGGTAAAAAGACGTTGCACAGGGATGAGAAATGGCACTTGTTCAAAAAAGAAGAAATTGTTGACAACTATGGATGAGCATATGACTGAATGACAGACTGAATTACATGTATTACCTTCCAGCCCAAATATCACATTTCTTCCCGTGTCTGTATACTGAAATTTTTCTTGTTCAGTTTTTCCTTAATGGTTGAACTATTTTGTGGAAAAGGGAATTTTGCAGTTAGCCCTGGGTTCATGTCTGTTGGTGATTTGAAAGTTCTATAATTGCCCCTGGAGTACCTGTGCATGACACATCCAGTTGGTATGTTGGTTCCCCTATATACCAGAAAGTACAAATTCAATATTTGTGGGAAGGCATGCTTGACAAGCTTTTAGTGCATGTACCATATGCTTGAAGATCCTTTAGAATTAGGGTCTCTAGGGTATTTTCAATGAGCATTACACACTGTAGGTCCTCCTTTTCATAAACTCGAATCACCAGAGCCATATCACGACCTCCATGCCAGCAACTGGTACCCTGGCTGCCATTGTCTCCTTTCAGCCCTCTCACCCTACTGTCGAGAGAGCTAATCCCTTTTCAAAGCACTTCGTTTGAGCTCAAGCAAATAACCATTGAAATTACCAAGGAATTTGCATTTTACTGTCCAACACATGCAGTTCACTGATCCATGGATCCTCTAGTGTTGACTAATATTGTCACAGGGCAACTTTTGAAACTAATTTTAGAACTTTCACTTTCTCTTGAGAAGTGTTTTAATGCTACATCAGATTAGAAGTACTATCTTTTGATTTATTGCATCTAAATTGGCCTGCCTGTTTTGTCATGAATTAAAAATCGAAAGTAGTGTCATACATGTTAATGTTGTAAAACAGAAAGGTAGCATTATTTTGGTAGTTGGTAATTCTTGAAATTACCGGTACTTACAAGTCAAATCCAGTTAAAGCCTCACAAAGCTGCTCTCAAAACTGAATTTTTACACCCTTCACTGATTTTAGGGCCTTCTCCATTAACCCATTCATGACAGGAATTATTTGAAGCCTAATTTGGTCAGCTTTTATTCTTCAAATTGGCAACACCAACATTTTTATTTTATTGCTACATTTTATTTATAAAAACGTCATGTATCAGAAATGAATATAAATTGACAGAAATTATGATGATAAGTCAAAAAGTTGCCAATTTGCAGGGGAAAACAGTGATTTTAAACTTTCTATCACATTGCCAATTGAAGGATTTTAATGCTTATTTTCCTTTAAAAAATTTTCAGCATCAAACAATGAATAGTGATGCAACCAAAATGGGCACAGTTTGTGTAGAATTTTTTGCTCTTTCTGCTCATGTATTTGGTATGATTTTTAGGGCTTTGCATTAAAAGATATTAGGCTAAACCACAAAATGTGGACCTCTGTCACGAATAGGTTAAATTGTAACCCATCAAGCATGATTTGATTTCAGCATAAAACACCTTTTTCTTAGATTCTAACCTGAGTTATCTTGGGCTTTGAGTATTCAGTGGGTTAAAGTGAATTTTTGTGTGCCTCATACATGAACATGTACTTTACCCCTGGCCTGGTTTTTCCGTATTTTATGCATGCGATACATATACCAGTATACTGCAGTACTTGTTCATATGATGTATGCAAGTGAAAGTTTAATATACACATGCAAGTGAAAGTTAAATCAATGTTAAAAAATATTTGGAAACTGGAATGACCATTCTTGGTTTGTAAATATATAAAAGTGAGTCTTTTTAACCAACCATTGTCTGGGAATTCCCTCTATAGTTTTTTTTAGTTTATATTCCAAGTTATGTTTGTTTGGAAATACTTCAGTTTGGTTTCTCTCTCTTTTATCTCTCTTCCTCTTGTGAGAAGTTAATTTTCTCAATGTTATCCCATAGAAGTACAGAGCTTTTTAGAGGTCTAAATTAATCATCTTCAATCCTCAAATTGGCAACAAATATTTTTTTTTCCACTCTTACATAATTTGAAAAAAATTAATATAGATATAACATGAACCAAAATGAATTATGATTGCAAAATTTAAGCTGAAACTACCCATTTGAACATGGAAATGGTGATTATATAATATTCACTGCATTGCCAATTTAAGGAGTTTAATGATTAGTTACATTTAAACTGCTCTAATGCGGAAATGCAACAAGATATTGCAATGGGAATGGACTTCACTTTCATTCAGTGAAGTTTTCTCTTTCTGCTCATGTATAATGTGTAATGCCTAGCATTCTGGATCGGCAGATACATGTACTGCCAAAGCGTCGCCTAAATGGGACACTGTACGTCCATGGGTTAAAAAGAAATGTAAGACTCTGTTTGAAACTTTGAAGTAGGAAAGACCATTTTTGGCTTATGTTTTTTAGGATGAGTCTTTTTTTACTTCTGTCTGGAATTCCCCTGTGGGTGTGTGTTTTCACTGGTTTATAACCAATTGGTCTACTACCACTTGGTCTAATTGCCAGATTGTCTAACACCGCCATGGCTAAACCCATTTGGTCTACTATCATTTTGGTCTACTTGCCATTTGGTCCAATCATCACTTGGTCTTAATACCCTCTTGGGCTTATTGTCATTTTGTCTAATGATCACATGGTCTAATTGCCACTTCGTCTACTTAGTTTTCCTCATTTTGTCTAATGACTATTTGGTCTATTACCAGTTCGTCCAATCAGGTTAGACAAAGTGGGTATTGGACGAAATGGGCATAGCCTGACTGGAAATTAGACGAAATGGTAAATTATGGACTAAGTGGCAATTAGACCAAATGGTTATTAGACAAACGGGTTGTAGACAAAATAGGATTAGACAGTGTGGGATGAGACCAAACAGGCATTAGACAAAGGGGGAGTAGACAAAGGGGGAGTAGACAAAGTGAAAATTCACCTTTTCACTGGTATATTCATTTGAAACCTCTTTGCATTGAAGATACCCACACCAGACAGACACAAGGAAAGGCTTATTCCTTCCCCTTGAGTGACCAAGATTTATGTCCTTTTGAAGTTAGTTTGGTGGTGTGACCAGGATGTTTGCTTTCTAAATATTGTGAATAGACTATTTTGGGAGAGTTGTGGGTACTAGTGTTCCTGTGATTTTTAATGAGTAAATGTGAATGAAAAGCTACATGTATTCATTTAAGTGAACCTTGCTATATTTTATCATTGCACTGCCACTCCTATCTAAGGGGGAAAAAAAATCCCTACGATGGCCAGAAATAGAACATCACTGTTAAATCAAATTAATATGGTAATTCAGCCTCTCCCTCTTAGACTGGGGGGGGGGGGGGGGGGGGGGAAGAGGGAGAGGAGCTCATCAGGGAACTCTCCCAAAAAGCTTAATTGAACTAGAAATGAACTATTGAACTTTAATAAATGATGAAAAGGAACCTCATTACTTAAAAAGATATCCCCCATACATGATAAAATTAGCCCAAATATATTTCAGCTCAGTGCATAAGATCACTGAACTGTATATACACTGTAACCATTTATGTCTAATTATCCTAAGTTTAGTTTGTAAAAATAACATTTTGCTAAATTACTATACTTCCTTTGGCTATTATAAGAATATAGTATACATGTACACCCCCCCCCCCCCTAGAAATTTACAAAAAGTGATAAAAAAAAGAGTCTTTGAAAGCTATTCATGAATATATCCATGATATGAAACCCCCTAATACCTGTAAGAATACGCCAAATTTATGCATGCCACCACCACGTGTTAGTATCATTGAGTAGCATGCGGCCTTGTCTGCTTTGGCTTTGAAATTGGGAACGAACTTTGTCACCCTTGCCAGGGTTATTCAGTGGTGATTAATTTGTCAAATACATGTACTCTGTAAACTACCTGGTAAGATGTCTGCAAATGCAAAGCCACAAAATATTGTCTGCTTAATAGTTATAATGAGCATGAATCAGTTTCCTGTCCGAGCAGTACATGTACGTTCCTGGCACAACTGCTTGGAAATTTCATATCAGATGACACAAGTGCATTCAGATTACATGTATGTCTGATTGAAATGAAAGTGGAAAATATTTCCATGGGAAGTTACAAAAACAAAGCTACATGGATGAGATCATTGTCACTATACCACAGTGACCCCGTGATGACCAAAGTTTTATTCAGGTCAGGGAATCCCTCCAAGCCATAAAAATATTGCTCCATTGTGCAATAAATATGTGGAAGTGGATTTAGGGGTGCCCACCCGGCCAAAGGCCCCCTTCCTCCTTTTCTTGATCTAGACACCTGAAGAAGCTGAGGACCTGTTATTTATTTATTTTATTTATTTATTTTTAAAATTTGTTTATTTATTCATTTTTGTTTGTTTGTTAATTCTTTTCCTTTTTTTTCCTTGTAAGCGATTTGTTTCTGGTAAAATAGACACTAGAAAAGATTTTGGCCCTACTCCCTTACATGTATATAACATTCTAAATCTGGACTGATGCAATAGACATCTACATCTCTCTCCAGTCCACAAGACTTTCTTACTTCCTTTTTTGTGTGTGTTTTGTTTGCTTTCGTTTGTGTTTTGTTTTCCGTTCTTCCCCATTATTTTTTTTTTCTTTCTCTTTCTGTCATCTTTGTATTCTGTATTCTTTGTCACATTTCTTTGATTTTTAATCTTTCATATTTTTTTTTCTAAAGATCTCTTTTGATATATTTATTCTATTTTCTATATATTTCTTTTACTACAAGATGTTGATATGATATTGATAGTGACTGAAGTCTGAGTTAACTTTCATTTTCAAAGATAACATGTGAACACTTTATTTTTGGAAAAAAGTGAAAATATTTCAAGAATACTCTGTGACTAGACTGCTCTGCATGTCTGAGAGACATAATGTATAAGCGTCCCAACATGATAATGATGATGATTGGATTTATATAACACCTTTTCCAGTGGATACAAAGTGTTTTTCCCTTTAATCGGCTACGTGAACAAATTATTGATAGAATGTTTGTACATTCTCAGATGTTTGTTTGGAATAATTGTGGTAAAGGTCTAAAAGTGTTCTTTATTTATTAGTAAATGAAGAAAATTGGTCACTATTGTATGTGGAAATCTGTGGAGTTGCTTCCTTTAGGGTCATGTGACCTTAATTTCTATGTCATCATGTAGATCATACAAGGAAAGTACCCCAAATCAAGAAAAAGTCTGTTTTGAAAAAAAATCAGTGACTTCCTTTTGTCATTGGGCGGCAGAGCAGTGGTTGACGTACATTTTAGATGTAAATACTTGAACAAATATCCGGTATGCTATTCTTTCAGCAGCAATATGACAGCATATGTTTATCATATATTCATATTAAAGTGAAAGTCCACCCTGGAAGTTCCACTGTTTCAATAAAAGGAGATAAATTTGAACAGCACTTTAAAAAAGAAATGAGCAAAATCGGTCAAAGAATAAGAAAATTACACTCATTTACATTTTCTAGTAAATTACTCTCGGCTCTGCAAATTGGCAATACTGATGACATCATATGCTAGCAGGTCTCCATTCACTTTGTACATGAAATTTCCCATTTTCTCAATTTTCTGGGAAGTTACACATTTTCTAACCCCATAGTCAAAGTATGTTATGTAAAAAGCAATTCTTCTGAACATACATTGACTATGGGGGTTAGAAAATGTGTAACTTTCCAGAAAATTGAGAAAATGTGAAATTTCATGTACAAAGTGAATGGAGACCTGCTCACATATGATGTCATCAGTGTTGCCAATTTGCAGAGCCGAGAGTAGTTTACTAGAAAATATAAATCATGAGTGTAATTTTCTTATTCTTTGACCAATTTTGCTCATTTCTTTTTTTAAAATGCTGTTCAAATTTATCTCCTTTTATTGAAACAGTGAAACTTCTAGGGTGGACTTTCACTTTATTAAAGCATCCTACTAAATTGGTGTGTCATTTTAGTGTAAGGAAGTAGTTTCCTAAAAATACATGTTGTATGTTTGTATTTGGAGGACAAAGTACACTGTATGTCCATTCAGGGAAGCAGACATAAAATCTTCTTACCGGATGACTGTTTCCCTTTCAGAAGTGAAAGATTTTATTTGTTCAGTTATGTAGTTCATTTTTAGTTAATTGTGCCCTTGTGTGATTTGGGTCAATATTTAAATGTTGATCTGACTATTAGAAACGTCTGTGATTTAGAACTTCTCCCTCTTATATGGGAACAGGGAATGAAAGATTGTTTTACTGTATATTAACCACATGACATCCAATAGATGTTTGAGACATTGAATGTGATGAAAGAGGGAGAGAGAGGGAGAGAGATAGAGAGAAGCAGAAGACGGACTAAGAGAAAGATATTTGGCCTTTCGGTGTCTTGTATGTTGTATGTATTGAGGAGTTTTAGATGTGAGTTGCTATTAAATGTAACATTTCAATTCAGATTTGGTCAGATTTAAACAATAGTAGGGCTGTTAGCTTAAGTCAGTTACACAATGTATCTACTAAAAATCGTAGATTTGGTCACTGACGTGTGGTGCAAAATATTGGACTTGCCCTAACACAGCACTGAATTTATAGTTGACATTTTTATGATAATGGATGTATTGAAAAGAGGTTAATGACAAGTCTAATAAAAGTATTTGACTCTTTTCTTGCACAGTTGATTTATGCTTTTACATTTTTATAAAATCTATCAAATCATAACCTTTCCTTATGGTGATTTTTTTTGTGTGTGTAGAATTTCCAAGCTCCAAAGAAGGGCCTACAACCCCCACCCAACTCCTCCTTCCGACCAATCGACGATTTCTCGGACGATGATGACCCGTCTCCGACCTTCAACGGCTCCTCCTCTCCAACACCCTCTGCAGTTGCAAGGATGACACACAAGGACACCATAGCAACCTGGTATGAGGGCGTGGTTGCCTTCGAGAAGGGGGACCCGACAGGAGCATTGAATCACCTGAACGACATTGTCGATCCATCAGCAAAGATCCTGTATAACATTGGTATCCTGCAGAAGTCTCTGGGACAACTGGAAGAGGCCAACTTGGTAAGGATGATTTTCTTCATCAATCTTGCACAATGTACATGTACTTTCCTTTTTTTGTAAGAAGCCCTATCAGGGTTTGGGCCAAATGTCACATCAGCTTTTATAGTTTCCACACTCTTGGTGCAAGAAGTCTTTAGCCAATTACTGAATGCAGAATAATTTGGTGGCAGCAGAGATTTCACTCTTCGTAAGGCTTCTTAGTTTAATGTCATTGTGCCTAAAAACATGTCTAGAATGCAAATTACAAAAATGCAAAAATTAAAATGTCTATTTTGGCTTAGTGGAATAGAATTTTAGCAAAGATATGCTGCAAGGAGATCGTATATTAATTTACATGGTCTACATGCTACCCATGAAATTATCAATCATGGTTTGAAAACTTATGATTTTCAACAATTTTCAATTTTGCGTTCCAGACGTGTTCTTTCGCACAACGACATAAAACTAAGACGCCTAAAATACAGTAGTGAAATAATTTCCCATGGTAAAATCTAATGAAGGCATCGTGTCACTATCTAGACACTTTGAAGTGGTATTTGTTGGTGGGGCCTGTTATTTGTTATAGTTGAGCTCCTGTTTCAATCTGACTATAAAAAGAAACTGTATAGAATGTTGGGTAAGATAAGAACAGATGTTCCTTGCTTTTTAGCCCGAGTACTGGACTGTGTCTTTGAAAGAACCAATTCTACAGTTCGGTCAATGTTATTTTGTATTCTAGCTAATCATATTTTTGTTCTCCCTCCTCTGTCACTCTTTAACTTTTTTTTTAAAGTCGGGTTGCCAAGGAAACCCCCAAATGTGGTAAGATTTCAGGATATTTTTGACCCCTCAACTGTGACCCAGTTTCAACTGGGTACTAGGCAGTGGGTACCCACAATGACATAAAAATGGACGTCAAAGTGGGTACCTTGTTGCGCAATTCTAGCAAAATGCGTGCAAGGTATAATACATATTGTACAGTCTAGCACGCAGCACAACTGCAGTGCGCGAAGCTGAGTACCCACTTTTACGTCATACCTCATACTCAAATTTTGGGTCAACTCTTGACTTTTTATGAGAAAATTAGCCCAAATGCATTGATTTTGATTGAAAATCATCAAATTTTTAATGTTATTCTTCTTAGAATTCTATTCTTGATAAAAATATTTTTACCATTGTGTAATCACTTCAACATTCAGACTCTGAAGGAGGTTGTATCAAGGGATTCCCATCTTGCTATTGGTCACTTCCAATCGGGCGTGGTCCTAGGTCTCCTTGGACAGTGCGAGGATGCATGGCATGCCTTCGAGAAGGCCCGCGAGACCCTCCGAGGGAAGATGATTGACTACAAGCAGCTGGGGTTGCAGTATAAACTCTACAAGTGTGAGGTAGGTTGCTGTGGCAGTGCTTTAATCCATTCATGACAGGAATTATTTGAAGTCTTCTTTGATCAGCTTTTCTTTTTTTTTCAAATTGGCAACACAAATATTTTTCTTTTGTTGCTACATCATATTCATTCTTATAAAAATCACATATCTGAATTTAATATAAATTGACAGAAATTATGTCAAGAAGTTAAGAAGTAGCCACTTGCATGGAAAAATAATGATCTTGAACTTTCCATCACATTGCCAATTTAAGGATTTTAGTGCATATTTTCTGTGTAAAAGATTGCAGCATCAAATGACAAATAGTGACTCAACCACAATGGGCCCAATGGGCAGTCATGAATGGGTTAAGATGATGTTTTTTTCAAAAAAAGATCCATGAAGATGACCTCTGGCAAGTCCAGGCCTAAAGCTCAGCCATTTTGTCCAGATCCGTTAGAAGGCCGACCTAAGCACCATTAATATTCATGATAAAAAATGAATAATTCATTTTGTAAGATGCTTCCAACTAGTAGCATTTGTTTGTACACGTTATGAAACATAACTCGCATCAGCTTACCACATGCGCAGTTAATGCACAATAAGTACGCAACAAATGCGCATTAAATCAAAGTGTTACAATAAAACTAATACGCGCCATAGGTATGAGTAATGCAAGAATATAATCAATATCATGGCCGATCATGGCGATAACGGGTGCTTAGCAGCCCCTTCAAATGATCCGAAAGAGGCGGGGCCTAATGCCATTCGTGTAATGATATCTGCGCATGCTGCTTTTCGACTAGTAAATTTATCATATGTCTATGGGCAAGTCACACAGAATATACTTGTAAGGGATATGTTATTTTGAAGGCTTTATGTCAGTGCAAGAAAAGGAATGAAAAGGAGAAAAAAGTGCCACTGTGATCTTCTCCAAAGTATCAAGGATTTCATGAAAGTATTTCACATTGCTTGATGGTCCCTTCATGGTAGAATTTTTTTTTTTTAATGGTAGAACTGTGGTGAACACTTTGTAGTGTTTTCTGAAAAGATAGCCACTGTAATTTTAGAATGTTTCCAAATTGGCAAGAATATATTTCATGTTCTCAGAAGATGGAGTGGCTTTTAAAAAAAATCTATTCTGTGTCCTTTGGTTTTTAGGATCTCTTAACTGGTTTAAGATTTTATGTTAAAATATTTCTGAATTGGCAAGAAAATATTTCTTGTTTCAGGTCTTTAAAAGATGCCCTGTTTCCTATGGTTTTTAGGATATGTTAACTGGTTCAAGGTTGTTGAAGTAATGTAGAAGTCATTGATTGATATCTAAATTTACCCCACAGGTTCTTCATAACCAGGCCTGGGCCTACAATGAATTAGACCAACGGGAATGGGCTCAGAACCAGCTGGATGAGGCTAGAGAATGCAAGGCTGATCCAAGACATGATAAGATAGATGAATCATACAGGGCTTTCACTGTAAGCTTTGCATGCACATTCTACAATTACAGTTCATTTGTAACCACATTTTAGTCAAATGCGTGTAGACCTGCAAAAAGATATTGCATTGCTGAACATATAGATCAAATTAATAGTTCTGCTTTTAGAGTTGTTTTTTTCAGTGAAAATTTGTAATGCACAACCTCTCAACAGAGCATCTCTACGTATGGTAGTGACTTGGTAAAGATATATAAGTACATGGGCATTATACATGTATGATGTTTAGAAATGATTCTGTCAATGTTCAGTTCAGTCGCAAATAAACCAATCAGTGTAATGAATTCATTGTGGGTTTTCTAATCCATGCAGAGCGGGCGATCCTTCAAACTCTATGAACTACCAAAGACGCTTCTATTCAAGCCGCCCAAGTCCAAGATTGACAATCTGGAAAAGAAGGACTACCTTGGCAAAGCTAAGATTGTTGCTAAGTTGCCAACAGTTAGAAGGGTGAGTGTTTTCTAGAATGATTTGATCTCATTCATCTTCCTTGACACTCACCTGAAACAATCAGTTTGGAAGCTGGGACAACAAATGATTAAAAGTAGCCCAATTAGATATATTTTTACATCGTAATATTTTAGTGGAAGTGTTGATCCATTCGTCATAGATTGTATGAATTTTTGAGAATATTACAGAATAAATCATCAGGGCCCATATTCATGAAACCTTTATAGGCCCTAGTTGTCAACTAATTACATGTGACTGTGTACTGTGACCTATGTAATTAGTTGACAACTAGCTTAATAAGGTTTCATGAGTATGGGCCCTGGAGTTTAAGGGAAAATGAATAGCCAGTGTCTTTTAAGCAAAAGATCCGTTTTACTTTTACATATGATTCTGGAATAGTTGTATATACTTATTTTTATGATTGACTGCCATGGAATCATGCCAGAAAAGGCAGTATCGAAATTCTGACCTCATGGAAGTATTTGCTGTTGCCTATAAAGATTGACAGAATTACCGATATCTTTATCAATTCATGCAAATGCAACTTTGTCAGCATATATTCTTATTGCTCTCTCTTCTTTTTCCCCAGGGCTCTTCAACTCCTCCCCCACCTCAAACATCCAGCGCTCTTGGTGTGCCAGTATTAAGTCCAAGAAGTAGAACACCAACTCCATCTTCAGCACCAACCAAGCCCCTACCAGTGCCAATCAGCAAGACGCAACATTTGTCTAGTTCAGCCCTCCAGGATAGACCAGTTCCTTCCAGGCAGCCTAGACCTAGTCTACCAGATACTCAAGCTCCATGGAAGATGCCTGTTGTAACTGTTGAATCTTTGCAGGCTTCAAGGCCACCAAATCGACCTCCACCATCACAGTCTGGAGGATTTAATCCTAATGGAGTGCTGCCGCAAACACCACCACCCAGTAGTCCTGTCCCTCAAAGACCTGTTCCTGCGAATGGTGGGAGGAAGATGAGTGCAGAGCTTCCACCTAATCGACCACTACCTTCCCCAACTCGTCTTAGTCCGGTCCCCGATAGACCACTTCCTGTTAATCCTGGAAAGAAGAACAGTTTGGAGGGTCCACCAAATCATCCATTGCCATCACCATCACGATTGAGTCCTGTCCCTGCTCGGCCACTTCCTGATCATCCTGGGAGACAGAATAGTTCTGAGTTGCCACCAAATCGTCCATTACCCTCACCAACTCGTTCGAGTCCTGTTCCAGAAAGGCCACTTCCTCAGAGGCCTGTTCCAGAGAAAAGCGACGATGCTCCACCAAGCAGACCACTGCCAACACCTAATCGTAGTAGTCCAGTCCCTTCAAGACCAGTGCCACAAAAGCCTCTCCCAGAACAGACTGATGACCATCCACCTAGCAGACCTCTCCCTGCACCAAACCGGACTAGTCCCCCTCCTCCAGACAGACCATTACCGGGCCCTCCTAGAAAGTCCAGTAGCCCAGACCTACCTCAGAGGCCATTACCACAAGCACCCAGCAATTCTGATTCAAGCAGACCAATATCCCTTGCTGACAGACCTGTTCCTCCAAGACCTGGAACTGCTTCACCAGAACTTCCAAGCAGACCAGTGCCTCCACCTCCTGGTAGTGATGAACCAGATTTACCCCCCAGACCTGTGCCAATTGCATCTAGAGTCAGTGACCTAAGTAATAGACCTGTACCACCTTCCCCAAATGCAGGTCGCAAGTTACCAGGGATTCCAGAACCAAAGAGCAAATTGTTTGATTTTCCAAACCGATCTGTTCCTGCTATACCAACTGAAGGTCCTCCAGACGACTTGCCGTCAAGACCACCACCTCCAAAACCAACCCAGTCGATGCCAGAACTGCCTCCTAGACCCATGCCAGGTTCTCCCGTCAAGCAGTCCTCGGTGGAGAGTCTCCAGACAAGGCCAATCCCACTTGCTCCTGGCTCCAGTTCAGGAGAACCAAAGCTTCCGCCAAGGCTGAAGCCCACCAGTGGCAACCTCTTTAAAGATAGACCTGTTCCTCAGCCACCCGCTTCTTCAAATGTGAACGACATCTTGAACCCTGGGAGAAGGTCGTCCAGCCCTGGATTACCAGACCTGCCACCTCCTCCACCCCCACAAAGGGGTCCATCTCCAGTTCCTCCACGCAAACAGTTTAGTGACAACCAAGTAGCTTCCAATGGAGGAAAACCTGCTGGTAATAAAGCTAAGCTGGTAAAGATTGTATCAGACAGCCCACCTGTTGTGAGAAAAGCTGCTGCTGTCACAGTCACAGTGCAGAAAGAGGTAATGGTTATTTACATTGTATTTCAGTGGATATCAATTTATACTGGTAGATGAAATCAGTTTAGGTGATGTGACTTTGTTTTGAGAGGAATTGATTGATGCTGATCCTGTAACCATGCTGCTTTAAAACTTCAAACATATTCAAAATTTATTGAGAATGATACAGGTTGAAAAGTACTCCAAGAAAATTACACTTTTTAATTAGTATTTAACTGTCCTTGTGTTTCTTTCCAGTTTTTTTCCCTGTTATTTATTTGTACTATGGTGTCAAACTTTTGGTGTAATCATGAACTTTTGAAATACTCAGTGATTTTTTTTTTGTTTTGATATAATATATTTACCTCAAATCAAGCCTACTTTTTATGAAGTAATCTTATAGTTTAGAAATGAGAAAGTGAAGATGTTATTGATAATGAATTTTCATATATTTTATCATTCTACAGGAAAAACCAACCCCAGCCGAAAGAACCAAACCTGCAACCCCCAATAAGCCAAATTTGGCCGGAAAGCAGCCACCTATCCTTGCTTTCAAGCCAGAGCTCAATCAGCGTGTGGGTAAAGGTCCAGGGCAAAGCCAGCCAGGCAAGCGGAAGACAGCCCTTGTTATAGTCGCTCATCAGACTGATGTCGAGGGAGAGATCCCAGTGGCAGAAGGCGATCTTATTACTGTTACAGGAGAAGGTACGTTATTCAGATAAGATAATGTATTGTCATGCATCAGCATAAAAATTGCTCTTATACAAGTATATCCACACACAAACATATGAAAGATCCACAGTAAAACCTGCTTTAGTGGTCACCTGTATAGAAAGATCACTTCTCTACAAAGACCACAATTTGTGTTTCCCTTGAACAGTGCTTATCACTGAGACTTGCACATAAAGACCAAATGCTCATAAAGACTGCTTTTCTTGTCTCCATTGAGCCATATGTAGACAGGTACATGCAACATTTGCGATGACCCAACAATAGCAACTCTTTATCTCTTTGCCTGCTGGATCACTTTTAGGGGAAATTAATGTTAATTGTTCTCTTTATATTTTCTTTTAAGTTCTGATATTCTTGTGAAGTCATTGTTGCTGATAATAGATATCGCTCAAATATCCAAGCCATTGTCAGGATCCCTAGTACATTTGCAAAGGAGAAAACCAATTATAATGATTGTTTATTGCCTAATGTTTGACCGATATGATGGATTTCTGAATTTTCAGGAAGGAAATCTCGAAAACCTTGCCCATGAAATATAAAAACAGCTGTAAAAAGCTGGGTCTAAAATAACATCATGCATGAAGTTACTGATCTTCCTGTACTGCTTCTTCCTTGTATCACAGATGGTGACTGGTTGGAGGTGGAGGTGAAAGGTCGTAAAGGTCGTGTCCCCAGGTCATGTGTCAAAGACTTCAGCAAGCCAGGCTTGTAACCTGGTGAAGAGGAGTCTGCAGTGTCTCAACCATCATCCTTTCTTGTGGAATTGCCTTCATCGCCAGGCAGTATCCTGGTTAAGGCGGGTTTGCATGGGGCTCGTGAAAGATTCACGGAAGGACGTGAAATTTTAAAACAAACGGCTAAGTCCAACATTCTTATTTTATGCTCCAAAAGTTTGTGCCAAACATGCATGGGGGTTCGGAGGAGCTGTCAGTTTTGTGCAGTAAGCCGGATTCGTTTGCAAGAAATTATGTTTTTAAGATTCCAGCCAGATAAAAACAGTTGACGTTTCTGAATCCCATGCATGTTTGGCGAACTTTTTATTCTAAAATATGAATGTTATACTATGCAATTTTTCAATATTTGCATCCTTTGCAAATTGTGAAAACTGGCCTTTAGGCTTAGGGCTCACTCTCCAACATACATGTCGAAGTTTTAATTCTTCCAATACTCATACGACTCTTTATACAATTATTCTGAACCTCCATCATAAACATTTTACATTTGATTGTTGACATCAAATGGTATTGCCTGTCAGGGGTGGAACTAGGGTATTTTGAGTGGGGGCGGGGGGAGAGCATGATGATCCACAGGTGGTTATTTGTATTTTAAATGAAACAAATAGGGTTATCATATAGTTACAAGACCCTCTCTCCCCCCCCCCACCCTCCTGTAAAGCTGCCACTGTTGCCTATTCTTCCAAACTAAATCATAGTTGGATTATGATACATGGACAGTGCGGTGGGTTTTAGGGAATCTTGTATTTCTGCTAGTATTCGATTCTTATAACCTGTTAACTACTAAATTCCCGTTTCCCATAGGCCCAATACAGGGGCCATCGGATTCCAGTAGCCGACAGGTTAAGAAGCAGATTATATGCTGTAACAGTTCGTGTGTAACAAGATCTACTTCATATTTGTGCAAATTTTAAGGACATTTTACCTTGTAACACATGAGCCTTTCATGGAGAAGATGATCTCACTTTAAATGTGCTATGAATCATGAAGCAAAGTGTTCATAATCATCATTATCATGAAAAATGGACTGTAAATTGCTCTTTTTTATCAAATAAAATCTTTTTATGAAATGAAATATTTTTATGAATGAAATGCACATATATCACTCTTTTGTGGAAAGTGGTGCAAAGCATATTTTTATATATAAATTTGATTTGCAACTTATTATGATCTTATTGTAGATAGCATGTATATCAGAATGAAATTCTGTATCCCATAGTACAATTATCAGCACCTCAATATTTCACAACAGTATTTTTATTCAGATTGATAAATTTTGAAATGTCTGTCTTTAAAAAAAAAAAAAAAATGCAGTACCAGTACCTGTTTTACATGTGTTAGTTTCAAAGTTGTGATCTGTGTTGTGTGTAAATTAATGGTGTGTGAACGTTGATTACTGCTTGATTATGGATTATATGGCCTTTGTTTTCCCCCAGATTTGTAACATGCCATCCCATGCAATGTGGGGCAGCATTAATATCAACACTTCGCTGAAATAACACCCGTGTTCAATATGCTAATACGATATTTCATGTAAATCCGGAACTTAACAAATGGTGCCACCAATTACATGTATATAAACATACAGTATACCACTAATAATTAACAAAACACTCTTTTTTTCCATTGTCCATTTTGGTACAGGTATGTACAATATTATACCGAACTTACTAAATAATCATTGAACCATTTGAATTCAAGGGGAAAAAATTATTGTCATAGTTTGTGCATAACAAATTGCTCCTGGTACATTTCTCACAAAGAGACTTTGAAAATTTGTTGTCTAGTTCCTGCATGCTAATTTATAGACTAAGGGCTGCGTAGCATTATTTTCTTCCCCTGATTTTTTGTAAAAATTCAATTAGCAAATATTCTTAGCATGCATAGTGTAATCCATATCTTTTTACTGCTCAAAAAGTTGCATAGTGCATCTCATTGTGTGCATCTATTGTTTAATCTCTGTGATGGTTCTTATTTGACATATCATACATGTACTTGTATTTGAAACTTGTGTACTCTAGTGAAAGGATGTCGTGATTTCATGTATATGCTTATGTCAAAGTTTGTATATTGTGCTCGATATCAAAAACCAAAAATTTTGTAATTAACTCCATGTTCTGTGTTTGATTCCAAGGAAATGTAAACGTCACAGTTTCTTAATATATTTTTGTCTTTTACTAACCAATATTTTATACAATCAAAGGTGGGTATGTAAATATATGAATATTTTATTGATTGAACCATCTGTTTTTCTTCTGTAATACACCTTTTTTTTTTACCTTTCTCCGTTTTGAGAAGCCCAGTTAACAGATTGTGTTTGTTGTAATTTGTTTGTACATGTAAATAGTTGTCAGTGTTTCTATCCACACATCTCTTAACATTCTGTAGCATGTGAAATGTTGAAATTTTAATTGTTTGTTTTATTGTAACACCATGTAACCTTCTAAAGCAAGTAAATATATATATTGTCACCTTCTTTGTACCAGCTGTTATAATTAGGCTGCATTTTGTGGTAAATGTTAGGTACTGCATTGTTTTAATTCAAATTTATTTATTTATTGATAGTTTTTGAACATTGGGAACTGCAATAAAATTGAATATTCACAAGAACTTAATGACTGCATAAATTAGTTGTATTTATTATTGTTCTGTACAATCACATACATTTTATATCAGGTTTACAAGATTTTTTATTATTGTCCTGGCCAGTAATGCAAAATCAATATAAGTATACAGGAACTTCAAGCCATAGGACCCTTGGTTGTTTGTCTGCAAGCACCTCAAGTGTCCCCAAACTTTCTTTCCGTGCAAGGTTGGCATAATAGCACCAAAGTCCAGTGGTCCATGACCATGTCCAATCAAGTCAGACTCTAACCAACCTCCTGCATCACCCCGACTACCTCCCAACCCTGACAAAGCGAGACAAACTCCGATGCTCTCACAAGTGGCCAGCATTCCTCAGTGACTGCAGTTACACATTCAAAGCATGATTTCAAAGTATGTTCAAGCTTTCTTTACAGGCTACGTTGGCATCAGAACAAAAGCCACACTGTCTTTGATACTGTCCTTTCAGTCTTGGTGAATACGATTCCACCTCTGGTCAACCTCCTGCATCACCCTGACTGCCTCCCTACTTTGACTAAGTGGGACAAGTTCTGAAGGTCTCACCAGCGGCCTGCACTCCTTGATGGCCCCAGCTATGTGATTCAGCTTCCAATGTTTCTTTAGCAAAGCATGTTCGACGGTGAACGGTCCGTCTTGAGTTCGTCTTATTTGCATAGCTATGGCGGAGGATTTGAGTTCTTGACCTATGTCGTGAATGACTTTTCTTAGATACTGAGCTGTTTCGGCATAACTGGTAACCTCTGAAAATAAGTAAATTGAAAAAAAAAATACATATATTAAATCATGTGTCCATCTGCGATAAATAACTATATCATTTAAACTACATGTATACCACTTTTAACGCGCTGGAAACTATGCCTGATATCTGGGGTCTATGGAGAATGCATGTCATATCAAAATCAAATCGTTCTAATGGGACAATAGTGCAATTCCAGGTGCCATTATGTTCCTGTCCTTGCAATTGTGTTATTGGGCAAAGCAACTGTCTATAAAGTGACTATAAAATGGAGAATTAGGACAACAGCACTAACGCACAAGTATACTGCCATTCAGTGACAAAAAGAAATAACTGTATAATGAGTTTATTAGTAAATGAAGAAATATGTCACTGTTTTAATGTTGTGGAAATCTACGCAGTTACTCCCATCTGCTATGTCGGTATTTCGGACATTGGGGTTCATGTGACCTTGATTTCTTCATCATCATGTAGAGCATACAAAAAATTACCCCTAATCGAGAAAAAGTGGCTTCCTTTTGTCAATGGACAGCAGTATACATGTACATCATACAGAAAAATTATATAAAGATAATATTACATGTCAATATAATCATATATACAAAAAACTAAATTGTCAAAACCAAGGAGCTGCAGATATTTCTAACCCAATGAACACAAAGCCTGAGATAACTTGGGGCTGGGGTATACTGAAAATGCATGTTAAACCAAAATCAAACCCAATGGTACAGGAAGATATTGACCTGTTCAATCCTTGTACTTTTTATATACGATTAAAGTTCTGAAAATAATACAAGTTGTAACTACAAAGTTTCTAATTACCGTCACATGGAAATCAAAATAACTCGGACGGTAAAAGCACTAATTAACCCATTGAGTTCAAATTGGTTTCTGTATAACACACATTTTCATAGATCCTAGTGGGTTAAGTCTTATGAGTTAAGCCAGCCACACACTTTAGATCCGATTTTGGAAAAAATTGTTATAGCATTTGATATGAACATTAAAACACGTAAAATCTTCATGATCAAAGTTCTGAATATGAATATAAAATCTAAATTCCAGGCTATTGTGAGCCTCTCTGTACATGTAGGAATAAAAGCAAACTCAATTCCTAATCGCAGTGACCTCACAGCAACCTTGCGATCAACTACAATTTGAAGCCAATTTGGCCTTTACTCTGACCAAAAGACTTGTCTTGCAGTAAACCAAAATTTTATTTCAGTACATGTATTCCCGTCATTGTTGCAAACTACAAATAAGATGATTCTACTTGCTTAATTAAACTTCATAATTTGGCGAAATGCCATTTGTTCAAAAATTGGTTCCCGCAGTTGGATCATATAGTGTTCAACAGGTTAAGACTTACCCAGTTCAAAGTCCGGAGGTTCAAACATGGTGCAGGTGATGTCCGTCAGCAGGGGGTTTGTTCGTCCTACCGGATGCAACAGCCCCCTCACCGCCAGCTCATAGGCCTCCTGGCTCTGGATGTCGACGCCTGACTGACGGATGAGTTCTCGCTGGAAGCTGCGATGGATGTTGGAAGTGATGCGGTCCAGCTTCTCCATGGTGATGTGATCTATTGGATGAGGAGGGGTGGGACAAGCTCAGGAATGACATAAAGATAAACCGGAGTTCTGGTCATGTGATCATAATGTGAAAGAAACTGTCCAAAGCAACTGAGGGAGTTAGATTAGTTGTATATAAACACAGGTGTCTAGTGTGAGATTTGGAAATTATCGAATATTGATAAGAAATTTACTTATTTTTTCTCCAAAAGGTACTTGCACTGCAAAAAGAAATGAGTAAATAGGACCACACACAAATCTAGTATGAATGTTACCCCCAAACTTTTCAGATTTTTCTTGTCATATTTCCAATATGAGGGCACTGGAAGAACAATTCTTTCTAAGAGACATTTTTACTATGACATTCTTTCTAAGTGACATGGAAAGAATGAGAAAGCTCACAAATTACTGTTCACCTTTCCAAGGACTCAAGCTTCTCTTTAAAAAGACAAGGACATGCATAGTCTGGGAAAGAGGGGATACCCTTGAAGGAGACAAAAGGAGGCAGTACAGAAAATGTTTGAGTCATTCCACAGATTCTGCTAAGGTTAGATTTTTCACATTATTTACAAGTATATTCTATGGCCTTTGAATAACAATAGGGATTTGGTGAAGTTATGTCAAAATATATAGGATGCCGCACAATGACTCAGTCTCCTTTGACGTTGGTATTTGTGTTTGTAATTGGGTATTGATTTGTACAGATATATGATTCCTTAGGATGGACCTTTAACTTCACTATTTGAAAGACAGCATATATGCGGAACCAGGGTCTATTCACTGTTACATAGGACAGTCAACCACAAGAGGAAATAGCTGTTCTTGTATGCTACTATATCCTAGTTCTGTAACTGCTCAGAAGATGTAGCTCGTAACAACTACATGTATATTTACAAGAGGGACCTGGAATCAATTAAATATTTCATCAACTTACTATACGTTGTTTTCTGCCAGATCTTGCCTTCGCTGTCATGAGTGTCCGTTGCCACACCAAAGCGCCCTCTGATGGTGTACCGCCTTGGCAATCTTGCAGCCTGATACTGACTGACCAGCTTGTTGCCATCCTGTACAGCTACAACTAAATTTGAACAAGCAAATATTGTGCTGATGTTTGAATGATACACATGTGCAGGCATGAAAAGTGGCAGTTTGGATGGACACTGATGAATCAGAAAATTGAAAATGGATGACTATTGCCTGCTTTGGTCCATAATTCTGCAGTTGCATGGGTACTCAGACATAAAGCTATATTGGTGTCAGTCATCCCTCTCCTCCTCTTTCTTCACCCCTCCCACCTCCTCATCATCCCTTTCACTCTCCAATATGCCCCTACTCTGCTCCTTCCATCCTCCTCCTCCTCCTTCCTTCCTTCCTTTTTGTTCCCTCCTCCTTCTCCTCCTCCTCCTCCTCCTCCCCCATCTCCCCCAACACTTTATCATGCTAGCCCAGGTGGAAATCGGGAAAGTCTATTCTTGAATGGGTTTCACCAAAATATCTCATCCCCCTTCAAGTCATTGCATCAGTGCAGAAATGTCCTTAGGCAATGAGAGTGAGTGAAAAGGCGAAGAAAATTTGCTGTAAAATGCTTCATAATTTCTTCAAAACTTATCCAGAAGGAAGGTAACAGTAACTCCCAAATCATAATGTTACAACTGGATTTGCCTTTAAAATACAAAGAGCTTTAAAATGTCTCATATTTCTTCAGGGCTTTTATGTGCACAATACATTTAAGGGTGTTTTGGGGCTGACTCAAAGAGACATCCAAGTTTCTTACCCATTACACCACAAGCCTTGGTGTCCAACCCCATAGATACCACAGACACAGGAATGTTCCTGTAAGCTGGTCCTCTAACCAGGGGATGGTCTGTGAAGCTGGGTACCTCGACTGCCTTCAGGGCACCAGGGTTGGTGGTAGTGACCCTGACATCAGTCTCTGATACTATCTTCACCAGAGTTTTCTGTGGCCGCTGCTTGAGTGAATTCAGTTCTGAAATTAAAGAGAGTTGATAAAAATATTCAGCAAAGACACTAGGTTGCTGTATCACAACTCAGTTATTATTACTATCATTGTCACCATTCATGTTACTGCTATTATCGCTGTTTCTACATTACCATTATCATCATTATAATTATTATTACTATTATTATTATCATTATCATTATTACTATCATCATTATTTTCATTAAATCATTATCATTCTTATTATCATTATTAGTATAACATTATAACCTACCATGGGGCGAATCCAATGAATGGGTTTATTTCGTCACAATAGAGCAGGAGAGTGTCAAGGCAAATCGAACGTTCCTTAAGGTGAATCCAAACAATATGCCAAGACAAAAGGATTTGCCCTAACACCGCATAAGAGTTAGTAGTACATGCAGTAGTAGTAGTAGTATTTTATTAATACAGAGATGCCAAGTTCCCCCCAATTTTATGAGTGAGATTTTCATCACTCGGCGTCTCGGCGAGGGAGCGAAGCGACCGAGCGGGGGGAGGGTGTGGGAGGGGGGACACCCCCCCCCCCTCCCACGGTAGGGAGCTTTTTCAATTTTTAGCCCTTAATGGTGCGATCTGGTGCATACTTAAGTGACTATTTTTTACTTATTTTGAAAGACAAAAGGTAAAAATACCTTCAATTGCAACTATCACTTCAATCTTTTGAGCTATGCTCCTTATTATAGGCCCAAGTTGCAGACTTCGCTGTCTTCAGTAGATCTTTGTCCGTATAATCTAGCGAATAATGCTACTTTTTTTTTTTTTTTCTGTCGGGTCCCGATGCGTGAGAAAAATGGGTGCCATGCGTGAGATCGTGAGACGGACCCTGAATGCGTGAGTCTCACGCACAATGCGTGAGACTTGGTAGCTCTGTTCATATTATATTATTATTATTAATTATCATCATCATCATCATCATCATCAACTATGATGATGGTGATGAAGAAGATAATGACAAGAATTTCTACTGTCATCATTATCATAATCATCACCATTACAGAGACGCCAAGGTCAAAGCTCAGTAACGCGTGAGATTTTAGGCAGGCAATGTGTGAGATCGCCAGGCGTGTGTATAATATATATGGGGATAGGCTGTGATGTAGGCATGAGAAAGAGATTTTGGAAGATGAGCAAGAGCCCCCCCATGCAGGAGTCTCACGCCGAATGCGTGAGACTTGACATGTCTACCATTAATAATATTCACCTTCAAGGAGGGTGGTCATGACAATGTGCTTGACTTTCTGAGGTGACAGACCGGCTGGCTTGTAAACTGCAAATAACCCATTCAGTGCTCGCCATGCCTTCCGAGCAACCTTTAAGTCAGCAGACATCCTCCTCTCAAGTTCTGAAAAAGGGAAAGGTAAAACTTTTGCATGAAAACTGATTACCCTATTAACTATGCATGTAAGCTCTAACCCATTCGTGACAGGAATTATTTAAAGCCTAATTTGATCAGCTTTTATTCTTCAAATTGGCAACACCAACATTTTTATTTTATTGCAACATTTTTCTTACAAAACGTCATGTATCTGAAATGAATATGAATTGACAGAAATTACAATGAGAAGTCAAAAAGTTGCCAATTTGCAGGGAAAACTGTGATTTTAAACTTTCTATCACATTGCCAATTTAAGGATTTTAATACTTATTTTCCTTTAAAAAATTTTCAGCATCAAACAACAAATACTGACGCAACCAAAATGGGCAGTTTGTGTAGACCCTTTTTGCTCTTTCTGCTCATGTATTTGGTATGATTTTTAGGGCTTTGCATCAAAAGATATTAGGCCAAACCACAAAATGTGGACCTCTGTCATGAATGGGTTAACTTGTCGGTCTAATACTAATATTAATATTCACTGACCACCAGTGACCACTCACGCTGGCATGTACACATGTAGTCTACATGTCTAAGTACCTATAGGCTACTGACATTACACAAAATTGAACACATGGGACCGAGCTCAATTGCACAGCAACATTCAAATCCGATTTACCAAACAACAGGAGCAGAAATCAAACACACTGATTTGATGCAAGGCAACTCTTCAACTGTATAATAAATTCTACATT
>CM057165.1:17698393-17801144 GCA_029962745.1 Echinometra lucunter | reverse complement strand
GTTGGAAGATCTTGAGGAGTTTGACAATGTAAAAAAAGAGCTAGAACAGAAGCGAAGAGTTGAACAAGTTGTGGGCTTGAGCCCCACGGAAAAGAACGGGCAGCCAAGCACATCGAACGGGGCAGCGGCCCACCCAGAAACGGTAGTTCCCGCTGGAGAGGTTGTTGACGCGAAGACACGAGATGAGAGAATTCGCGCACGGATTGGGTTCGATCCCAGGCCTGTTCCGTCCACGTCAAGTCGAATAGGAGAATTTAGAGGTGGCGAATGACCATGAAACTATAGTTTTATTGTAACTATTTTCTGCAAAAATCAGACTAATCAGCCCAAGTAGGGCCTAGCTGCAAGTGCAAAGGATCAAGGACATGAAGGAGGACACAGATCTCAGCTGCTTGAACATGCTGGAGTTGAAGACAGACCATGCATAGACCTACCTGTCATGATCAGAAGACATAGTCCATGGACAACATTGCGTTAATGAGGATGTCCAGATACTTAATCATTTGTTGGATAGCAATGACAATGTGTCGTTATGCTGCCAGTTCTGAGACCGAGGGGCAGAGTCTGAGCCAGAGTTGAGGAGGATGTTCGATAACTTTAATTTCTTTCATCAATGTCAGTGATGGCTGTCTGATCATCTCTCCATCTGAACAACTCACCAGTAATAACGGATGAATTAGAGCATTTGCATTACCATGGCATTGGGATCTACATTGTGAGGAAAGGATTTTTGTCCTTTGATCTTAGAGCTGATGAACAAAAGGACTGACAATTTCATGGATACTATATTTCTAAGACTTTGCTTCTCTACAATCTGCATGTACTTTCAGCATTTGGAAAAGTCACAGGATATGAATCACTGTTGGTACCATTTAGAATAGAATATGAATGGCTGTTGGAGTTATTTGAATGGGATGAAGACTTCCAGACTGAAAGTGTAAGATTTCAGGATGAAATGACACAGTCTTTGATGTCTCTTGTCTACGAACAACCATGCCCGTTCTTTGTTACCTATTCTCTGGTACAAGGGCTTAAATTGTTAAATTGTTTAATTGTTAAATTTTACTTTCATATTTTGCTTATGAACTGATAAAAACTTAAAAAGGAAGGGATACAATATTTTATCTTTCATGAGCAGTGTTTATATTATCCACTTAGAATCCCATCACAGTCACCCTTAAGTATATTGGTGATATCTTTAGTTTGATAATCAGCCAGTCTCTATATTGTATGCTCTGTCCAAAAATACACATATATGTGTTTAAACCACCTTGCCTCTAAATTATTGTTGATGCTTCATTTGTTCATTTTTGCACGTGATGATCATTTCCTTTCCAGGAATTGTAATTACTGGTATGGAAAGAGTATATTGGTACATTCCCCAGATTTGCTGTAACATTAGCAAATATTCACAGTGTTGGCCATATGCCATGCCATTTCTTACTCCATCAATTTTATTATTTTGATGTTCCAAATATTATTCTAATTTCAAATCAATGCAGAATCCAATAGTACAGTACCTTGAACTGATATGGAAATTAATCAACATTGGTTGCAAACTGCAGATGCTCAGTTCATTTTGAGAAGGGATATTTCAAAGTACACTGTAGAGCTTTTTTCATAGTCTCTTTTTGCCAACTTTGAAATTAGAGTTAAGCCAGCACATGTAATTTCAATCAGAATGCTAAGATGGTGAGAATTTCCTAATTTCCTTTGGGTATTTTTTTTTTTATTACAGCTCTTCCTGGCCTTTCAACTTTCCCAACACTTGACCATAGAGGCTAGAAGGTATTTACATACTACATTTTGAAGTCAATTTTCTTTTGATAGTGAGGTAATCCCATCTGTTAAAAAGTTAAAAAACTGGAACAATGTTGATATTCATATGACCATAATGTAATGTGGTGGGATTTTACAAGTCACAATGCTAATGGATACTTCATAATGATTATATATAACATGCTTTCTGTGATTGAGTTTTTATATGGAAAGCATTTCAACAAGAAGAAATGTACTAATTGTTGATGAATATTCGTGGAAAACTTAAAATGAGACTGCTTTTCATGGAGTTTGTTTCTATGTCATTGCTTCATCCAAGTGAATTTGTGTGTGTGGGTGTGTGTGTGTGTGTGTGTTGTGTGTGAATTGAAAATAGAGTTAATGAGTTGCTGTGGAGAAGAATTTTTCATATGTTAAGTGGATACTACATGTAGTTGATTGTTGTAATGGCTGACTGTTGAGCTGACAAACTGTTTTTGTTTGCTTGTTTGTTAACTGACTGATTATTTCTAAATTTCTATTAGATACTTTTTAAAAAGATGATTATTGCATGTATTTGAACTCCGTACTTGATAAACTTGATTGGGAAAGGACATGGAATGATGATTGTTTAAATTCAAAAACATGTAACTGTACTTTATGAAAGTTGGTTGCTTGGTTGTGTGCTTAATTGCTGATTGGTTTTTATTTTAAATGGTTGGCAGAGTGATAGATTGGCCTTTAAATCTACAGATTTTACTGGTTGCCTGTCTGATTGACTGATCAGTATTATGGATGGAATATGATACTTGAGAATGGCACTACCCCCCCCCCTCTCTCTCTCTCTCTGTTGATTTTATTCTCTGTATCAATTGCCCCTCATACAAATTCACTCTCCCCTCCCTCCATTGTTTTTGTTCTAGTATATCGCCCTCCTTGCCAATCCCCCCCCCCCCCCATAAAAAAGGGTTGGTTAAAATCATTGGGTTGGTTACTATATGAACCGACCAACTACATCTATTGGTATCAAAAAACCTCCATACATTTTATGTATATATTTAAAAAAAAACAACAAGTTGGTCGGTACATATAGTAACCAACCTAATGATTTTAAGCAACCTTTTTTCTTACAGTGCCCCTCACACGCCCGCTCTCTCTCTCTCTCTCTCTCTCTCTCTCTCTCTCTCTCGCTCTCTCTCTCTCTCTCTCTCTCTCTCATTCACTCTCATTCACTTTTTTCAGTTTGTCTATGAATTTGTTTTAAATCTTGCTTTATCTCTTTTCATTAAATCAGTTTCTATTCCCTCATCTCTCTCTAACTTCAGTTCTCCATCTCACTCATTTAACGTTCTTACGCTGTTCATACCTGCACTTCCCAAGTACGGTTCCATGACATTTGCTCCGAGGACAATTGCTCCCATGAAAAATATGCACGTTAAGTAAAACATAAAACCAAACCCCACGCCTATACCAACCTTGATCCTTATGTGCACATCATTCTGAACCAAAACCCCTATCAAAACCGTAACCACATGTCTTCGGAGATATTAAGACAAGAGCAATTATCCCAAGAGCAAATGTCGCGTAGCCGTCACCCCAAGTACATTATATTAATTGATAAATGGTATGAAATACTCGCACATTTAAGATGATTCTTATGTAATGAATAGTTTTAGACAATTTATCACTCAGTCGAATCAAAACACTCAGAAAAACACTATACAATCAAACAGAATTGCAGATATATTGAAGAATAATGAGCGAATCATACTGTAGTAACATTGAAAGGACGTGCTCGATTTTTAAAAAGTATTATTTGAAATTAAGTACATGTATTTAGATATAGTTTAGATAATATGAGAATATATGAAAAAAGGAAAAAAAAGAATACATGTACAAGAAAGAATATGAACTTAAATTACTAATTAAACCAAAAGTCGAGAAAAAAGAAAAGCTATTTGCAAGTATTTTCTTTGAATTTGATTTAATATCACAATTACAAGCACAGCTCTATCAAAGCAAAAGATTTATAAAGTGTATTGATAAGAAGAAGAAGAAGAAGAAGAAGAAGAAGAAGAAGAAGAAGAAGAAGAAGAAGAAGAAGAAATGTCCACCCTGCCCTCCATCCAAAAGAAGGAACAATCAAATATACATATATTGCTCTAACTGAATCATACATGTACAAAAAAGGAAGTTTACTCGGATATTCAAGCTGCATGATGACAATAGTTTTTTTTTTTTTTGACAGTACTTGTTGTAAATGTCATGAGAACCAAAATACACTGTATAGAATTTTTTTTTTTTAATGGATGTAATAACACACCCGAGCTTCTCCCACAGGCTTCTGTTATGTTAACACCGCCCAAGGTTCATTTCTACCTTTCGATAGAGCATGCAAGCTTTGAAGATAAACCAACGTACGGCATCGTAGAGAGGCAACAATTATTATGTTTTTTAAAAATTAGGCTTATGGTAGGTTACATCAAATGCGCCGTAAAATATTCAGGATTTTGACAAAAGTCAAGGCAATATCCAGAGAATGTCGGGGTAATAATGTGTAATGGCGCGATCCTTGTCGAATCAAAACGTAAAAACCAACAACACAAAGGAATAAATGGAGAATACAGCTTTCCATTTATTAAAGTAACATTATACTCTTTAAAGGAGAATGCAGCCCAGGAAACAGTGTGCTCTTAGTGAATGGAGATGACCAAGAAGAGTAAACAGTTTGAACAAAATCGGACAATCTGTTCAAAAGTTATGAATTTTGAAAGTTTCAGTAAATCCCTATTACAGGGATCCTTGAGTTGGCAACTTTGCCAGCATCTGTGATGTTATCGTAGACAACTCTCCATTCATTTTGTGCATAAATCTTCAAAAATTGCATTTTTTAATGAAATTTCAAGTCAGGAATCGACATAATTCTTCCCAAAATGCTTGCAGAATTGATGTAGCCATGTCATACTCAAACAATAAATCAAACAAATTTCTATTTTTCTTGAAAATGAAGAAAATGTGAAATTCTGTGTACAAAATGAATTGAGAGTTGTCCACGATGACATCACAGATGCTGGTGGAGTTGCCAACTCAAGGATCCCCATAATAAGGATTTATTTAAACTTTCAAAGTTCATAACTTTCGAACAGATTGTCCGATTTTGCTCAAACTTTCACTGTTTACTCTTCTTGTTCTTCATTCACTGGAAGCACACTGATGTGTGGGTTGCATTCTCCTTTTTAAATTGGAAAAAAAAAAAAACACAGAGAAATAATCACCTGCCCTCTACTGGTAAGAGGGTCGGTATTGTTCCAAACTAAATGACATTTGCCTGAATGTCTAGCAAACAAGCCCAAATTAAAAAAGGACCGCTTAAAATGCATGATTTCTATATACAAACAAATAAAATAACAAAACTCTGAGAAAGAAGGCGATCCTTTCAATATTTAAGAACAGGGCATTGCATATTATAAATCGACCCTGAAAAATACAAGTTTAAAGCATTATAAAATGCTAAAATCATACTATGAGTGCGTTTTTGATGTGCTATTAGGAAAGAAAACATCGTCCATGTTTGCGGAAGAGGTAAATACATGGAATACAACATATCTTTTTAGGCATGATTGGTTACCACATAAAACATGCATTTTTGTTTCTCGGAAATCTACCACATGTATTTACAGAACTATTGAGCTCCCCCGTCACTTCCCTTACAGAAATTTTAATTAGAACAAAAATTTACGTCAAAGTTCATCCCCGTCACTCTCTCGTGTTCATCGACTTGCTGATGGTCACGGACTCGTATTGTGTCTGCCTGGTCGAACTCGTTGCCACATGCGGCGAGGTACCGCCATCCTGCATCTGCGGAGCAGACATCGTCGACGAAGAACTCGTGGTCGAATGGAATTGCGATGTCGCATTCGTCTTCCGAGTTGGTGACGTCATCATCCCCGCGGTTTTGACGGACGTCGTGTTGGTGCTCATCCCGAAGTCGTTCCCCAAACCTGTCACGCTGGATTGCGTGGACGAATCCTTCCCGTTGGTCGAAACGAATGTCGACGCCTCCTCCGTCGTCGGACCGACGCCCGCCATTGCCGTGTCCATCACCGGTTTCGCCTGGGCCATGGTGTTCATCATTTTTGGTCCGTCCATCTGTGACATCGAATCCCGAATATCAAGCGAAGCGGTGTTCGTGCTGATTTCGGAAATGTTCGTCCCCGTTTGAGCTTCCGTCGATGTGCTAAAGTTAACCGCGACAGTTGATGTGCTGCTATCTCGTGCAGAGGCCATTGTTACATGAAACCTATTTTCAAAAGACGATCAAGAAAATGCAAATTAAGCTGTCTCTTATTGAACTTTATAACACTATAATAATCATAGGTTTGAAGATAATTTATACTTGTGTGTCACTGTTGTCAGCTCTCGCCTCGTCACCCCCCCCCCCCTCTCTCTATCTCTCTCTTACTCCCCATTTTTCCTCTCTCCTTCCCACTGTCAATATCTCCCCTCTCTTCTCCTATATACTTCTCCATTTTCTACCTCCCCTTGTTTTCTCCCTTGATGATTTGAATCTGGATTGTTGACGTGCTGGAAGAATTACGAAATACATCATGCACGCTGCCCGTTGATCGTTTCTCATATTTTTTTTTTCTTCTACTAAGTAATTAGATATTCAATTCGTGCACTTTATTTATCTGAACTTGCATATGAAAATTATTTATTCAATTTAATCTCCATTTACTATCTCTCCGATTTGATGCAATATTTGTACTGCTCAGTTTGTAAATGCATAATGAACCATGATCCTTTTCAAGTGAATTTTCCATAACTTATTTTTACTAGTACTTCTTCTACTACTACTATATGGACCTACCTTAGCAGAAAGTTTCTCCAAAATAGAAATTCGTAGCAGAAATCTCCAAAGCGATAACAAAAAAAGGTCTTTTATGTCAGCTCACTTTGGTCTCTTAATAAAGTCTGATTAATTTGGAGTGATATCCCCCTTTTATGAGCTCGATTGCTTTGTTTGAATTCTTCAAGCAAAACTTAGGTGATGACGTTGTTTTTCCGAAAACAGAGAGTCATGCAGGTCGAGTATCTTTCTAGAACAGATCACTCCCTCAAAGTGTAGGCCTTTACTTGATGACTACTTCTGAGTGGAGCTCAAATCATGACAATGAAAATCAGAACAATAAAGAGAAAAGGGGTCTGCCGGGTTCCAATTTTTTACTGTTTTCCAGAACTGACACGTCATCGTTTCTTTGTTGGATTGTCCAATCAAGGGGAAGTATTTCACTAGTGGAAAAGCACAAGGCGAGGAGGAGGGCATACTCTATATTTGATGGGACGTTCACGATATGGCGTAGCCATGGTTTGCTTTTGGGAGGAGGACGTGGTGGGCAGAGAATCTATGGAGAGTTGATAGTTCTTCACATTTTGTAAATTGCCGACAAAAGATGAAATCTGTCAAATCTCTGTCGGGTCCAACAACCAGAAGAAAGGTTCATGAATTTCATACAAAGCTCCATAAAATTCACATTATGTCGACAGAAATTGGAAAGGGCTGGGATGTTTATAAACTGTCCAATTTGGGTGGAAATATTTCCGATTGGGTCCAAACAATTTTCTTCTTTCCTAAAGTTTCACCTTATATTTCTGTCATGCTTGTACACACTCTTAAAATTTTAGATAAAGAACTATTTCGGGAAAGTTTTTAAAAAATACTGGCAAAATATCACATAATGACACATGTAAAACAGAGGGGATTTCTATATTCCACTTACACTTGCTTCATATCGTAATTCACTTGAAGTTAGGCACTATAAAGCACAATTCGATTTATTGTGACTGAAAATGGGAGGGGGCTTCGAGGCCCACAAACCCCTCTGGAAAAGCCTGGTATTTGTGAGAGGTGGCTTTTATTTTCCACTGTTTTCATAATCATAACAAAGATATTGTCGACGTGGCATGAGTTTTCACTCTCAGCTGTCACACTCTGTTGTTGTTCTCTGTCATCTCTTTGTCCTATTTCAATGACTGGTTAGACCAATTACAGCATGAAAGCACTTGGCATGAGAAATTTGGGAGTTGGACTTTGTGCGACGGACTGAATATATTAAAGAAAATATATGACACTGTTGCTAACACTGAGTATATCAAACGTCAAGGACATTTTTCCTTTTTCTTTTCTTTCCTAAAAAAGGGTTTCCAGTAAAGTTTGTCATTAAAGGAAATCAAACTTACACCATTCTGATTTATGAATATCAAACATGAACTAAGCTATAAAGAAAAATATAATAAATTTCAAGGAGAAATGGCTAGAGTGCATTCCTTCCAATAAAACAAAGGTATAGATATAATATTAGGATAGTACACGTATTTGTAAGTGAAAAGTATCAACCCTTACACTGTACTTCCAAGTCATAGACACTTTTTTCCCCTTTCCACTTCGTGGAGAGACTGACTACAGTATAGAACAGAAATCTCTGTAATGATACCTCAGCATATCCAACGTAATAAGAAGCCTGCATGTATGAGCAAAAAAGGCGTCAACTTTGCTCCCAAAAGACGCATGGGAATCGCTGACCGCTTTAATAGCGGATACAACACAGAATGACAAAAGAGGACGCTATTTCACATCTGTTAGCGAACATTCGTCATAAAGATCGATGTTTTAATGCAAAGTTCCCAAGCATATACGTTTTTCATTTTTCAGATAAATACGGTCATTGTTCTATGATATCTGACTTCACAATTCCCGAAGATTTCTTTCATTTCAACAAGAACGACGACATACAACATGCAAAGTGTAGAAATATAAAACTGCGGTACAGCACAGAATGGGACATGGATTCGACAATTTACGTACCGCCAAAAATCTGATGCCGTGATTTATTATGAAGCTATCATAATTTGTCAAATTATGAACACACACAACTAAATATGTTTGTAATACTACTCCCCTTTCATGTTCTGTTATTAGCGTAACTTTTACTAATTTATTTGTAAAGGGAAATATGGTAAATAATACTGTATGTCCGATGGGACATTTTTAATATCTTTCCTTTACAGTAATGTATACATCCAGTTCTGTTTTGATGTATGATATAGTCTTAAAGACCGTTTAGGCTTACCATGTTTCTTTGGATATTTAATGTGACTTTGATGTAACACATTTACAGTTTGGAAGTGAAAAAAACTGCACTCAGTGACGATTGGAGACAAAATTCCATATCACACCAAAATAATGAAAGACGCTTTAGAACGCAGTGACCATGGTGACAAAAACTGCGCCAGGACAGAACTCGAAGTCAACACCTTGATCAATACAGTGGAGACGCCGCAACGACTCGTGTTGAGGAGAAAGAAAGGCTCAGAGAGAGAGAGAGAGGGGGGGGGGGGGAAGGGGAGATGAGAGAGAGAGAGAGAGAGAGAGGAGGGGAAGGGAGGGAAGGGAGGAGAGTAGGGGAAGAAGGAGAAAGATAGACAGAAAAAGTGACACTGTTTCAAGGCAGAACTATAATTTACCCTTTCTTATCCGTACATTATTTTTTATCAAGAGTGCCGCATTGATTTCTCAACACAGGCTGCAAAGAAGAAGAAAGTGGAAAAACGAGTAGGAGAGAGGGGGGGGCAGGATTATAAGTCAACACCTTATATCTTAGCACATGCTCAAAGAGAGAAAGAAAGAAAAGAAGAGACGATGAATGAACGAGAGGGGGAGGCATGAAAATAACTATAAAAGTCATCACTCTACCTATACAGAAGAGGCGCCAAAACACAGGCCCCAAGAGAGAAAGAGAGAAAAGAAAGACAGAGGGAGAGAGAAAGAGAGAAGGAGGGAAAACATCGTTGATAAAATACACCTTGCAAAGTTTGGCATGATAGTTTTGAACGTGGGCGAGGAGCCGAAATAATATCAAGGGCACCAGGCAATAAAAGGTTGTTTTGAAAACTGCTGTAGCATTGAATTGAGAACACAATAGAACTGAGATTTGGTTTCATACATGAAGTCAGTGGAATTCAGAAGACAGGTTCACGGTCGACATTGCATGCAGTCGATTTGAAAGAGGCTGATAGAGAAAGAGAGAGAGAAAGACTGAGGGAGAGAGGAAGAGAGGAGGGATAGGAGGAGGAGAAGGAGGAAGAGGAGGAGGACGACGACGAAAAGTAGAAGAATGATAATAAGAAGAAGATGATGAAGAAGATGATGAAGAAGAAGAAGAACTGAGATATAGTTTTATGAAGTCACTGATATTCAGGTTCACGGTCGACAGTGCATGCAGGCGATTTGAAAGAGACTGATAGAAAAAGAGAAAAAGAGAGAGAGACGGAGAAGAGGAGGAGGAGGAGGAAAAGTAGAATGAGAAGTGAAAGAGGAAGAGGATGAAGAAGAAGAAGAAGAAGAAGAAGAAGAAGAAGAAGAAGAAGATGATGATGATGAAGAAGAAGAACTGAGGTTTGGTTTAGTGGAGTCACTAAAATTCAAGAAAATTCACGGTAGACGGTGCATGCATTTAGAGAGATAGAAAAGGGAGAAAGATGAGAAATGACGATAAAGACAGGGAATCGGATGTATATTGATAGAGAGGGAGAGAGTAGTAGAGAGAGCACAAGATGCGAAAATGATAATAATTTTGTGAAAAAGATTACAATCATCTTTTATTCTTTTATGTTCAATTTCTTTATGTATTTTTTTTTTATAATGTGTGGGTATTACCAATGAACTTCCACCGTGACTATGTACAGTAAGTAAAAATCCTTGCATGCCTACACGTCCCCAAGCAATTATTGACACTGTATTGTCAAGTATTCATTTGGTTTCCAATAGTGATTTTGTACTTGGTCCACATCTAACATTATATTTCAAGCTCTTTAATCTGCTATTTAGCCACGAAGATTATAACATTTCCAAACTATCTACAAAAAGTTAATCATATACACATAATCATGATAATCTATTTTGAAATGCCATAAAGATGATATTTCACTGAATATAGAAAATGTTGAAAATTCCTTTCTTTTGATTAATGACTTCAATATATTAAGCCTTCATAATCACAAAGAATATTTTTTTAAACTGAATATATTTGAAAAAATTTAAAATAATTTGTTTATATGTGATAACGCAGTTACTCTTTATGTTTGCATGATATACATGATATATAGTTGTACCTTTTCCTCATATTGACTTTTTATATGGCTTTGAAATAATATTGCACGAACTTTTAATATTATACTCCATGAATCAGCTATTATGCCCCATGAACCACTTTGCGAGCAACACACCCCAGACATATATTTACACAACAACAGCAATCACAGCAGCAGCAACAACATCAACAACAAAACGAAACATCTTCACAACGTGGAGTCCACCCGCAACAGAGCTCTGTCATCTTCAGTCTATTCATGACAAGTCTCATCTCACAGAGTTCCATACGAAATCCTTTAGGCATAATATACCGTGTACTGTATTACCTGATACCCGTATGTTATGGATGTAGTTCATTCTTCAGGACACAAGTTATTTCGACAACGTTGTGAAATGAAAAGAAAGCACGGGTATTGCTTCACACGAGATAAAAGTAATATGAAGAAAAAGCAACTATTGGTTCACCTCAGAATATGTCAGACGATGTTTTTACACCACTTACTTCTCTTTGTGCATTTTTCCAGTAGATGTCAAACGGAGTTAAGATAGCAAAGTACCGTTCCCCTCGAACACCCTAACTGATGGTAATATTGATTGGCACTTTCTAATGTGCTTTTAACGCATGTTATGAAATAGCTTTATGCAAACTTTAATCACATGAAATATCAATTCACACTGAATTACAACCGATGTATAATCATTTTATAAAAGAGCATGACATAGTTGTTAGATTGGCATGTTGCCCTTATGTAGCACTGATTTATGGTCCATTTCAACTTATTCTACACATCGGCCCCAAGTGGACTTGACTTCAAATAAATCCCTACGCGATTTATTGCGACATCATATTCAATCATTTTCAATTGATCGCATGCCAAGAGAAAGGAGTCACAACTTATTTTGAGAGCGCTATCAATATTGAATGGATCGAGGTGCCAGTGTACGCCGCACCCTTTTCCCAAAGATTCTTTCAGGCACAAAAGTTGTCATCGCCTATACGGGAGATTAGGCCTGCGAAATGTGTGAATATTGTATCACATTTTGAGGATAAATATTCGCTTGTTGTGATAGCTGCATGTGGTACGAAAGCAAAGATCCCAAAATTTGTTGATGTGACGATAATGTAAATATTCGGAGATAAATTTCAAATTGATGCACGGTTGAATTGTTCGAATCGGTTGACATGAACATGAGGGACAATTCTATGTTTCTATAATGACTTCTTCGACATAATCCAAAAGTACCCGGCTCCCCCGAATAAAAAAAAAATGTTATGGGGCTTCTACATACTATAGTTCTCACAACAACCATGTACTTATCAAGTTATGTGAGGCACTGTTGTACGTTGATGAAGGCTCTTGACCCTCAGGTCCTGAGTTCGATCCTTGTTCGGTCCCTACATGGGATTCCTAATTGGAAAATGTGTTTTGCACATTATTACTCACTCTCGGCCCATGCGTAAATGGGTACCTGGCAAAACTAGTGTATACTTGCAGGGCCCCCGAAAGTGCAGTAATGATGAAACAACATGATATCATTCATTTATTTACTTTTTAAAAATTTATTCATTCAGCTATTTATTCATTGATCTATTCATTCATTTATTTATTCATTTATTCATTTATTTATTCATTCATTCATTTATCTATTCATATATAAATTTATCTATTTATTAATTTCTTAATTAATTAATTAATTAAGAAATTTATTTATTTGTATATTTACGCCCTGTGTTATACAAAGTTTCTCTCCGGATAATGATAAATTCAAGATTCTTGTTTTCGTGCTCGATTTTTTTTTCAAGTTACGGCACTGCTTGAATATGATATATGCCCAGTTAAATATGCCACATGCACTTTTACCACATTTTACATTATCAAAATTTCATAACAATGATTTGGATATAAAAGAAGAAGAAGAAGAAGAAGAAGAAGAAGAAGAAGAAGAAGAAGAAGGCATAGAAGAAGAAAGCTGAGAAATCTGGGGCAGTTGCTTCCTCTTGCATGGTTGGTCAAGGTAGGGCAGTACTCTCTAAAAAAAAAAGTGAACGCGTTCACTCTGTTATGGGGGGTGAATTTCAGAAGAGAGTGCATTTAGAGTGAATTAAAAGTGAATTAAGAGTAAAAATTGTGATATTCACTCTTTATTCACTCTTTGAGGGGTGACCTCAATCCTTGGGTGATCCCTGAGGTCACCCCTCAAAGAGTGAATGAAGAGTGAATATCACATTTTTTACTCTTTATTCACTCTTAATTCACTCTAAATGCACTCTCTTCTGAAATTCACCCTAACAGAGTGAACGCGTTCACTCTTTTTTTATTTTCATTTTATTTTAGAGAGTATATCAATCTGGTAAGATTATGACGAAACCAGGGAAAGGTTGTCAAGGAATAGAGGAGGATGTCGACCTGAAACCGAACTAGAAACGGTTCAGTTCAGTTCAGTTCATTTTGTTTAAAACCAACATAACCTGATATAATCATTTACATAAAAAGAAACGGGGAATAGTACATAACTGGTAATTGCACATAACTTGATTACATCATAAAATGAATGGTAAGGTTGTAGGACAAGCTAAACTTGTGAGCTGGGCACTATAATACACAAAAACATATAAACTAACTATATGGCACAATGAATAAAAAGAATGCAACGTATATACAAGGGATAAACAGCAACATCATCCCAGAATCTTGCTATTAACATGATTCAATCAGTCTGTTAATAACTTTCTTTGGAGAATTCACGAGATGAATGAAATACCTGTCAAAACCTCGGATAGGGATCCGTTTATCATCTGACCATTTGTCATCAAAGTATCAGATATTTACCATTCAGTTTGACAAGAGGCCTGAAATCTATCTATGCATCCATCAATCTCAAACGAATTACAGAATTTTGAACCCTGATACGATTTTAATTTTGCACTTTTTTGCCAGCATTATTACAGGTGACCCATAAATTTGACTTTTAGCCAGAGGGATTTTCTTTTCACTATACACAGAATCAGAAAAGTTGAATTGAGAAACCTTTTTCTGCTACCCAAGCGTGGCCCCCTTTTTTGAAAAAAAAAAAAATCTTATTTGCAATGAAACGAATTCGCAACACTCAACAGATATCTTTTCTTCTTTTTTTTTTCCCTTGCATATTTTCTTTCGTATTATCCCCGCACTGCATCGAAGCGTTCAACGCACACAGCCCAACCTGTCCGCCTATGCAAACCAACTCGCATGCTGATTGGCCAGTTGTATGAAAAGCAAATTGTCACGCCAAACTAAAAAAAAAAAAAAAAAAAAAAAAAAGTCATGGAAGTTCCTAACACTTCTTGCTAGCGGCGCTCACCGCGTTCAGAAAGTGTCGCGTAGACGTGTATTGCAGACGTACATACACAATCGATAGGCACTCGATATTCTCTCCTTTACATATCTGGATTTAATTTTGATATCAAGGGAAATGGATACGTCCTAAGGAGAAATGTAAAACTGTAGACATCATTCAGCGCTTATTGAAGTACGAGATTCATAGACGAAGTCGGGGAAAAGAGTTTTCTCTTGACTGTTTTACTGGTTGGATATCGTGGATTGTGCGCTGATATAGAAGGGATATGTTTGGTCAGGTGTACAGTACGTGTGAATAAGAGAGATCGAGCTTTAATATCGAGACCTTCGGATCACTGTTCCCTGCTTTTCACAAAAGGTAAATACTAGAAATTTAGCTTAGCTGTGAAACTGAATGGGTGTATTGTAATAAAAATGAAAGATTTTGTATCAAACTGCATGGGGCGTTTCTAAAACAAACTTGTATGTTTCATGGCAACGACACCGGCCCACAATGTGCACTTGCTGCTTACATGACGTATGTTTGTATGTGAACTCTTACCTGACCGAATAAGGAACAAGATTTCCCATGAATTAAAGGATAATAGCATGAGAAATATTTTTCTTATTCATTGTGAATAAAGAAACAGTGAACGTATAGACCAAGGACCATGGCACAGTGGCACAAGGGAATAGACCTGTTTACTAATTTCGTGCATAGTTGTTGAACGAAAGTTTTCCTTGACAACTAAGAACCTTGCCAGGGACTTGCCCGACAAAGCAACAACTAATAATGATTTCATCTATTCGGATGCCACTATGCATATTATTAAATAAATAGTTTTAAACGAGGGCTCTGGAGAGAAACTGCATAATTTTTTAATATTATTAGTAGACAGATGTATATGACAAGACATGATAATGTGCCACAAAAAGACAGAAGGTTGTGTTAATCTCATAGTTGGCAAACATGGCGTTGAAGGGACAAGGCACAAACGATGTATTGTGTAACAAGGTATGATAAGGAAACAGGAAAATGGATATTTTACATGAACACTTTTAGAAACAATGGTGCTGATTTGAACCTTTCCTTGTTCCACATGTGGAACCTGTAAAGGTTCTTCAAAGAACCATGATTACTAGCCCATAAAGGTTTTTCGAAAGTGTTCTTAATGGGTCTTTGGAACCATAATTGCACAAGGAACCTTTTGGGGTTCTTGAAAATAATTATGAAGAACCCTTTTTCTGGAGGTTCTACATAAAGGGTTCTAACTGGAACATTTTTCTAAGAGCATGGAGAGTGAAGGGTCAATGGCAGAACTCAAGAGAGAGAGAGAGAGAGAGAGAGAGAGAGAGAGGGAGAGAGAGAGAGATATACCTAGATGAGATAGAGAGAGAGAGAGAGATACCTAGATGAGATAGATAGAGAGAGAGAGAGAGAGAGATACCTAGATGAGATAGAGAGAGAGAGAGAGAGAGATACCTAGATGAGATAGATAGAGAGAGAGATACCTAGATGAGATAGATAGATAGAGAGAGAGAGATACCTAGATGAGATAGATAGAGAGAGAGATACCTAGATGAGATAGAAAGAGAGAGAGAGAGAGATACCTAGATGAGATAGATAGAGAGAGAGAGAGATACTTAGATGAAATGGAGAGAGAGGGGAGAGATAAATAGAAAGTGCTACTTTTGTTTTGTTGTTACGGGATTCCTGAAATTTTATTCTAACCTCAAATTGGTGAAGACATCTAAACGATAACCTACAGTAGTTATGAAAAGAACAAAATTAATTCAGTTTCGCGTGCTGAACCCTGTGATGGCGCTGGTGATAAATTATTTGAATTAGAATCTCCATAACTAGAAACCATCTTGTTTGCATATACATTGTTGCTATGTCCGATAAGCCTCTGGCAAAGGTAAGTCCTATGTGAACATCCCTTTTAGACCCTACACTCAAAAATGGTGCTGATTAAAACCATTTCTTGTCCCACATTAATTTTGGAACATTTAAAGGTTCTTCAAAGAACCATAATTTCTAAAGGGGTCTTTAGAACCAATATTGGTTGTACAAGGAACGTTTTGGAGTCTTTGAAAATGTAGAGAACCCTTTACAGAGCCCCTTTTCTGGAGATTCTAAATACGGGACAAAACGGTTCTAATCGGTACTTTTTCTAAGAGTGTATATGTAAACCCAAATTTGCCATGGTTGAACAAGATGGTACATACAATGATTGTGAAACGATCTGAACTGCTGAACTGTATAGAAGAAAAGGGGTATGATATTGTAAAGAAATCGCTATCATGTTACCCATGTTGTGATTACTCACTGAGCTGTATATCCGAGCATTAGAAAACCCCCATCATGTTGATTCTATTTGCACATAAATTCAATGACACGTTCAATGTGCATACGGCCTACGCTAAGAAAATGGTTCCTTGCCTTTAAGGAGTAAAATCATCAGTCAACAATCAGTTTTTGTTAAATTATGACACTCCTTTGCGTCATAACTATTTTGTGTTCGAGCTCTTTTAGCTTGGCACGTGTCGGTACATATGTTTACATAATTATTCTATCTTACCGTTTTTGCATGAATATTATTCTTTTGAAAGCTCATTGTGAAAATATGGCACGGCTTGCAGTGATAGGGATATAGTGCAATTTGTATTCACTGTTGTATACAATTAATATGCATCGGAACGGAAGCTGTTTTCCTACAAAAGTAATGTTTTAAGGATAAAGAGAGAAGTCTCAAAACATGGAAAATAATTATAGTAAAAGAGTACTTTAGATCACGGTCATAGGATCAAGATAACTTTTCACTTATCGTTTGTTTAAATCATCACTTTGAGAGCAATATAGTAACTTTTTATTTAATTTAGAACAATGAAAATTAAAAATATTTATAGGCCTACTACCACTAAGTAGCTTTATTAGTCAACGTATGCCCTGGAGGTGTTTCACAAAGGTTTTAATTGATTTTCAAATCGATCCGATCAGTTTTAAGTAAATTCAAATTGATATGATGAAACAGGATATTAGGAATCAATTTTAAGCTCTACAAAGGCATATGACATCAATCCCTGCTTAAAATCAACCCTGAATCTAAAATCGATTTTATCTTTCTGAAACACCCCCCCCCCCAGGTCATATTATATATGCGAGACTCCTTTACCTGCATACATTTAACGATTGAAGAACAACCATCATATATATTCCTATATTTCTATAGGAAGGCAACTGATGCGAAAATGAACCAAAATATTGGTAAAATATTTGATTTTGCGAACATTATTTCAAAT
This sequence comes from Echinometra lucunter, assembly GCA_029962745.1. Classification (NCBI taxonomy): domain Eukaryota; kingdom Metazoa; phylum Echinodermata; class Echinoidea; order Camarodonta; family Echinometridae; genus Echinometra; species Echinometra lucunter. Next base: position 17,783,615 of record CM057165.1, on the reverse strand, counting down.
CATCGAAATGTCCTCATTCATGTTTGATAATCAGTGATAAGTCCCGAAATACGTGAAAGGGAAAGGAGCACATAGCAAATGTTTGTTTTTGCACAATGTCATATGACATAGCTGTTTCTCTGGAAGAATCTACAACGTTCTTTGCTTGAATGTTAATGAGATCTTTTTGTTCTTTTATTGAAACGAACTTCATCTTGCTGTGGATAGTTTTAGCGTATATTGATTATCTCATGAATTATTTCATTGTTCCATACGATTATTTGTTAATTGTGTTTTTACTTTTGTTTTATCATAATGTTCGCGGACTTGGGAAAAGCAGTCTTCTGTTCTGACTGATGTAAGTTTTACCGTGTTTAAATAAATTCAATGCAATTTAGTTCAATTCAGTTCAAGATCTTTGACATACCAACTCGTTTAGATTTCGGAAATAACTGAATAGTGATTATTACACCAATTTGGGAACATTTCTTGTCCATTTTTTCCCCACTGAAGTCTTTACGATCTTTTAGACTATATAAGCGCTTCCAATTTCCATTTCGTACTTGGGCTCTAACTCCAAGTTAGATGAGCAAATATTCTGCACAGAAGCGCATACAAATAAAACATCTATCGTGACACCCCGCAATATAAATAATCCCCAATAGAACTGATCTTGAGGGCTTGACGTCCCCGCATTTTTTCATATCAAAATACAGACCAAAACAAGTGTCCCCAAACGTGTTTGAGTAAGCGACGATCAAATAAGTCAGGCCTCAAAGTATGTACTTCGGAAGAGTGTTCTTGAATATGAAGTGGAAGTTGACAATATTGATAGAAGTTTCAAAGGTATTTGGACGTCCTTCCAAGGATGAGTTGAATTGGATATCTCCTTGTCAAATATTTTCTTCCATTGGACTTTTGACGAGTCCCAATACGGTGATAATACGGTTACGAGAGGGAGCAGCGGTTTATACACATCTTTTCCACAGAGAATTCATGACACCATTATGTCAATAGATGTGTTTCACTAATTTCTTTCTCCTTAAAACTAGTACACACACTTCACTATTTCATTATTATGTACTGCCGTCCAATGAAAAATGGAAGCAACTCTTTTTTTTTTCCAAAATGAACTTTTCTTGATTTTGCATACTTTTTGTATGCTCTACATTATGATGAAGAAATCAAGGTCACATGACCCCCAATTTGCGAAATACAGACATATCAGACAGGAGGAACTCCATAGATTTCCACATAAAGCAGTGACATATTTTTTTCATTTACTCAGAAACTCATTCTACAGAGTTACTTCCTTTTGTGGCTGGACGGCAGTGTACATCCTATACGTAAGAAGAACTGTAAGCTGTCTTTTCTGAAGTTGTTATCTTTTCTTGTTAGTTTACTCACATTTGTCTTCAACTATTTCTTGTTCATTCTCAAAACTTTGTAAGACTTATACCGTATTATCCTCAGGAGCCTACAACCAACAAGCTTTGCTTTTAATACCCTAGGCTCCTTCATCCTCATTTCCAATTTTCTCAGTCATTTTTTTTACAAGTAGCGACAAGCATCAAAAGTGATGTAATATATTTTTCGTATGTATTTTTTAACAGCCTGTATTCTTCTTCTCATTTCCTGTAAACAAAACTGACAATGTATAAAAAATGAAATGTGAATATGAAAATAAAGCGAATCTTGAACCTCGAACCTTGTTTAAAATAAGTTAGATATTCAGTTTGAAATAAATTTTAGCACACTGAACTTCGGACCCCACATTGCAAGCTTATATACTGAATTGTAGATTCAAGCTAGTATTATTAATAATCTGTAGTAATTACCGTTTGTACATACCCTACAAAATGTTCATATCAAACCCTTAAGATGTCTTAAAAGCAGCAACTTCACAGAATTCTTTATAAACCCCGAACCACCCATTACGCCTTTTGAAATGATGTATTTCTTAGAGAGCAAAAGTTATGTAATCATGTGTGAAACGCGCACTGTGGGATTCAGTGCTGTACCCCTATGATAATAATGCTAATGTCAGGATACTCGAAATTATTAATGCAACTAGAAAAAAAAAGAACTAATCCATTAAATGTAGCCATACCTTTCTCTATCTAATGCTCATTTATGAAATTTCTAATCAGTGTGCAATAAGCGGAAAAAGTTTGCAAAAATTCACTTGAGTGAATAATTTTCTGATTGTATCCTCTTATTGTACCATTTTTTTCTGGCGAGGCACTGATATCTTATTTTTTAAAATAGGTTATTTCTCCCAGTAGCCTGCATGTTGGTCTTTGATATGATTTATGAAAGCCTGTGACTAATAAGTTGTTTGAAAATAAGACTACATGCTTGATATAACTATAAGAAAATTGAATTTTTAATATTTTGAAGTGCAAATGAAAAAAAAAGTTGTGCTAACGAGGAAAATACGCCCCTGACGATTTTCTTTAAGTTGTGGATGATTAAAACACCGGAATTAGCAAAATATAACTATCAGCAAACAAATAGAGGGAAAATGCCCAACACATGACAAAATAGAATAAAGACGCTGGAACGGTTAACTGCGTACCTTCTGGTGCATGACTTGTTTATGTGTTGCACCTCATTAATTAATTGCACATAGCACACCTGCTGAGAAATTGTACAGGTTGTTTCCTATTTCATGCATCCATCGAAAATTGAAATTATAAGTGAGCGAAAATTACATATCTTTTGTAATACCTGAAATGTAGGGAACCCTTCTCCCAACCCAAATATTTTCCAATTCTCTGCTTTAAGGCTAACATTTTTGTTGTGCTTGTGACAGTTTTCAAAGAAGTGGGAGCTAGGGGGCACTTTATTTTTTTATTTTTTAAGCGAAACATGTATTTGGCACAAAGTCCATGGAATATAAATTGTTGCGTTAGCATTCATGAAACCTTTGTAGTGTAGTTATGTAAAATCAAATCATTGAAATCAAGGTACATTACATTTAAAAAGAAAAAAATTCAAATGTAGGCCTAGATCTATTCTCAGAAAAGTCAAATGTAGGCCTAGATCTATTCTCAGAAAATTCAAATGTAGGCCTAGATCTATTCTTAGAAAATTCAAATGTAGGCCTAGATCTATTCTCAGAAAATTCAAATGTAGGCCTAGATTTTTTCTCAGAAAATTCAAATGTAGGCCTGGATCTATTCTCAGTACCATTAGGTAGACACGAGTTCGTCTCTGGGGTGTTGCAAGAAAGTTGCAATCGATTGCAAGTTGCAACTGATTGTCACTGGCCAATCAAAATCATTGTTGCATGCATGTCCTTTTAAAAGGGCAGACCCTGGGCCAATCAGAATGGTTGTTTCAAAATTAGCAATTATTTGCAATTGATTGCAACCTTCTTGCAACACCCCATTATTACTCTCGCCTGGCCCTTTCTTTATCCACGTCTCTCTCTCTCTCTCTCTCTCTCTCTCTCCAGCCCCTTCTTTCTTTTCCACCTTTCTCCTTCCGCCCCCACTTACACAAACATGCACACAAAGACATACAATGATACAATCGTACTGTTTGTACGAAAATTGCAAATTAACCTAACATACTCGTGACATCTCGACGCCACTAACGCCACTATCAACTGCCTTTAATGAGTTTTCTTTCTATGCTGTTCAGTATATTCACAAGCAAAAGTAAAATAGGAAGGATTATTGTGGGATATGTATATTGTTGCGAATAAATGTACCTTGATAAAGCCCGCTTTGTCGGTCTGTTGGATATCCCGTTGACACCCACATTTTACTACAGTAGATGGTTATCAACAGTGTTGGTAACTTCTTATACAGAGGTGTTGTGGTCTAGAGGTCAAAATACATTAGGTCAAAAGACTCAGGGTTCGAGCTCCTCCCACATTACTAACATCAGGGGATTTTGAATATGTAGGAAGAATCATTTAGGATTAGTAAAAAAAAAAAATTTCAGTAATTACATAAAAGTTCCATCGAGACAGATATTTAAGGTATAATTGATTTATCTTATTTACTGGTCGTCTTGTTTTGACTGGGTGGAGCTTACAGTTAAAATAACTTCTTGACTAAGTATGAGGATGTTTGAACACTTGATGCAAAGCTGCAAATACTAATTGAAAACGCCTTTTTTATTCGAGGGGGGGGGGGGTATACTTTGCCAAAATGATCATTCCGTTGAGTTCTGTAATCTTGTGCCATTATCTTGACTCTTGATCTCGAAGTGGTTTCCACCCATGAGCTTAAAGAAACAGACTTAAAGAAAAAGAAAGGGATAACCTGACCTAAAACTCTGAGAGCACTTAATAGATGCCCTTTCATGCCTCTCAAAACATTTAAAAGCCTGTGCATTGAAGTGAAGAAGCAGTATTAGCGAGAAAGAAAAGGTGTTGATGTTTTTCCTAAACAGCAACTATCATTGTCCCGATTTCAGAATGAGCATTCTCCAAGCAATTGGGAAAAATACTTGCGATGAGAGGTGTTTTAGACGTCTTTTCCAAATAAAATCGTGTTATAAGAGAACTATACAGTGACAATCTTGGGAATAAAAGGCTAAGAGCCGAACATTTTCTCCTCCACAACTAGCAGATTTCATAAGAAAAAGGTGAATATTTTTCTCAGTTCCATCGCGCTGCATTTTTTTCTTTCACTCTTGTGATGTACATTAAATTCACAGCAAGGAAGAAGAAGGAGAAATCTTTTAGCATCCCTGTGTGTACTGTAATTTATCTCTTAAAATCTTACAACTAAGATTTATCGAATTCTTGTATTCTCTTTTTTATAACATATATTTTTGTCTGTCACGTTTCGAATTGTATTCTTCTTTTTAACAGACATTTCGATACATTTCTTTTTATCGTACGAGAGACAAGTTTTAGAACTGTAAAATTTTGTTTATGGGCTATATATAGCACTAATGTTGTTGGTAGATTTGTATGTGGTGTTGGCAAAATATAGGAAAAGGCTAATCACTAAGTATTCCACTATTAGTGCTTCTGTTTTGCTATGCAAGCACTATTGTTATTTTCAGAGTGTTCCAATTCATCTGTAAACAATTTATGTCTGATGAGGAGGGTGTACTTGCATTAATGCGCCCATTTCAAGTACCAAGACTGAGCAAAACTCAACAGTATGATAACGGTTCTTTGACTTCGCCTCTTACGCAATCATTCAGTTGCCAAAAAGTTATCTAATCGTCTGGTCACTTTCAGTTGGATTATCACAGACCCCTTTTGTCTAGCAAGCCCCCGCGCCTCCCGCCCACCTTGAAGCGATGGCGAATTCAGGATTCGGGAGGGGGGGGGGGGGGCATGATCCCAACAAATTGGGGTTTACTACGAGGGGGGGGGGGGCAGGGGCCTTACCCAAGTATTTGAACACCGTCTCCTTTTACGAGTCTAAACTAAATCTGATGGATGCAACAATAGTAATTACTTCATTTTAGTGCTGGCTATAGTATAGCTCTTACATTTTAAGTTTTCATTTTAATTATATAAAGTATTGGCGTAGGTACTGTAGGGCATCCAATCAATTGACTTACCTCTCCAACCCAGATGAAAATTGGTGAATAAATGTGAATAAGAATGGCTAGTATCAGACGCCCATCAGTGTGCCCTGATAGATGAGGGTTATTAAATAAGCCCCTTTTCACGAAAATACAATAAAGTCTAAATTTCCGAACCCCCGGCCTCACAGGCAAAGCCAAATGCTTTTGAATTATACTGGACACAAGCACAAAAATGCATCTGATTTGCTTCTATTTGTTGCTTTCTTTGGGGAGAGTTCTAACTATTATCCGAGATCACTGAATGCTGACCAGTTTTCACAGAATGGGCCTCTTTCATCAGGCCGAACTGTTGACAAACAATCACAGTCTCTATTTCATGTATTGTATTCGAGTGGCCTCAAGGGTGTAATGCTTATCGTCGCCGTGAAAGTTGCACCGGTATGTCCCCACTGCCAGATAAGAAAGCAGTATTACAAGAATATATTTCATCAACTTTTTTCCACATCGCCCGTTCAAATGTAAACCGGTTTTCCGCAGATAATGATACTACTAATGATAAAGATGTTGATAAGGATGATAATAATGATAATAATGATAATGATTATAATGATTGAAATGATAACAATAATAACAGTAATATTATAATAGTAATTTTAATAGTGATGATAAGATAACAACAGACAAAGAGAAAATTAGTTCGTAGAAGATAACATTTCGTGTTGACTGCATTATTTTGACATCAAGATCTTTACCAGGACGTTCCGAGTTTCATGTACAGTGTTAGGCCTAGGAAATAGTATACGTGTATACTTTAGACAAAACATTGAATTGCCTAACCCATTCGAGACAGAGGGTCCACATTTTGTGGTTTGGTTTAATAACTTTTGATGCAAAGCCCTAAAAATCATATCAAATACATGAGCAGAAAGAGCAAAAAATTCTACACTTACTGTGCCCATTTTTGTTGCATCAATATTTGTTGTTTGATGCTGAAATTTTTTTAAAGGAAAATAAGCATGAAAATCCTTAAATTGACAATGCGATGACAATGTTAAAATTACTGTTTTCCCCTACAAATTGGCGACTTTATGACTTCTCATCATACATTCTGTCAATTTATATTTATTTCAGATACATGATGTTTTATAAGAAAAATGTAGCAATAAAAGAAAATGTTGGTGTTGTCAATTTGAAGAATAAAAGCTGATCAAATTAGGCTTTAAATAATTCCTGTCACGAATGGGTTAACTTTCAAAATTTTGTAGGATTTCTGTATTAAAGGTGTGTGTACATATGGCCAGTTGAGGCGCCATTTTTAGGCATTTTAGGTGTGTGCTTTTGAAACGACAAGAGCAGTGGTAACGGGCTCTGTGAATTAAGATTGATAACTTTTATGACAAATCGTCCAAAGTCATTATGGCAGCGTTTGTAAGTTTGGTTGCAAAGCATGATGACACAGTTATATTGAGGTCAACTGCTTGAAGTTTATTCAAAATCAGTTAACCTGAAAAAATAATTTCAAGCCAGATGCTGAAACGTATATTTACCTGAATGCATTTTTAAAGAAGACAGTATATGAAAATTATGAAACACTGCTTATAATAACTTTCTTTTTTATTCTGGCGTGAAAGATCATGAAGGAAATGACATTAAGCAACAGAACACCATGAAGATTTCTTCTTTAGTGTAGTTTATTTCATTGTATTGCATTGTATTGCTATGGTATTAAATTGGTTTTCTGACGTAAAACTCATTGATACATTGCTAAAATTGGATTTGATCAATTCCCAACTTAAAAACATAATATTGGTAATACATAAAAGATCTAGAAGAATGTGCATGTAAGTAAGGGCTCACGACGTTCGTTTTTCTTTTTGTATTTTTTTTTCCATTAAACATGAGTCTCTAAAATGAATCAAGAAAGGTGCATAAAACCAAAACGGGCAGACCCGATCTTTTTTAAAATGGAAAAACGTTAAATGGTATGCAAAGACATACAATACATACAGTTAAATTGTCGTCGTTAAAAAGAGAGACAACGTCTCTTGCGTGCGTTTGTATCATGTTTATAGTTTGTAAAAAGGAACGCTAAAATACGTTAACTTTTTGTCAACGCATCAAGGCAAAATGGGCTTCAGCATTCCAAACCCTCATTGTAATAATGAATACTTATCTAATGTGTGCATTTCTATGAATAGAACCTTGAAGTGCTTAAACAGATATCCTTGTACCTCTCTCGATTCATGTAAGGAGACAGTGGAGTGACGAAGTAGGGTACTGGGGCACCTGCCCCCTTCCCTCACCTTCATCGAGAGGGGAAAAGATAAGGAGAAAACGAGGGGGAAAAATAAGAAGAGGGAAAGGAACGTAAAATATATGTAGATGATGATTATAATGGCACCTGTCCACACCCGCCTCTCGGTTCTTTTTAAAATGCAATTCGCTTTTGGGGCGGGGTCTAAAAGAGGACGGTATACTCCCGTTACAACAGTAACTGCGGATGGGAGTGGGGGTGGCGAGGCACACCCAGCCATTACCCCATTTGAAACACAAGTGTTATTTCTTAATTGCTTAACTCCAAGAATGTTCCCGGCCCCATCTGAGGTGAAGACTTTGTTATGATGTTGCTGTTTTTGTTCTTGCTGTTACCTCCGTTTGTTTTTTCGTTCCTTTGTTTTTTGTTTTTTTTTTGCTTTAGTTGCTTGTCAGAGGTATTTCGAAATGAAACGCACCTCAAAATTGGATGACTTGAAGAAAAAAAAAAAACTTATCTAAGAATGCGTCAGTTACTCTCAATGGTTGTGCCCACGCTAAACCACTGCTTGGAGACACCCACTGTCATTATGTTGACCCATACAAGTAATTGCCGAGTTAGATAAAGTTCTTATTTCGAAATAAGACCGGTTATTCAACAACCATGTACTGAAAGCAAAACGAACCAATAAAAAAAGAGAGATGCAGTGACGTATCCGTGTTACCTCATGAAGAAAACAAACTAAAATCGCTCCCTACGCATTTCTAACTTTTCACTTGATACAGATTGATAGAAAGAGAGAGAGAGAGAGAGAGAGAGAGGGAGGGAGAGAGAGAGAGAGAGAGAGATGAAGAGAGATAGAGAGTAGAGAGGAAACGGGGCGGGGGGGGGGTTCTTTCAAAATGCGGGAATATCAAGTCAGTTTTTAATGTGGAAACGATTCATATAACGCTATCTGAAATCTCAAATTTTTGTCAGTGTACTTTATTTTTCGACTGTTATCAAATGTGGTTATTGTATTGATACTAAAATACAGGTATCATGATCTAAGCTGCACTTTACATTCAATTTGTGAAAATGTGTATTAAAGATGTTCAGAAAATCAGTCCAAAATGTGATGAAAACGAGGTCATAATATCATAATAATAATAAATCATTTGCTCAATTTTGATGTTATTGGTTTATTTTCATTTTATTTATTTATTTATGTATTTATTTATTTATTTATTATTTATTTATTTACTTATTTACTTATTTATTTATTCATTCGTGGTGGGGGTTATTCATAAAGGGTTCTGAATTCAATATCTATTTTCTAATTAAAGGTGAGCATTGACTTTTCCTACATTTTTTCAAAACGATTTGATACATGCTGAGAAAAAAACAAACACTATTTAATACTACTCTCACGACCAAGTAAAAATATCGAATATAGCCAATGCATTGTAGCAGGTAGAATATAATTTATTGTCTTTTCATGTGATTTATGTTAAACGTGCAGACGTCTTTACCGATAAAAGGCAACGCCCCAAATGCAGTAGCGAAGTTCAATATCGTCCTTATTTTTTTCTGGACCTTTGCATGGGTTTCATAAGTGTATATGTTTCCATGGAATTAACCCAATATTTTGCATTATCAGAGTATACGTATATAGAACGTTTAAGAACAAAACATTTTTTTTTTTGGGGGGGGGGGGGTACTGTTAAAAAATATTGGATAAACTTTGATAAAAAACGAGATAATTATATCCAACCAACTTTGGGGAATATTTTTATCCAATGTGGGTAGAATATTGTCCAGTTAGGGTAAAAAGAAAGGGTCATTACTTTGAAATGGGCAAAATATCACTCAAACTGGATAAAAAGAAATTCCCAAAGTTGGATACACAATTACCCTCATGACACATTTTTACCCAGTATTTTTTAGGAAGGCGGAAACATCAAATAACTCATACTTTGGCATATTCAACTGGCACAAAGAAAAACCTATACGCATTGTAGTCTTATGTGATGAAGAAATTTACCGTTAAGGCATTAGAATTAATATATATTACGTCATTTTTTTAATAAATAACGTTCAGATTATTTCTCACATGATATTTCCCGTGCCTTGAGCACTCCACAGAGTGGATCTGGCGCTATACAAATCGTATTTATCATCATTATTAGTATTATCATGTACATCACCACAAAAACTGGTATATCATGAAGGAGGGATATCTGTCAATGGCAAAACCAATTAGAAGGAAAACTGATTTGGTATTTTCCAGCTCGTTAGGCATAGACGCACTCCTAAAGAGACAGGCTCTCCAAACCGGAGAGGCCGCAGAGGAGCTTATCGGAGAATTGTCTCGCCAAAGCAACCTTTTCAATTCAAAATTTTTTGTCAGCGATTCGCTTGACAAACTAACGTCAAACTCAACCACTCAGCCACTCTTCATGAAAAGTCTTTTTCTTTAATAAAAAAGAGGAAAAGAGATACCGCAGAAGTGAAGCCTGAGCAGGTGGAATTTGAAATATTTTCGGATAGAATTTATTTGGCTGTGTAAATATACACTGATATATATTGCCATTGTCATGATTGTAGTGGTAATCCATAGTTTAGCCATGAAGATTTTTATTTTAATCTGAACAAATATGTCCAAGGGCGATGGAGAATGATTTATTTGAAGAAGAAGAAATGCCTTGGTACATCCATTATCTTTTCATGAGGATATCAGGTTTGTACATAAGGTGCAGTTCAACGTCATTCTTTTTTTTTTTCCCAAGGGAGGGTTTGGGCGTTTTGCGGTGAGCGATGTGTGTATGTTGGCGGGGGGGGGGGGGGGGGGGGGGTGGGTCGGGGCTGTGATGATTGATGTATAAAATGTTTTACATGCTACAGAGAAGGGCATTATAAGCCTATATGCTGACAAAGTGAATTGATATCACTGGCCACTGTTGGCTCAGATTCGTCCACTGAATATTGATTATACAGACAATTGCATGTACTTTAGATAAATTAGGTAAACTGATTTTATAAATACCCTGTATCATAAAATGAGTTGTGAATGTACAAATTTTACTTTTTGATGAGTTCAGTATTGAATAGGGGTTTATTTTGATCACCCTCATTGCAAAACACGTCATCAGAGTAGTAATAATAGAATAAATATTAATACCGGGCTCACAGTAGAGGAAACGTTCACAACCTGATACTTTTTAAATATATTATTGACTAAACCTAGAGAGCTATTAAGATGGGCCTATCTATCATTCTGTGAATAACTCATCTCATGTCTTTAGACTGAATTCCACAAGTTCATTATCCGTTATCACTGGAATCGGAGGTGACAAAGATTGATGAGCTCTTCCTACCGAGCAGTGGTCTGGGCCCCGTCTTACAAAGAGTTGCGATTGATTCAAATCGATCGCAACTTTGAGATTGAGTTCAACTCCTATCTCTTAAGTACACAGTCGAAATCAATCTCAAAGTTGCGATCGATTCGTATCAATCGCAACTATTTATAAGAAGGGGCCCGGGAGAGCCTTTCTATCATTCTGTAAATAACTCATCTCATGTCTTTAGCCTGAATTCCTCAAGTTCATAATCACTGGAATTGGATGGCTGACAAAGAGTAATGAGCTCTTCTTACGGACATGATCGAACAGTGATCTGATAAGTCCTTTGTCAACATCAAGCAGATCGCTCATGACGACGTTCTCCTGCGTTCTGAAATTCTGTTAAATAATAATTTTCCATATATTTTTTTATATTCAGAAGTAAATTGTAAATGATTTGTGTTTCATTTATTTTCTGTTTGTATGCGTTGCCATATCATTTTGAAATACTGTTTAAAATCCTATCTGTGCTGATATCTGTAGAAAGATCATGATTAAAAATCTAAAAATCTAAATAAAAAAAAGTCACAAGTTTACCAACGTTTTGGGTTTCTAATGAGGAGTGGTGGTTGTATGTTTGAGGATGCACGCGCTCTGTTGCTCAAGGATAACATTCAGCCCTTCTCTCTTTTAACAGAGCATGACACAGAGAGCCGTACTAGTGAAAGCATGGGCACTAGCCCAATCAATCAGGGAGATACTGACAGAAGAAGAGCATCAGTTTTAGGGGAAGGCTCACGAAAGGAAGATAATATCCATCCTACACCCTCCCATCCCATCCCGTTTCAGGGCCCTTGTCCTCTTGCATGTCATCCACCTACGAAGCCTGGTGGCCGCCCCATGACACACGTACCCCCCCCCCCCCTCCCCCTCCCCCATGACTGTATCCATGCTGGGCTACGGACAGGAACGATTCAAAGTGCGTAAAGACAGAGATATTGAGGGAGAAAGATAGAGATAGATAGAAAGAATAAAAACAACATAAAATGAAAAGGGCGAATGCATAACCTGTGTCCACCTACTTAGTGTTCCCACGGTTGATAAAAAAAGGTTCAATTTTTTTCTGGCAATATAGTGTTGGAAACAGACGTTGGAACAACAGAATATACCAACAGGCCAAAAGAAAAACATATCCTATGAATGGGACTGGAGGAATACAATGGAGTGTGGTTTGTGTAGGCTCCACAACTTGTTTTGTTCTTCTTCGCACTTGATTGTCATAAAGTTGGGTTGTTGTAGGTGTTTTGGGAAGAGAAGTTGGCTGAAAATGTGTCATTGTTTTCACTCTAAACTTGTCAAAGTGAAAGTTTATCAAAGTAATGGACGCTGGTAACTTGAATTCCATCTTGTCATCTTTTTTTTTTTTTTTTTTTTTTTTGAGGGGGGGGGGGGGGAATATTCTGTGACCTTTGACGAGTATGGACATTCTCTTGAAAATAAGGTTTACTTGTTTGATGTGTTGATACACAGATCAATGAATTAAAAAAAGAATAGAATGAGACTACTAATACATTATATTGCCACTTGAGGTTCCAATTTATTGATTGGAGCTTGAATTGAAAATGCTATTCACTATCAGTCTCTCTGTTTTTAGTTTGATATTACGCCAATAAGTGCACTTGTGGAATAACGTGATAAAGGAAATACATGTATATAAGTCAGCAGTTAAGGCGAAAGCAGCTCATCTTTCACATCTCTTCTCCCTATTCATATATGATTGCTTACACTCTAATTTCTGCGGCGTCAAATTTGACTCGGAATGGCGTCAGCTAGGAGTCAACTCTATTCCGAGTTAAAGTGACTCAGATTTCCGAATTAATTTGACTCTGAATGGTGTGGCGTCAACTGAGAATTTATTCGGGTCAAAGTAACTCCATTCCGAGTCAAATTAAATCTGAGTCACTTTAACTCGGAACAGAGTTGACTCCTAGCTGACTCCATTCCGAGTCAAATTTGACGCCGCAGAAATAAGAGTGTATGAACTTTTTATATATATATATTCAATCATCACGCACGCTTTAAGGTTAGCTTTGACCAACAACAGGTAACCCTATGACAGCATCGGAGCACCACAGGCAGAATTATTTTCAGTTTTTTTTATGCCAATATTGCAAATGAATAGATATTTTCGATACTTGCAAAGAAATATACACAGTTTTATAGATTTTTCATAAAGAAAGTGAGACTGTTCTTGGAAAAAAAAAATTGAGACGTCAAGCTGTATATACATTCAGGTTATTCCGATATGTCTCCAGGGAACCTGACTATAAAACATTTATGTAAAAATCTTCAGTTGTTAAAAAATTTGAAATTCCATGGCTAGTATTTTGTATTTATATCTCTTCATCAATGTTCGTGAAAAAATCAAATAAGATAGCCTTTACCACCGTAATAACTGCAGTTTATTTATAAAAATAAATAATGCTTACGTATGCTTGAATTATGTACCATAAGCCAAGACGTAAAATTAAGAAACGACAAACATTTGTAGGAATGAAAACAGTAATACACAGCGTAATGTTTTTGTTACAAGCCTAAATTTTATATTGATGCTGTAATTAGTATTGTTCGCCTATATTCTTCCCCTGTACCCTGGGTTCTTAATTAATTTCTCCCGCGGGCCAAAAATGTCTCTGAAATTACGTCGCGGGCTACTATACATGTATAGGTCTAGACCTCTTATATGATCCGTATGGGCCTGACATCTCTTGCCAAATATCAACCTTTTGAGTTTCTAAATTTTGCGAGCGGAGTGAGCGAGCACATATTTTGATATTGTATTGTATTTTTTAAAACTCAAATATATTTGACGAGATAGAACAAAAAATACGAATAGACCACTCAATTGCCTGAAAATGAAGTGGAGCACTGAGAGACTCATTGTAGTCATTTCAAAATTCTGTGGAGAAGGGGTTTCACCCCTACCTCTCTTCGTCAAAACACATAAAAGGCGGGCCCAGGAAGTGCATCGATTTCAAAACTCCTTCCCATTTTATACGTTTTCATAATCTTTGTATAATAGATAACCATATTATGTTTTTGTTTTATGTTTTAGGATTTTTTTTTTTTGCGAGTGAGCAAAATTTAGATACTTTTATTTAGTTATGATTTTTTTAACTCTTAAACTCTTATTTATTGGTCAGTTGGTGGGCCGCATCAAATCATCTCGCTAGTCACATGTGGCCCCATGAGCCGCGGTTTAAGAATAGGGACCTATATCATGTGATTTTTTTTTTTTTATTTGTGACTCGTTACTAAAATTCCTTATTTGGAGATGAAAGCATCTTCAGTCTTGAAAATCGTAAACTCTGCAACCGTGCACATATAGTGGGGACAAACAAAATCATACAGAAAGAAAAACATTCCTTCACCAATTTGCCACGTTCTCCTTACACAAATATAACACCCACTGAAAAGACCTAAGTGTTAAACTATTTGACTCTTGAAGCAATCAAGGCTAGGGTCATATCGCTCGCAAAGGTCGAAGATTTTTTTCCATTCTTCCTTTTAAAGTTGACAACAAAGTCTATAATTGTGGTAATGGTTATTTCCAATCCATACATTGCGAACTGAACAAGAAGTAATCGTCAGATTATGTCTTGGATAATCATAATGAAACATTATTACGTATTCTAATGAAGTATGAAAAGCAACAAACTAATAAAAAAAACCTAGTGTCACCTGAAAAAAGTGAAAGAAAATAATGTGGGTGAAATTTCAGTTCATCGACCTTGATCTCATGTAGTAGTCACATGTTTCCTCCCGTGTTCGTTTTATTTGGTCTCTATAGTCACAAACTTATAATGGGTACAAAATGATTCATTGCAGGCATGGCAGGTGTGGGCAAATAAAGCAAGCCACACCCCTAGGTAGGACGGAAGCGTCATTAAAAAGAAAAACTCCACATTTTTCCCCTATTATGATACATGATATTAAGTTTTGGTTTTTGTTATAATTTTCTTTCAACAAAAAAATCATATGTAGAAAGTATCGGAACTCACCCGTTTAAGGAGAACACGAATTATAAGAAACAGTTACAATTTTCTCGTGTAGAATGTGTGTAATAGCTTTGTAAATGGTGACTCTTAGCTTTTCAATTTCATGCATGAAATATATCAAGGACTAAGAGTATAATTTTGAATCTGATGAAAATATTCAACCAGGTGATCAAAATAAGAAGGTCGGCACCAGTCCGACATGCCAGTGATTTTGTCAGATTTTAAAGTTTTAGACTTTACCAAACCAAAACGATCACCATTTCGTTGATGATGTTGTTGTTGTTGTTGTGGTGGTGGTGGTGGTGGTTGTGTTGGTGATAGTGGTTTTAATTGCTGATATTGTAAAAATGGTCAGGACCTGTATTTGCCAGAGCAATTTATGAAACCAAAGCTTATGCAACTGGAGTAGGCATAATCAAAAGGCACTCAAAAGATTTTCACTCGTCCACTCCACGTCCCTACAAATCATGCTTTTCGAGGTATTGTTGAGGAATAATAGGTCTTGTGAGATTTCATTTACGCCCTCTTTATGGAGTTATGATTAATGCACTTTATTTTAGCACATTGCAACGTAATACAATGTTCCTCGTGTGCATGTATCGTAGATGTCAAAACCAAAGACGTCAAATTTTGAGAGGTTGCTTCTCAGAACCTGACACAAATATGGATATACCCAGACTTTTCAATAAACACTTGTCAAGACTTTTAACACATACAGTATTAAGCTTATATATTTCATAAAATGAAATACTTTTCCACAAGAATACGGTTGGGCTGATCGGTGTGCACATACAAGGCCTGGGTTGGGTCCCTGTTTATCTACTCTTTGAATACACCTGGAACCGTGCCCACATTGGTAATGGAATATGTGTTCCAAAAAGAAAAGAACATTCGTGATATTTTGACGATCAGGGTGCCTTTTTTGCCCCCCTAAAGTACCTTGCACCTGATGGAGCTTTTCATCCAAGAAGTTCTTGCACTCTCACTTTTTATTATTTTGAGTGATGTCGGGTTTGGGCCCGTAAGCTACTTTATTCTCGAAAAGAAAATATCTAGACCTGAATTCACAAAGGGAAAAAGTGATTGAAAATGACGGTAAGATCATGTTGTTGCGACGGAATGAAATTTCCATTTACCACATTCCTAAACCCAGCTTCAGACACACCTATCAGAAATGAATGTTAACTACATTTACATTGGGAGTTTTCACAATGAATCGTTCTTGTACATGAATTTAGACATGGAAGAAGATTGACTGATAGATGCAAATTCATTTCATCGCTTGGCAAGTTTCCATGATAAAAGATGGGAGCGTTGTGGCATAGTGGTGAAGGCTTTTGCCTCTCATACGAGAAGTCCTGGGTTCGATCCCCTCCTGGTGCTTAATTACATACTTGGACAAGGTGTTTTGCTCATATGTGTCCCTCTCGACCCAGGTGTACTAAATGGGTAAATGGCATTGCTAGGGTAATAATAATTGCAGAGCCCGCAGTTATAGCAGTAGTAATACTGATGTGGCTACCCTAGGTAAATAAAACCCAGTCATTATTTTTATTAGTAGTAGTATTAAAAAAACACTACACCATAATTCACAAAGTAAGTACAACATTATAAAATGAAATAGGAAATGCTGAACAGCAAAGCTCGTTTTTGTAGGTCCCTTGAAATAAATATAATATTACCATATCTTTTGTACATTCATGGAATATACTGGAGATAAATTATATAATCAAGCAACTAAGATATTTATATATCTTTCAAAAATCATAATTTCATAAAATATTTTTAAAATCAAATGAATTATGTAGAACATCAAAAAGAGAGAGATTTCAAGGCATTTAGATGTCATTAAATGCATAGTTAATGTCTTTTGACTTTTTGTTCATCTTAGTCTGTTTCTTCTGTGGCATCAGGCATGATGTTAAAATCAAACTGTTAACATACAAAACACTATTCTTCAAAACATAGTCAAACTGAGTCTGTTCAAAACATTTATTCCGAATTTTAGGGCAGCGTTCAGGAAGGTAAATAAAATTCTTTCTTTAGATTCATTTATGCCTTATTTTTATGCAAACAGAAGCATTCCGCAGAGCGTGACTTCATGAGCTACTGCTTGGCAAATTGTGTCTGTGTTGTGTAAATGTATGTGCCTCCAACTGGAGAAAAACGGCTTTATTGTTGCCAATTTAAGCATGGCTTCGGGTCGAAGTGATTAAGCCAGGGTTTTGTTTTTCTTTTTTCTCTCTCTCTTGCATATTTGAAAAACGATTACAGCTACCTGCTTCGTTTACAAATTCCTTTATTGTTGAATATACCATTACTCTACTTCCCGACGCGGTACATGACACGTAATGAAAAGGAGAAACAGTAAATGATCATGTTTAAGAATATATAGTATATTCATAACCAAGGGCTGTACAAATAATGTTTACCACTTGCAAACCAGTTTTAAATTCCAAATAATATCATAAATATTGCAGCAAAACTATATCTACCACCTGTCTTTTAAAATTCTAAAGATATTGATTTTTTTAAGTATCATGAGTTGAGTTTCACGTCACCTGTGACATTGTGTGATAAGAAAACGAGATTGTTAAAATTAGATATAGGTCAGTCGAAAATATTTTGACCCGTACGTTACCGACCGCATCTGAGATTTGGGGTATTGGTTATTGGTTTGTTTTACCTGACTGCTAAGAAAGCATACATGCTTGTAAGTAAGCAACCAGAGGACCAACGGTCCTCTCCAAGAGACCTGGTAATAAGGATTAATGTTTCACCATAAGGCCCTAGCGAATCGACTTGGTTTCAAACCCGGGTCACCTGGTCATCTTGCATAAAAATTTGCATTTAAATCCAACTGGGACTTGCGTTTAATTTTCTGGGTTGCGTTTAAACGCAAAGTTTTATGCAAGAGAAATAAGTGAATATGAATTTTGTAAATAAATAAATAAATAAACGAATGGATAAATAAATAAATAAATAAATAAATAAATAATAAGAGGAACATAGGAGAAGTGTTTCACAAAAATCGCACCTACATAGTCATACTTTCTTACGATTTCGCTAAGTCCATCTTCCATCTTATATGTCCGATTCACGTTAGCTGGCTGAAGTCACTCTTTGGGTAAGACTAAGTCGCACATGATTTGGTACTTATGCATGATTTGGGCATTTACGTATGATTTTGAAGTCAAACTTAAATCTTTGTGAACATCCCCTGTGCTATACCAACTAAGCTATCGCGCCTCCTGATATCGGGTGATAGTGTTAAATTTGCAAGCTCTCCTAAAACTCAGACACTGCATATTATTAAGTAACCATTTGTTACTAGTACTAATTGTAAGTACTAATTGATATGCCAATTAAAATTTTGCATGACTGACCGTCATGATGTAACATGAAGCTTCTCAAAATACCTTATCTGTGCAATGATAAGTATATTTGCTGCAAATTATTCTCCCATTCATGGTTGCTAGGGGAAAATGTTCCTTGCATCTAATTTTCAACTTTTTCTTTGTTTTCTGCAGTTACTACTACTTGCTCAAGTGTCAAACATGGAAACCTGTCATTTCTGTTTAAGATACATTTTCATTTTCAATATAATGTAGCACATTTATAGTACGTCCCAGATAGGGACCATGGAACTAAAAGATTAAGTAAAAAACAGGCCTCAGCCCACGGTCTACACGATGCCTATGTCATTTTATTTTCTCATAATACTTTATAACCCATGGGTAACCGAATGACCATATACCTTGGACATATCCAGAAAAGTTGACAATTCTAGTATGAATCTCAGAAAGATGAATTAATTTAACTCTCCTAAAAAGGCTTAATCTATTTCAACCTTTAGGCGTAAACAGAGTTAATATTTTATTTATTTATTTATTCTGATATTCATACAGAGTAGGCTGTTCAGCCTAAAATACACTGAATATGATAACACAAAATACATTTGTTCAAATACTGAATACATATATATCATCATAAGGCATGGATTAGAATTGTCAGGTATTTCATACTCCATTTTGTGACGGGGTATGCTATCTGTATCCGTATTACATGTATTGTAATTCTATCTTTGAAAAAAAATCTTTGGGAAATGTCAACTTGTTGTAATATAATGTGCAAGTATAGGAATGCATGGATTTGACAAGTTTTTATGTTATTTTTTTTGTTCCAACATCATGTTGATAGAATGGGAATAAGGGAAGATTTTAAATCAAATGAAAATGTACGATATAGCTGATTGCTTTCATGAAAGCAGTGTCATGTTTTGACAGTTTCTTTTACTGTTTAACAACCGGGGTTTTTTCAAAAAAATTATTATTATATTCCAGAGCAAATTCGATGTTTAGTGTTTTGCTAAAACCTTCAAGTAATGTTAGCTGAGGGCCAAATTTTAGACCTGTTATTATCATGCATTATAGATTATGAATGGGTAATCATGTTTGGGATTGCTAGTTGTAAAAAAAATAGAATAGACTGGACTAATTATTGATATATGATATGCAATGCCATTTAAGTAATCTATTCAGTTCATCAAACTTTTTAAAATTAATTACCAACTATTATATAGTCTGTATTACTGTTGTTGTTATAGACCTTATAGTGTTGTGAAGTCTCAATAAATTTTTCTTAATTATTTCTTTCAGAATTGCTTGGAACTTCTGGTCTTCGAATAACATCTGATCTGCAAATAGCTCTCTTCTTTGCCCGAACTTTTGGTCAGTAGATCCATTCAACAATGCCTACCATCATGTCTCCACCAGGCAAGCTCTTCCTCGCATCATCTATCCTTCTCGTCTTCATGCCGCTTGTGTCGGGGCAGAACACCGGTGCCTGCCCGACAAACGTGGTCAGCTATGGCGTCCTCGCGGGATCAGTCATGGGAGCATTCATCCTCGCGATCATCCTAGAGACCAGTGCCATCCTGTGCTATAAACATTGTTTCAAGAAAAGACCTCCGAAACTTGAACACACCTTCATCACCAGTGATGGGAAGGAGGTGAAAGTTAAGGAGAAGGTCACAGATCCCGATGGCGGAGAAAGGGAGCGGGATCGCCACAGGGAAAGAAGGCAAGGCTTGAAGAGTGAGAGGAAGCAGGAAGTCTTCAGTGTTTCTGACAACACTGATACCGAGAGCGCTATCCATGGGCCAGCCCTTTACCGCTACCCTATCGCCACTGATAAGGAGACGGGAGACAGCATCATGAACGGAAGATACAACTACGAACCAGACCTCGGCAGCAACTACCTCTACAGCACTGGCTGGCAGTCATCTGAAGACGGAAGTGGGTACAACAGCCGCAGGATTAGCCATAAGGATGAGGTACCTATTCTTCGTGGTCTGCACAAGGGTTCTGACGTTGATGTTGATTTCTCCTCTGCCCGATTCAAGAGCTTGGTCCGCCAACCTATGCCACAGGAATGGACCATTGGGATGGCTACGACTGATGATGATGTGATGACCTACCGTTACCACACTGGATTCGGAGGGAAGCGCCGTGCATCTTCACCAACCTTGGGTCTTGACAACCAGGGCTTTGTGAGCTCTCGACCAGGAAGTCCTACAAGAGGTTTTAGAGATTCCACTGTTGTTCAGATCGAGCCGCGCCATCTTACCAATGAGGCAAGGATCACCATTGATGACAACTTCTACCAGAAATCAGGGCGTGGTGGTGTCTCACGGGCTACTCTGGACAGTGCTAGACAAGGATCTGTGCGAGCTTTTGATGCCAACTTTACACTTCGAGATCCGCAACGCTCAGACAGCAGCGACGAAGATCTCTATGACTACGGAGACAGTGAACACTCCGGACAGAGTTCTACTCATTTCGCACCAGGTCGATACAGAGCAGACATGGGCGGGATACCACTATACAGGCCGGAAGGTGGTTCCCCGACCAGTCCCAGGAGTTTCCGCTTCCACACAGGATTTCCGCAACCATCAGGTTCGAGCGAACCTATATATGCTGTTCCTCACAAGACCGTTGGTTCCTCCAAGATGATCCGACCTCACTCTGTTGAAAGGGACAGACACCTTGGACACACCACCTACTCGGTGATCAACGAGGCACATTCTACATCCTACAAGATGAGACAGGATCCGAACAATCCCAAGAGAATTGTCCGGGATTCTGCGACCCAGTGCGAACTTCTGGCACCACGACCGAAAATTTCTTTCGATGAAGAATGGCCGAACAAGACGTCGTCGAGGCATTCAAGGGTAGATCCAGGTGTTCCTACAATCGGTAAGCTCATTTCTCCCGTGACAATTCTCTTTTGAGGTGTATTGTTAGCATGGTTACCAGTCTATGATCAAGAGCATGAAACTGATTCACTTGCAAAGAGCGTTAAGAAGAGGATAATTCATGTATTGTTAATTATCTCGTATCTTAATTTTTCTCCTAAAAATTATAGTTTCGTTGGCAAAGATTCCAGAGTCAAAAAGAAAACAAATAAGTCATTTTTCAATCATCAATTATAGAATTAGAAAGAAAGGTTATCTCATTATAATGCAATGTGAAATAGAAAGAAGTAACTTGTACTTGTGTAGAATTTTGTTATTGGTGATTTTGTTTGTGTAATATTAATGGCTGGTGATGTTTCTCAAAAAATGTAAAGAGTATTTTTCTTCATGTTTCCTTCACTGTGCACTGAAATACAGGGAATTGGGGGGGGGGGTGAAATTTTCATAAGAAATTTGAGATTGAAAATATCCTTGCTGATCAGCAAAAATTGATTTTATGTCTGTCGTTCTGTCTGGGAGCAGGTATCATCAAGCTCATGCGACCAGACTCATTCCGAGGGTCGAGGCGGCGAAGTCCCAACCGGTATTCATGGAGCACGGACGAAGAGGTGCACCACATCCGTTCATCTAGCCTTCCCCGGGAGAGGACGTCATCTTTCACAGAAAGGACAGCGTACTCAGAGACGTCACGTAGACCTCGAAGATCAAGGTCTTCGTCACCTGTTCGACGATCGCGGTCATCATCGCCAGTTCGGCGTTCTCCTCGAAGGGGATCACCGGATCGACGATCACCCATCTTCGGCGTGAGTAACCAAACAAAATAAGTACTTGTACAAAAAGGAGACATGAGAGTTATGTGAGGCTATGGTGAAATAAATAAAGGATTCAAAATTTGAATTCAAAGGGATCTGATTTGATTATCGATCAAAAAGAAATGCAATATATGCTTTACATATTCAGTACTAAAAGAGTGATATGCAGATACAACCTAGTGAATAATCTTCTGTAAATTTTTTGTTGATGACTGTTAATCTATTAGTATTTTAACGATTGGCTAGTGTGAATCGATGCAAGGATGATATCAGTATGTAAAAAAGAAGAAGAAAAAAGCACTTATATTTATACTTGTGTAAGCAATCAAGTGAATTTCTTTACCTTTTTATATACCTTGAAAAATAGTTTTGCAATAGCCTCCTTCCTATCCCCTTTGGTTATAGTCATAGTTATTGACATCAAGCAACACCTACGAAGTTAGCACATCTGTCAATAGATTTTGCAGATTGCATATTGACGCATCTATCTCTACATTTTTCAGAATGACGAGACTGACATCCCTACCATTGGTGTTATTCGCCTGATATCACGAGATGGCGCCAGAACATACCCGGGAGGTGATGACTCGAGCAGCGGGATCAGCATCGGAGATTCCACGCCTCAAGTCGGTCGCCATCCATCTCCTAGTCATCCTGGCTCTATCTATCAGTACGCCCAAGAGATACTGGATGAGGATGAGCAGTTCTACAGTAGCACATCAGGACGTCCTCACCAACCGGGTTCTGGAGATGTACCAACTATCGGAGTCATTAAACTTGTCCCCGAGTACAAACGTGGACAGCCATTGGAGAGACGTGTCAGCTGGGGCGGCGAGGATATCGAAAATCTTGAAACTTCACATCGGCTTGGAAGGCCCAGCGTTCGCAGGTCTTTCAATGAGAGAGAAACTTTCACGTCATCAACAACTTCTCAGATGCGAGGAAGAAGTCCATCTCCTGACAGACAGTCAGGAAACTTCCCGACGATTGGAGTTATAAAGTTGGTTCGTCCTGATTCCGTCAAACAACCACTGTGGAATGAGCTGAATCGCTACGTCAAACCCTCTGACCGGTCCTCACTGATAAGACACGAGTCATGGGACGAGACAGACATCACGAAGATGCAAAGAATACGACCCACAAAAAGGCCAAAGATGATTGATAATTATACTGAACCTGCAATCACCTGGCCCCAGTTAATCCACACTGTGAGAGACCTTGTAGAGGAAGAACGGACATTGTCATCCAAATCCACAAGCAAGAAGACTCCGATTCTAGGAGTCTTTAAGTTGAAATCAACAAGAGAAAAGACACCGAAATTATCTGCTGTTTCTCAAGGAACAAGTCCTGACCAACCTTGGCATCATCTGGTTACTCAGCTGGAAGAGGAAATAGAATCATCAGTCTTCCGGAAAACACAACAAAGGCCAGAACGATCTGAACCTCGAACGGTCAGCGTTGTGAAACTACAAGCTCCTCATCAACCAACACCTAACACCAGAACTATGGGGACAAGTCCAGACCTCTCATGGAACCAAGTGCTTAGAATGATACAGAGTGAAACAGAGGAGATTGTCGAAAGGAAACAGTCACAGAAGCAGAAAGCGCCTAGCAATCTTGGATCAATTCAGCTGAAATCAAAACCCAAAGCACCTGTGTTTGACAGCGCTACCCAGCCAGAACTTTCATGGCCTCATATGGTCAAAATCATCAAAGAAGAGACAGAAGAGATGGTGAGAAAACATCACACACAGCCGACTGTTGCTAAAGATGACAAAGGCATACAACCCGAAATGGATTGGCCTGAGATTATTCATCTCGTTCAACAAGAAGTCTTACGGCAGGTGAAGGAAACTGAAAAAATCACAAAGACTGATCAAAAGACAGGGAAAATTCCTCTCGCCGTTGTAAAGTTGATTGGGTCTGAAGATAGACCCAAACTCAAGCAAGATCAAACAACGGAACCAGAATTGTCCTGGGGCCAAATGGTGGGGATGGTGCAGACTGAAGTAGAGGATATCATCCGGAAAAGAACCAAGACCAAAAAGGAGCCAGAAAGAAAGCAAACGGGAGACGCTAGTACAGAACCTGAACTGACCTGGCCTTTGTTGGTTAGAATAATTCAAGAAGAAGTTGAAAACATTGTAAAGAAGAAGAATACCAAGCCAACCTCTGAAAGAGGTACCACGCCTGAAAATGATTGGAGAACAGTCGTCGGTACGATACAGGAGACGGCTATCGAGGAATTTAAAAGGATGTCCCAAAAGAAAAAACCCAAAGATGAAAAACCACCAATGATCGGGATCTTTAAGCTAAAAGCAGAAGAGCAGTCACAAGTCACATCTGTTCCTCGGCCAAGGATGGTTGAACAAGGTACTCAGCCCAGGACATCCTGGGATCGAATCCTCAGTAGGATCGAAGAAAACGCAATCATATCTTTCAAGAAAACCTCTATGAAGCCGAAGCCGAAGCCAGCAGAGACCACTTCCATTGGAATTATCAAACTGAGGGCACCAGACGTAAGTCAGAAAACAGAAACATCTACTCAGTCTGAAGTTGATGTGTCTGACAGCTTTACTCAGCCTGCAAGATCATGGCGGGATCTCCTAAGAGGCTTAAAGCTAGAACTTGAGAGTGAGTATAAGAAAACTATCCGAGAACTAGAGGCTCACATCGCAGCACAGGAAGAACCTGACTACGCACAAGCCGTTCAGACACTAGGAGTGTTCACACTGAGGGCACCATTAGAAGAGAAGAAAGGGTTGAGAGACAGCTTCACTCAGTATTACACTCCAATCATAACAGAGAAGTTTACCCAATCAGGACAAGTCATGGCCGGAACTCATGATGAAAATTGAAGAGGAAACAGAGCGCAAGCTTACTCGGCGTGTGAAGACACCCAAGGTATCTCAACAAGAATCACAAACAGAAGAGGAGATCCCAGCTCTATTCCTTGATGTACCGATTGCACCTACTGCCGTTTCTTATGAGCATGCTGTTCCTGTAATTGACAAAACAGATTCACATGTTCAAGTAAAGCCTGAAATGGCTGATAGCACGTCTTCGCCTATATTTGTAAGAAGGAGCAATACAGAGACAATGGTCAAGCCGAATGTTAAAGAGAGTTCAACGGAACAGACAACAAAAACAAGTGAGAGCTCATCCCAGATGGACAAAATGGTTAAAACAGTATTAACCCAATCCACTTTGGTAACTACAAGAGATTCATCTTCACAGAAAGTCACAGAGAAACCAAACGTGCAAGAAATGGCTGTTCAGAAATCTGAGGTACAACTTGAAAAGACAAATACATTTGTCCAAGTAAACCCAGAAGTAAGCGTAAAAGCTAGCCTTGCTGTGAAGAAAGTAATTAGTGTAAGAGACACATCACATCAAATAGGTCCCGATGTACGAGAGAGGCAACTTCAGTTTGGTCAACCAACTGCTGAGTCCACTGTGCAGGTTGCGGACGTCAAGGATCTCAAGGACTCTGTAGCACAAACAGAACTTCAGAGCTCTGAATCAAGCATTCAGACAATGCCAATGCCAGAAATCGTTCCTGAGCCAGCAATTATGGTTGAAGTGCCCAAGGTTGAAATGAGTATCCCAGACATTTCAGAAATAAAACCAGAGACAAGAGAAGCCTCAACAAGTACACCGGATGCACCACAAACAAAAGAACAATCTTCAGTGGCTGCCCCTGCCCAGAAAGAACAAGAGATTCCAGCATGGAAGATATCTCTTCGAAGTTTCACTACTCAGTTTGATACCCCACTACCAAAAAGTACAACAGCGAGTCAACAGACATCAGTTTCAGTCCTCGAGAAAGGAACTGCAACCTTAGGGACAAGACCTGAATTTGCTGGAGTTCAGGTATCACCGGTGTATGAAACACACAGCACATTCTGTTGAAAAGACAAAGATGTCTTCTACTCCTGTGCAAGTTACCATAAAGAAAGACATGAGCAGTTCATTGTCAAACACAGATGCAGTTTCAACCAAAGATATGGCAATTCAGGTAGAAATTGAAATTCCTGATATGGAAACTCGGGATGACAGCACCTCTACTATGGGGGTTGATGTGAAAGACTCCACTGTCCAGATCACTGCTGAAACACTAGCCTCTGGGGCGCAAGTTAGCTTTGAGCAGGCATCGACATCAACATCTGCACCGAGACCAGCTATGGCTTCAAAAGAGGTTCAGATATCCACGAAGCTGATGGAGAGGCAGACGTCAACAGAAGAGGTGCAGAAGAAAGACGCAAGCATGTCTGTTGACCTGTCATCCAAGAATCAGGTTGTGAGTTATTATTTGGAACAACTGAAGAAGAAGCCAAAGGTTACTCAGCAAGCTTCTCAGTGCGACTTGGTTATTGTTCCCAAAATGAAAGATATGTCTTGTGAAATAAGACCTAAACAACGCAGCCAACAACAACAGATGACTCCATTGGGAGACAGTGACAGTACCCAGTATGACTCTGTGAAAGTCACTCACAGCAGCACTCAGTTGTCCGTTGTCGGCCCTAAAGTGCAAGATATATCCACACAATCAATTCATTCGACAAGAACTACCGGAGCATTAGCAATGATTGAAAGTCGCAACATTTATACTCAAGTAACTATGGAACCAGAAATCATGACAGAGGTGATAAAACCTGAAGAGACTCAGTTCAACATGACCTGGAGCGAGCCTCCAAGGACGATCGAGACATCAGAAGCTGGTACGTCTACTGATGATGTGGATAAATCCAACCAGTCCACAGAAACTGTTGTTCACTCTGCTGAAAAGAAAAATGCAACATGGAAAACAACCACAAAGCAGTTTTCTCTACAGTATCACAGTCCTGTTGACGACTTTACTCATCAGATGAGTACATCGGTTATCGATAAGCACACGTCAATTGATCCCAAGATTCCAAAAGATGCTGGTTTCCAAGTTAATCCTATCTATGCAGCGCATGCGACACAGATTTCATGTGTTCAGTTGACTGCTAAGCCAACGCAGACAGTGCCAAGTTTGGCAAATACTGGTTCGAACACAGTTCCTGTCAAATCACCTGAAATGATTTCTCAGCCTACACAGGTCATGCAAGATGTGAGAGACAATGTTTCAAACACAGACATTGTAAGGGTGACTGACAAAATCAGTGAAGCAGACATACCACAACCAAGAGAAGAGATCGTGCAACCGCAAGTTGTTCAGCCTGTACTCATGGCACCAAAATTCCCTGAGCCCAAAACAGTCAGTGTTTCTGTGAACACAGACAAGTTACCAACATCTTCGAATATGGGCTCGCAAATTAAGCCTGAGGTGTCATCACAAGCAGCAACAGTTTTTCCTGATATGGGGACTACATCGACATCAACCTCATGTGTGGAAGTTGCGATAGGCAAGACACAGACAAGTGCAACAGTTCAGGAACACTCCACAAATACATCTCGAGTTGAAGTCAGGAGTACGTCCAGTGCAGCTGACATAAAGATGATTCCTTCGACCTCCACGACTGGAGAACAGGTCAATATCACAAATCCTGTTGCTGATGCATCCATAAATACAGAGCAAGCCAAACTACAAATTACAGCTATCAACACAGATTCTCCAGACGTAAAGATCACAGCAGTGAATACATCTCCAGGACCAGAAAGGAAGAATACTTCTTCCCAGTTCACACTGAAGAGTAGTGCAGCCTCAGTAATGGCTGTTCCTAACTCAACCGATGAAACTACACAACATGAGAGTTATACTGTTTCTTCATCGATG
The DNA here is from genome assembly GCA_029962745.1 of Echinometra lucunter. Classification (NCBI taxonomy): domain Eukaryota; kingdom Metazoa; phylum Echinodermata; class Echinoidea; order Camarodonta; family Echinometridae; genus Echinometra; species Echinometra lucunter. The sequence continues at coordinate 17,755,670 of CM057165.1, read as the reverse complement.
AACACCGATAAGATTGAACAACTTGATCAAGAATCATATGTCAGCATGCTCACTCCCGTTCAAACTGAGAAGATTATAAAGCAGGAGGTTCCATCGGTTCAGTTTTCTGCTCCAGTGCTTCCCCCGTCACTTACTGATGTCCAGTCTCAAGTTACACCTAACCAGAAAGATTCGAGCTGCAATACTACCCTGGTCCAGGTCACGAACTCAACAGCCCAAATTCAACCAGCCATGAGTACAACCATGTCTGCAGTTCATCCACAGACAGAGAATGTTGCTGTCGGTATGTTTATTGGTGGAAAGGATTTTGTACAACAGGCCAAGATCGAGGAGTTGCCAACAGAAACCTGTCGACGGTAGCTCAAACACAACTCCCACTAGTACGAAGGATGGAACTAGCAATACATCGCCCTTACCAACTAGGGCAAATATGGAATCTCAGATTACTCGAGCTACATCTGTGGCAAACGTTTCTGTGAAACCAGATATTGCCAGTGGCGCTACGAATACACCCATTGTCCAGGCGAAATATGGATCAAGTAATACTTCTCCTCTCCCAAAGTTGGCAGAGAACGGATCACAAATTTCCATCAACACGAGATCTGCAACAGTGACAGCTAGGCCCTTGGTGACAGAAGGAACAACCATTACAGACATGAAGAATCCTTCAAATGAAACGCAATATGAAAGTACAGTAATCAGTACTTCCGCAAACACAGATGTTGTTGAACATCTAGACAAAGCTTCAACTGTGTATATACCTGAGGAAATAAAGACCGAACAAGTTATCAAGCAAGAAGTCCCTGCAGTGCAGTTTTCAGCACCAGTTTTCTCCCCAGCAGTTGAAGAAAATGGAGCCCAAATATCACCAGAACAAAAGGATTCAAGTAGCAACACCTTCTCAGTGATTGTGAAAGATACATCAGCACAGATCAAACCAGATGTGACCTCAACCATGTCAACAGTTTGCCCCGATACATCAGACACGATGGCCCATGCAATTGCTCAGGGTAAAGACTTCACTCATCAAGCTAAAGTGGAAGACCCAGCCCCTGAAATTGCAGACGCCACTGCAAATACCAAAGTTGTGGATATGAGAGATGGAGCTAGTAATACTTCACCACTTCCCGTGAGGACGCATAACGGAGTCCAAATTACACCAGACAGAAAGGATAGGGCAGCCCACTGCTGTCACTCAAAGTACAGACTTCACTCATCAAGCGAAAATTAAACCCGAAATTGTAGATGCCACTGCAAGCACTGATGTTATGGAGGTGAAAGATGGAGGTAGTAATACTTCTCCACTTCCATTAAGGGCACATACTTTCGTCAACACTGAGACTGTAGAACATCAAGACCAAGCTTTAATGGTTGATATACCTCAGGAGGTAAAGACAGAGAAGATCATTAAGCAAGAAGTTCCAGCAGTTCAGTTCTCAGCTCCTGTTTTCTCTCCGCCACTCAGTGATATTGCTTCTCAAATATCACCAGATCAAAAGGATTCAAGCAGTAACACTTACACACTCAGTGTCAAAGACGCACCAGCACAGATCAAACCTAATATGACCTCGACGATGTCAACAGTGCAACCCACTACATCGGATATGGCAGCTCATGCGATTGTCCAAGGCACAGACTTCGCTCAGCAAGCTAAAATCCAAGCTGAAATTGCAGATGCTACTGAAAACACTGATGTCACAGATGTGAAAGATGGAGCTAGTAATACCTCACCACTTCCTGTGAGGGCACACAGTTTTGTCAACACTGAGACTGTAGAACACCAAGACCAAGCTTCTATGGTGAATATACCAATGGAGGTAAAGACGGAGAAGATCGTCATGCAGGAAGTGCCAGCGGTGCAGTTCTCAGCCCCTGTCTTCTCTCCACCACTTAGCGATATCGGAGCCCAAATTTCACCAGACCAGAAGGATTCAAGCAGCAGTACCTTATCTGTCAGTGTCATAGACACACCAGCACAGATCAAACCAAACATGACCTCAACGATGTCAACAGTGCAACCCACTACATCGGATATGGCAGCTCATGCGATTGCCCAAGGCACAGACTTCGCTCAGCAAGCTAAAATCCAAGCTGAAATTGCAGATGCTACTGAAAACACTGATGTCACAGATGTGAAAGATGGAGCTAGTAATACCTCACCACTTCCTGTGAGGGCACACAGTTTTGTCAACACTGAGACTGTAGAACACCAAGACCAAGCTTCTATGGTGAATATACCAATGGAGGTAAAGACGGAGAAGATCGTCATGCAGGAAGTGCCAGCGGTGCAGTTCTCGGCCCCTGTCTTCTCTCCACCACTTAGCGATATCGGAGCCCAAATTTCACCAGACCAGAAGGATTCAAGCAGCAGTACCTTATCTGTCAGTGTCATAGACACACCAGCACAGATCAAACCAGACATGACCTCGACAATGTCAACAGTGCAACCCACTACATCGGATATGGCAGCTTATGCGATTGCCCAAGGCACAGACTTCGCTCAGCAAGCCAAAATCCAAGCAGATGTTGTAGATGCCACTGAAAATACCGATGTCAGGGATGTGAAAGATGGAGCAAGTAATACTTCACCACTTCCTGTAAGGGCACATAATTTTGTCAACACTGACATTGTAGAACACCAAGACCAAGCTTCTATGGTGAATATACCAATGGAGATAAAGACAGAGAAAATCATAAAGCAGGAAGTGCCAGCGGTGCAGTTCTCAGCCCCCATTTTCTCTCCTCCACTTACAGAATCTGAAGCCCAGATCTCTCCTGATCAAATGGATTCAAGCACCAACACCAAGCTTCCAGCAGTTCAAAAGGATTCAAGCAGCAATACCTTCTCAGTCAGTGTCAGAGACACACCAGCACAGATTAAACCAGAAATGATCTCAAAGATGTCGACTGTGCACCCTGATACATCTGACACAGCAGCCAATGCCATTACTCAGGGTACAGATTTCACTCAGCAAGCTAAAATTCAAGCTGAAATTGCAGATGCCACTGCAAACACGGATGTTAAGGATGTGAAAGATGGAGCTAGTAATACCTCACCACTTCCTGTAAGGGCGCACACTGCATCTCAAATTAAGGCTGATACCTCAGTTGCGTCCATGATGGCTAGACCCACTATTACCGAGGATTCAACCATAACAGCTCCCCTTCGAAATATCACAAATGAAACACAATACGAGAGTACGGGTATAAGTTGTTCCGTGAACACAAATATGATTCAACAGCAAGACCAGGCTTGTGTGGTAAATATGCCTGTGGAAGTAAAGACCGAACAAGTTATCAAGCAAGAAGTTCCAGCTGTACAGTTCTCAGCTCCGTTCTTTTCTCCTCCAATGTCAGAGATAGGGGCTCAAATAGTACCAGACCAAATGGAGTCTAGTACCAACACCAAACTACCAGCACCTCAAAAAGACTCGAGCAGCAACACTTCCTCAGTCAGCGTCAAAGACAAACCGGCACAGATTAAACCAGACATGACAACAGCAATGTCAACAGTGCATCCGACTACATTGAACATAGCAGTTCATGCAATTGCCCAAGGTACAGATTTTACTCAACAAGCCAAGATCGAAGATCCAGCTCCAGAACTTGCAGATGCTGCTGCGAATACTGATGAGAAGGATGTAAAAGATGGAGATAGTAATACTTCACCACTTCCTGTAAGAGCACACACTGCCTCTCAGATCAAGGCTGATACCTCAATTGCTTCGATGATGGCAAGACCAATTGTTACTGAAGGTTCTGTAAACACTATCATCGTAAAACAACAAGACCAGGCATCTCTTGTTAATATGCCAGTAGAGATAACAACCGAACAAGTGACCAAGCAAGAGGTTTCTGCCGTACAGTTTACAGCCCCGGTTTTCTCTCCCGTCACCAATTCTGAAGCTCAAATTTCACCAGACCAGAAGGATTCAAGCAGCAACACTGTCTCAGCAAGCGTAAAAGACACACCAGCTCAGATTAAACCAGATATGACTTCAACTATGTCGACAGTGCAACCTATTACATCGGATACTGCATCCCACGCGACAGTCCAGGGCACAGACTTCACCCAGCAAGCAAAAATCCAAGCCGAAATTGTGGATGCCATTGCAAATACTGATATTGTCAGTGTGAAAGATGGAGCTAGTAATACCTCACCTCTTCCAAAGAGATCTGCCATTGGGTCTCAGATCATTGCTGAAACTATATCTGCATCTGTTTCGGCCAGACAGATCTTCAAGGAGGGTGCAACAATTACAAATCCCATTAAGAATTCGACAAGTGAGACTCAGTACGAAAGCTTAGCTGTTCACAGCGAAATGAACACAGATGTCAAAGAACAAAAAGACCAGTCTTTACTGGTTGATATTCCTGTCCCCATAAAGACAGAAGAGATCATTCGCCACGAGATTCCTGCAGTACAATTTGCACCTATAGTGTTTTCACCTGAGATCGTGGACACTGCCTGCCCAGATCAAACCAGACCAGAGTGAATCCGGTACCAATACCCAGGCCAAGAAACTGAAGGATTCCACCTCACAGGTCATTGTAGCCAAGACGAAGGAGTCTGTAGCACAAGTTGTTCCTGATCAACGTACGTCTAGTAGCAACACAAATTTTACTGAGCAAGCGGATTCTAATGTCCAAGTAAAACCGGCAATGACGTCAACAATGTCGACTGCACGTCCTGTCACAGGCACGGTTTCGATGATGACCAAGCCAGATGTTAAGTCTGTGAAAACTTCACCTATCCTTTCAAGGAAGCACGATCAAGAAATACTTGTAAATATACCTGATGTCAAAGCGGAGGAAGTGGTGAAGCAGGAGGTCGTTCCAGTTGAGTTTGCTCCTGTGTTCAAACCCGAACTGACAGACACTGAATCTCAGATTGAACTGGAACAGACAGAGTCAAGTACAAATACTAAGAAGCTAGAACTGAAAGATTCTACCTCTCTTACTGAAGGACCGTTCATAAAACAATCGACAACCCAGATAAGCATCCTACGGGCACATTCCAGTAGTAATACCACCATCATTAATGTGAAGAACACTGCTGCTCAATTTGGACCTGAAACGCAGGAGTTGTCATCCCAAGTAAAAGCAGTCAATGCATCAGCAATTACAATGATTGCTCCTGACATCATGGATGCAGGTTCTAATACCACATGTGTCGAGGTAGTTGATGGTGCCAGCAATACATCCCCTCTTCCACAGAGAGCCAACACAGCTGCACAAGTTTCAGCGATGACATCTAACTCTGCCATGATGACCAAACCCTCTGTGAAAGTTGGAAGTACTTCACCCATACTCTCAAAGAAGCACGATCAATCCTCGCAGGCAGATATACCAACAGAAGTGATTATGAAAAAAGAAGAACCCCCTGTTGACTTGGCACCAATCACTCTCATGCCGGACAATGCTGAAATCGGCGCTCAAGTTGAACCAGATCAGATGGAATCTAGTACTAATACTGCTAAAGCACACTTAAAAGATACTCCATCACAAATAGAAGGAAAGGTTGTCAAGGAATCGACCACTCAGAGTCACCAATTCATCTCACACACAAGCAGTAACACCACAATTGTTAAGGTAACAGATACCATGACTCAACTGGAAAGGCCAGAAACAAGAAATGTGCCAGCACAAATTCAACCAGATACCGTATCAACAATGTCATCTGTAATGCCAGAAACTGACAATGCTACAACGCTGGCAGAGGTGGACGGCAAAGATTTTACTGACCAGGCCATTATTGAAGAACCTTTGCCTGACATCATGGATACCGGTTCAAATACGGTGAATGTGCCTCTTAAAGATGGGGTGAGTAACACTTCACCCATGCCAAAACGCGCAAATATTGCATCTCAGATCGGCGTTGCGACTCAGGATGATACCACATCGCCTATTCTCATGAGGAAGCTCGACCAATCTACCCATGCAAATATACCCGACATCAAACATGAGGAAGTAGTCAAGCAAGAAGTTATTCCGGTGGAATTTGCACCCCCTGTCTTTCAACCGGAGCTTGCCGAATCGGGATCACAAATTGAACCCCAGCGAATGGACTCGGGCTGTAACACAAAGGTTCCTTCCATCAGAGATTCTACCTCTCAATTTGACAAGATCGATAACAGAGATACAGGAATCAATACTGATGCCAAGAGTACGTCCCATTTCACAGTGCAGGTAAAACCAACATCTATGACAGTGTCTGCAACTGCAAAACCTTCTCTGAACACCGGCTCTAGTAATACTGATCGTGTGGAAGTGTTGACGCAACCGACACAGACAGTGAGGGAAGAACCAACAAAGACTTCTAATGCAGAGTCTGAAATCGGAGTTTCAAGCAAAGACTTTGGTTTATTGGCTGAACCTAGATTGCGGGTAGCCAACACGGAGCCAATTGATGATTCATCACCCAAGCAGAGAGCTGCAATATGACCTGTCAACTAAGGAGATGGGTATGAACGCAGAGTCAGTTATGAATTATACTGATGCTGGAGCCCAAAACGCACCAAGTATCACAGAAATTAGCACAAATACACGCCAGTATGAACTCTCAAGCTCTCTCACTCAGTATGATATTACTTCAACGAATATTTCTTCACAAATGACAATTAACATGACCAATGTTTCGACAGTTGCTCAAGAACCTACAAAGGACTCTAAGACAGATCCAATAAATACCCGCATGTCAAGTCACCAAACTCAATATGAGCATCATTCTTCTGAGACTTCAGTGAATACTGAGGTAATTCAGAAGAAAGACCAAGCAAGCCAGGCAGATATCCCTCCTCCTGTCACAGAGGAGATCGTAAAAGAGGATGCTCCAGAAGTTGAACTACCACCCGTCGTATTCCAGGCGGAGCTGTTTGATGTCGAAACACAGACAATTTCTGAACTGAGAGAAAGCAGTACAAATACAACTGAGCTGAAGGTTAGTGATACAACCCTTCAGGTGGCACCTATCACCAAAAATACAAGCAGCAATACGATTCCTAAGCAGATAAATATTACCGGTGTTAACACTTCGCTGCCTCCAAAGATGCTTGAAATGGGATCTCAGATGGCGATTCGAACTGCATCTGCTGCAATGATGGCAAAACCAGTTATAAGACATGCAAATACAACTACATCTATTCGATACTTGAAGTCGCAGGTTATTCAGCAAGACAGATCAGTCAGTGATGCTATGGTGAACACAGATGTGGTTCAGAAGAAAGAGAAGGCCTGTGAAGCAAATGCACCCACAGAAATGCATAAGCAACCTAGCACTAAGGAGTCTGAAGTCCAAATAAGACCAGATACTGACACTTCATTCGCCCATGCCTTCCCACAAGTCGGGGAAGCATCGGTACTAGCAGCTGCAATTGGACAGGACTTTTCACAGCAAACAATTTGGGATGAGATGAGGGTTACTTCAACGAATACCTTGCCAGACCCTGAACATACTGACTCAACAACTCAAGTGCATCCGGCAGTTGCATCAGTATCTTCAATTGCTAGACCAACTGTAAAATCTGAGTCAAACATAACCAAGAGGACGGTGATGCATTCGTACCAATCTCAGACAAAAGAAGTGAAGGAAATGCCGAAGCCTGTAGTAAGGATGACCACCACAGGAGCGCAAACGAATCCAGTTACTATCATTGATTTCGTCCCTGTGACAGTAGACTCTACTGTACAATATGAGACTAAGTACTACTTTTCTGGGATGCCAGTGCAAGCTACTGTACCATTAGCTCATCAAGGCAGCCATGCTGTAGTGGAAAGCAGGTCAGAAGCAGCAGCAACCATTCCGGTGCCCACAGAGCAAGTGTCAAGCCAGACAAAGGAATTGCCCATACCCGAGCCAATGATAAAGATCGCAAAGAGTGAACCAGTCTTGCAAAGCTTTCAGCCATCTGTTCCCGAAACACGCAGTTCAATATCCCAGACAGATGAGAGGAAAACGAAAGATTCCTCACATAGTCCCATTCTTAGAAAAACAAAGGATGAAAAATCTCAAATGTTTCTCACTCCGTCAAAGAATGTGACTACACAGCATCAACCAAAGACTAAGACTGACCTTCTGCAGACACAAATCAAGCAATTCGATAAGATGACCTTTGCTGCCTTTACAAAAGAGACAAAGGTACAAGAATCCCAGTTTGTAACAGAAACCAAAGCGACTAGCTTCCAGTGTTCACCTGAATTTTCCGATGCTATCACAGTCGTCTCAGATAAGGCATACAGGCATTCAGCACAAGATCCGATTGCAAAAGACACCAGAGATGAATCACAACAGGCATCCCAAATCCTAACAGAAGGACATACTGCCATGCCGGAAGTTACAAGTGCTAGTGCATCATTGCAACACGAACCCTCAACAGCTGAATCTATCATACAGGCACACATAAAGCAACTTGAGAAAATGACTTTTGCAGAATACGAGAAGGAGCTGGACGAGCTTGGCCTGCAATGGTCAACTGAAACAACAAGTGCAAGTTCTCAAGTTTCTCCCAAGATGAGTGATGGCTATACTGATCCATCTGATGTGTCTCTGAAAAACACCCAATGTCAAGCTGGGGCTGATATCAGTGAACGATCGTCAATGACTGAAATGACATTAGAAGATATAGAGCATTTGCTGGAAACAGTGAAAAAGAGCATCACAGGTGCCATCCGTGAGGACATAGTTGTTCCAACACTGGCAGAACCAGAGGAAATGGCATATGATCCTGGAGTTGACACTGAAGACACTGGAATCCAGACACTCCTGGAAACTATATCTCGCAGTGCATCTCCCATATTGCAAGAAATGAAAAACATGGCCATGCAGTATGAAAAGACATTCGAAATGAGAGACAGGGAATTGACAGTTATTCCTGATACAATTGAACAGGCCATAAATACAGCTCGGCAGGAATTGGAATCAGTGTTGACACAGCATGAAGTGACTTCCAAGCATGGTGCATTCCAGACACCTTCTAATGTTACAGAAGCATCCACATGGATGCCACAGAAACTGTTCAAGGACCAACCTTCACAGGAGACTACCAAGCACATGATAGGTCAAGCACAAGTTGCACCAACATTAATTGAAAGAGGAATAACACCTGAGAAACAGCAATTCGGGAAAGCATCTACACAAGCATTCATGGAATTGTCACCCAAATGGACACAGTATGACATGGAGAGGCCTACATCAGCTACCCAGGCAGGAGCAAAACTGGCTGATGGAAGCTTGCAAACTGAAGAACCCATGCAGCCCATCAATGAGCACATCCAGCTAGTGCAGCAAGAGGAGGAACATTTTGAATTTTCTTTGCCTCCTAAATGTTACAACATAGAGATCCAAACGGACCCAGTTATCATCAAGTCTTTTGAAGACAAAGATGACATGGAGACTGAAACTGACGCAGATAGTGGCATTGAAATTGACATGCAAACTGATTCAGTTGTTGTGATGACGGAGGAAGAATATGAAGAGCTGACTTCAAGGCCTAATTGTGAAGATAATTCCTCCCAGACAGAAGTTGCCAGTCAACCATTTACACACCAATCCTTCACACCAAGTCAAACTGAGCCTACCCAGACACAGGCCTTGAAGTTGAATTCTGGAAGCACAATGACAGAGGATACGGCTTTCACACTCCAGTCCACACAAACTGTTTCAATGATTGCCACCGATATCAAGACTCAATATGAATCTTCCAGTGAAGTCAAGAAAACACAAACACAACTGCAACACGCAGAGAGTTATACAGAAATGACTCCCACTACCTTTGCAACCCATCAACAGCAGACAGATAAAACAAAGACAGCTAGCAAGACAATGTTTACCCCTGTCTCTAAGCAGTCGGATCGAGACCTACAGACTGTACCTGGAAACGTAGAAAATAGAGCTAGCTCTACTTTTACTACACTAGGGGTAAGTGAAGTAACCCAAACAAGCAAGGTGCAAACATCAGAGAGTGGAACACTTCCTGCAAAGGCTAAGATGTCATATTCAGGATCACAGACTGAAGCTGTGTCGTTGCAAAACCGGGACATTCAGTACCGTGTTGCTGGAACCAATGTAGTGTCGCAGACACGCATGACAAAAATCACATCATCAAGTACCAGCACAATGGAGAAAGATGTGACTCATTTTGTTTCTCAGACAGAGAAAACGGAAGTACATGATGCTTTATCAGCCACTGAGGTCAGAACATCCCCAGCATCCGGGACTCAAACCGATGAACAGCCAGCTGAGATTCTTCAAGAAGTTATCCATCTACAAGCCGTGGAACCAGTCTCCTTTTCTCCGGCTGACTTTATACCTCCAGTTACACTGACTAATGGTCAAACCCAGACAGCAGAGAAGGATGCATTGTCATCTGCATACCAGACTGATGAGGAAGTGAGATTGGACCGTGGTGAAGATGCATTTGAATCAGATGTGTCTGATGCTGGAATGCTGGCCACTGCCAAGACACAAGACATGCCAGCTCAACACACAACAAATGTGGATATGGCTCAAAGTCAGACATCTGGTGTTGAGGTGACTAACAGAGGGTCTAGTCCCATATTTGCTCAACGTTCTACTGCTGAAAAGAGTATCCAGCAGGGAGTAGAGCATTCAACTTCCAGTGCCCAAACACTGCACAAGAAGTACAAGGCTCAACTTACATCTACTGAAAAGGTCATGAAAGACATGTCCATGCAGACTGAAATACCAATGGTAACTATCATTGAGGAAGCTGTAAGGCCGGTCCAAGTGAAACCAGAGCGTTCTATGCCAAATTACTGGGCTCTCAAACCACAAGTATGTGACTCATCATCACAGACAGTGCACCTTGAAACATCTGATAGACAAGCAGCCACCAGTCCTGTGACAACATCTGAGCGCCAATCAGCAACTAGTCCTGTAACAACAGCCGAGCGCCAGTCGGCAACTAGTCCTGTGCCAATTTCTGAGAAATCGCTACAGCATGACACTTCACCCAAAACAGAAGATAGATTCATCAGCACACACCAAACTGCTTTGTTGGAAAGCTCTGATCAGACTGATCCTACCAAGATTAAACACAAGCCTGCCCAAGCTAAACCTCGAATCACCAATGTGCTGACCCAAGCTGTTGTGAAACCAAGTCTTTCGAGTGCTGTTACCCAAGCCAAACCAAAGACATTTGAGGCAAAACTGCAGGTTCTTCAGTTCAAGGTTGAAACAAAGGATTCGAGTATGCAGCACGATACTGAATTACCTGCCATGAATGACAGTATCTGCCAGACTGACTTTGAAGATGTTCCATTTGAAGAGATAGTCGTTGTCTCACATGTCGAGGCTGAAAATGAACCATTCTTTATGGTTCAAGAAACTGCTGACGCCACATGCCAGACTGTGGGTGAGATAGAAGACCATGCATTCAACACACATCCCATCCAGCAGCAAGATTTCTGTGATCAAACTGTGCTTACTTCCATGCCAAGGTCATCCTCTCCTGTGAGAACACCAACTAGTGATTCTACTAGTCAGCACGATGTGAAGTCTAAGGAATCTTTGACTCAGACAGCATTCCAGACTATGATGAAAGCACTTTCGCCAATTTTGCCTCGGTCTGCCGCTAAAGAAGCACAAACTCCACAACAATCGAAGGCGCACGTTAATGACAAAGTGACCCAATCAGCTCAAAAGCAGCAGGAAAATGCAAGTCAATCAGGAATCCCATTTGCAGAGCTAGCAACATCACCAATCCTCCAAAAGAGAATTGGAATAGAGTCACAAACATCACAAGAGTCGATAGTACTATCCGATGAGGCGTTAACGCAGTATGAAACCTCACTGTCACATGCAGACAGTCAGACCGATGTTGATATGCAACAAAGATCTTCTTCACCCATTGAAACTCGTGCTACTGACGTTTCTGCCCAATATGAATCATGTACACAGGGCACAGAGACCCAAACATTCATGGACTCCATCGCGAAGGCCATTTCCCCTAAGCTTCCTCGAGTGATGAGCCGAGCTTTGCAGACTCCGGTTGAACATCGCAAGTTGGTGACTGATGTTTCATCACAACAAGAATCATCGGTGAAAGCAATTGCGAGTCAACATGTTTCAGTACAACAAGACGGTGAAGCTCAATGTCTTGTTCTGTCAGGTGATCAGTCATCGTCTCCATTGTTGACCAAAAAACTGGATCACAGTTTGCAAACACCTCGACGACAGGCTAAACACATTACCACTCAAATTGACAGATCAGATCAAGATGGCACATCTCAGTACGAACTCAAAGGGAAAGATGCCACAACAGAATGCACACTTACCTTTGTTGACAGTGCAACTCATCATGAGGTTAGAAAAGGAGACATTACTACGCAATCAAAGGTGAAACAACAAGGTTTTGACAGCCAGTACGGAGCTAAAGTTCAGGATTCAGCTAACCAGACTGCCACTATGAGCGCCCAAGCAACGTCTACACTGACACCACAGTCCATAACAACGGGGTCTCAAACTCCGAAAGAGGAACAGATTGTCATGGCTCCGGTGGTGCAGGAGTTTGCTCCTGTTGTGCCTCGTATTGTTACACTGGAATCCGAAATGCCCAGGATTTCGACCAGAACATCTTCAACACAATACGAGGGTAAGTCCATACTGCACAAGATATCATCTCCGATGATTTCCCGAGCAAATGACGAGTCACAGACACCTAGTGAAAGGTGTTAGTGAATCAAATAATCAAACAATGTTCCATACTGTCCAGAGAGCATCTTCACCAATTACAGTTCAGCAAAAGGATCACGTCTCCCAATACCAATCTTTAGAGGTTCATGTGTCCACTCAGTCCAAAGCACAGGATGAAAGATCGGATGGAGCTACACAGTTTGAATTGAAATGGGGAGACAGAACAACTCAAGTTGTAACTTCATCAAAAGAAATGCCTACTCAACATGAGCGATTGCAAGGAGACAGTGCTACAGACTATGATATGAAAATGGAAGAGAGATTTACTGAATACAAAACGGCATCAGCTGAATCTCCATCACAAACAGCAGTGGAGATCCTTGATCAAGCTTCTTCTCCACGTCTTACTCGTCTAACAACCCAGACTCAACAGACGCCTCCTGCTGTTGCTAAACGTACAAAGACTACTGCTTCACAATATGTGTCTAGTACTGATAATAGAACAACACAATACGAGACGTCAAGCCTTGATGGTACGACTCAGTATGAGAAGAGGATGGAAGGCATTGCTGCTCAATATGAACAGACCATTGTGGACAATGAAGCTCAGTACATTTCCGCCTCAACCTATTCTTTTACTCAGTACGAGAGGGCAGAAAGGGATATCGAGACGCAACATGAGATGGCACATGAAGATGTTTACACTCAAAGCAAGGTTCAAAACTCTCCATCTGAAAGTCAGACCGTCAATGTATTTAACGACCAAGCTTCCTCACCGCTTTTGAGAAGATTCAACAACCAATTACTTCAGACCCCTCTTCAAGCAGGGAAAATAAAACGTACAATGTATACACAGTATGAAAGAAAGGGTGGTAACATGTCTACTCAGTATGAAACAACAGCACAAGAAAGCACCACTCAGTACGGACTTGAGCAAACTGACAATGACACTGAATGCGAGCTGAAGGTGAATGAATCAACAACAGCAGTATGAAATGAAATCGCATACTATGGAGACTCAAACTCCTGTCTATCCTATTCCTGTTGAAGACCCTATTCTCCGGGAAATTGTTTCCCCTGTACAATTTGCTGAACCAAAATTGCCGGCACCTATGATTGACAGCTATAGCCAGTACGAAAGGGAGACGGGCAATATCTTGGTCCAGTATGAGCTAACAAGACAGGAAAGTGCCACCCAGCACCAAGTGAATGAGCAAGATAGACTTACACAATATGATATTCAACGGGCTGACACCGCAACACAGTCTATGATCAAAAGCAACTTGTTTGCCAGCCAGACCAAACTTGAGACTCAGCAACAAGCTTCCTCTCCAATCCTTCATCGTGTTACCAGTCAGGCACTTCAGACTCCTAAACCCAAAGGAGTCCTGAAGAGCGATGGGTTGACACAATACGAACTTAAACAGGATGACATTTCCACCCAGTTGGGGGTCAAGACAGAAGATTCGACAAGTCAGTATGTGCTCAAACAAGAACACAAGGTAACACACTATGCCATCGTGGGACAAGAAGGTTCCACACAATATGAGAAGAAATATGAAGACATGTCAACGCAACATAACATGAAGGGACAAGATATAATGACCCAATCTGCAGCTGCACTTCAAGAAACTGCCACTCAACATGAATCTATCTTGAAGGATACTCCTATGCAACACATGACTGACATGAAACACATTCCGACACAAAGAACAGTCAATGTCTGGGATACTGCGGCCTCGCCGATTCTTCAGAAGAAGTCTAGTCAGATTGTCCAAACACCACAGAGCCTAAAGGATGGGGAGAGTCAGTATGAAAAGAGAACAACTAACGGATTTAGTCAATATGAGAGAGGAGGTGAAAGTGCAGCAACACAGTCTGAAAAGACAGGTAGTGACAAAACAACTCAGTATCATAGAGATGTACATGTTGGTATTACAGAATATGTCATTGACCAAAAAGAGAGACCTACTCAATATGAGATGGAGAATCGGTTATTTGCCAGTCAGACCAAACTTGAGACTGAGACTCAGGCTTCATCTCCGATCATTCGTCGTGTCACCAATCAGGCTCTTCAGACTCCTAAATCCAAAGGAGTTGAGAAGAGCGATGGTTTGACACAGTATGAAATGAATGTGGCTGATTCATCCTCTCAATTCGACCTACAGCAAGAAGATGGTTCTGCCCAGTTTGTGCAAACTGTTGCTTCCATTCTAAGCCAGTATGAGAGTTCAACAACTGATTCAACTACACAGCATATTATGCAAGATGAGCACAGGTCAATCCAATATGACCAAAGGAAAACAGACATAACCATGCAATATGAGAGTCAACAACAAGATGGCACAATGTCAACACGAGAGGACTGTTGCTGATGGAACAAGTCAGTATGACAGAGGAGGTGAGAATGCTATGACCCAGTATGCTGTAAAGGGTATTGACAGAACATCTCACTACCACAAAGATGTAAAAGAATGCGCTACAGAATATGTCATGGACCAACAAGAGAGGTCTACGCAAATCAAGGTGGAGAATCAGTTGTTTTCAAGTCAGACCAAACATGAGACTGAGACTCAAGCTTCATCTCCGATCCTTCGTCCTGTCACCAGTCAGGCACTTCAGACTCTTGAACCCAAAGAAGTTCAGAAGATCGATGGGTTGACGCAGCATGAAATGAAAATGGCTGATTCATCCTCTCAGTTCAACTTACAGCAGGCAGATGATTCTACCCAGTTTGTGCAGACTCCTGCTTCTGTACAAACCCAACATGACCAACAGAAGATGGATATGGGGACAGAGTATGAGAGACGTCAAAGGGATGGAACAAGTCAGTTTGATAGAAGAGTTGAGAGTTCTGCCACCCAGTATGATAAGAAAGGTATTGAAGGTGCATCACAGTACCAGAGAGAGGTACAAGATGGTTCAACAGAATATGTCATGGAAAAAGCAGAGAAGCCTACTCAGTATGAAAGGGAGAATCATTTGTTTGCAAGCCAGACCAAACTTGAGACTCAACAACAAGCTTCATCTCCAATTCTTCGTCGCGTTACCAGTCAGGCACTTCAGACTCCTAAACCTGAAGGAATTAAGAAGAGTGATGGGTTGACTCAGTATGAGCTTCAAAGTGATGATTCATCTTCACAGTTCGAACTAAAGCAGAAAGATGGTTCTAGCCAATTCGTATTAACTGCTGCTTCAGTACCAACTCAATATGACAGGTCAGCAGTTGACGGAACCACACAGCATGTAAGGCAAGAGGAACACTTGTCAACCCAATATGTCCAAAAAAAGACGGACGTGGTGACGCAGTACGAGAGTCGACAACAGGACAGAACAAGCCAGCACGTGAGGAGTGTTGCTGATGGAACTACCCAATGTGACAGAAGAGGTGAGAGTGCTACTACACAGTACTATATCAAAGGTATTGATGGTACTTCAAAGACTGCTCAAACAAAAGGAGTTCAGAAGAGCGATAGATTGACACAGTATGAAATGAAAGTAGCTGATTCGTCTTCACAGTTGAATCTTCAGCAGACAGACAATTCTACCCAGTTTGTGCAGAGTGCTGCTTCCTTATCAACTCAGTATGTGAGGTCAACAATGGATGGAACAAGTCAGCACGAGAGGACTGTTGCTGACAGAACTAGTCAATATGACAGAAGAGACGAGACGGTTATGACCCAGTACGATATCAAGGGTATTGACAATACATCACAGTACCAGAAAGAGGTACGAGACGGTACTACAGAATATGTCACGGACCAACAAGAGAGCCCTACTCAGTATCAGATGGAAAATCAATTATTTGCGAGCCAGACCACATTTGAGACTCAGCAACAAGCTTCATCTCCAATCCTTCGACGCGTCGCAAGTCAGGGACTTCAGACCAAACATGAAAAGACTACACAAGAAAGCACCACTCAGCATGACCTCAAACAAACTGACCACAACACTGAGTACGAGCTGATGATGAATGAAACAACAACACAGTATGAAATGAAATTACACACTATGGAGACTCAAACGCCTGTCTATCCTATTCCTGTTGAAGACCCCATTCTCCGCGAAGTTGTTTCTTCTGTTCAATTTGCTAAACCTCAGTTACCACCATCTATGACTGACAATTGCAGTCAGTACGAAAGGTCAATAGACAGTATCATGATCCAATATGATCTAACAGGACAGGAAAGTGCCACCCAGCACCAACTGGAAGAGCAAGATGGGCTCACACAGTATGACATTCGATGGGAAACCACTGCAATGCAGTCTGTCATCGAAAGTCAGTTGTTTGGCAGCCAGACCGAACTTGAGACTCAACAACAAGCTTCGTCTCCAATTCTTCGTCGTGTTACCAGTCAGGCACTTCAGACTCCTAAACCAGCAGGGGTCCGGAAGATTGATGGGTTGACACAATATGAAATGAAAGTGGCTGATTCGTCCTCTCAGTTCCATCTGCAGCAGAAAGACGATTCAAGTCAGTTTATATCAACAGCTACTTCCGTACCAACCCAGTATGAGAGGTCAACAATTGATGGAACCACACAGCATGTGAGGCAAGATGAGCACTTGTCAACCCAATATGACCAAAAGAAGACGGACATTGTGACACAGTACGAGAGCAGTCAACATGATGCGACAAGTCAGCATGGTGGTGTTGTTACTGATGGAACTAGTCAATATGACAGAAGGGGCGAGAGTGCTATGACCCAGTATGACATCAAGGGCATTGACAGTACCTCTCAATACCAGAAAGATGTACGTGACAATACTACAGATTATAGCATAGACCAACAAGAGAGGCCTACTCAATATGAGGTGGAGAATCAGCTATTTGCCAGTCAAACTGAACACGGGTCACATCATCAAGCTTCATCTCCGATCCTTCGTCGTGTTACCAGTCAGGCACTTCAGACTCCTAAACCAGCAGGAGTCCAGAAGAGTGATGGGTTGACACAATATGAAATGAAAGTGGCTGATTCGTCCTCTCAGTTCCATCTGCAGCAGAAAGACGATTCGAGTCAGTTTATATCAACAGCTACTTCCGTACCAACGCAGTATGAGAGGTCAACAATTGATGGAACCACACAGCATGTGAGGCAAGATGAGCACTTGTCAACCCAATGTGACCAAAAGAAGACGGACATTGTGACACAGTACGAGAGCAGTCAACATGATGCGACAAGTCAGCATGGTGGTGTTGTTACTGATGGAACTAGTCAATATGACAGAAGAGGCGAGAGTGCTATGACCCAGTATGACATCAAGGGCATTGACAGTACCTCTCAATACCAGAAAGATGTATGTGACACTACTACAGATTATACCGTGGACCAACAAGAGAGGCCTACTCAATATGAGTTGGAGAATCAGCTATTTGCCAGTCAAACTGAACACGGGTCACATCATCAAGCTTCATCTCCGATCCTTCGTCGTGTTACCAGTCAGGCACTTCAGACTCCTAAACCAGCAGGAGTCCAGAAGAGTGATGGGTTGACACAATATGAAATGAAAGTGGCTGATTCGTCCTCTCAGTTCCATCTTCAGCAGAAAGACGATTCGAGTCAGTTCATATCAACAGCTACTTCCGTACCAACGCAGTATGAGAGGTCAACAATTGATGGAACCACACAGCATGTGAGGCAAGATGAGCACTTTGCAACCCAATATGACCAAAAGAAGACGGACATTGTGACACAGTACGAGAGCAGTCAACATGATGTGACAAGTCAGCATGGTGGTGTTGTTACTGATGGAACTAGTCAATATGACAGAAGGGGCGAGAGTGCTATGACCCAGTATGACATCAAGGGCATTGACACTACCTCTCAATACCAGAAAGATGTACGTGACAATACTACAGATTATAGCATAGACCAACAAGAGAGGCCTACTCAATATGAGTTGGAGAATCAGCTATTTGCCAGTCAAACTGAACACGGGTCACACCATCAAGCTTCATCTCCGATCCTTCGTCGTGTTACCAGTCAGGCACTTCAGACTCCTAAACTAGCAGGAGTCCAGAAGAGTGATGGGTTGACACAATATGAAATGAAAGTGGCTGATTCGTCCTCTCAGTTCCATCTTCAGCAGAAAGACGATTCGAGTCAGTTTATATCAACAGCTACTTCCGTACCAACGCAGTATGAGAGATCAACAATTGATGGAACCACACAGCATGTGAGGCAAGATGAGCACTTTGCAACCCAATATGACCAAAAGAAGACGGACATTGTGACACAGTACGAGAGCAGTCAACATGATGCGACAAGTCAGCATGGTGGTGTTGTTACTGATGGAACTAGTCAATATGACAGAAGAGGCGAGAGTGCTATGACCCAGTATGACATCAAGGGCATTGACAGTACCTCTCAATACCAGAAAGATGTATGTGACACTACTACAGATTATACCGTGGACCAACAAGTGAGGCCTACTCAATATGAGTTGGAGAATAAGTTATTTACCAGTCAAACTGAACACAGATCAAATCATCAAGCTTCATCTCCGATCCTTCGTCGTGTTACCAGTCAGGCACTTCAGACTCCTAAACCAGCAGGAGTCCAGAAAAGCGATGGATTGACACAGTATGAACTAAAACGGGAGGATTCATCCTCACAATCTGAGCTGAAACGGGCAGAGAAAACAAGTCAGATTGCCTTCAGCTCTACCCATGTCCCAACACAATATGATATTGCAGGTTCAGAAAGCATGACGCAGTATGAGCTCAAATCAGAAGAAAAACCAACTCAGTATGACACACAACTCAAAAATCTTTCAGTGCAGACCTCCATTCAAGGGAAAGATCAAATGTCTTCTCCAATTCTTCCTAGAGTTGCTGATCAAGTACTGCAAACTCCCAAACCAACACTTGCACAGTCATCTTCACAGTACGACGCCAAGACCCAAGAAAGCTCAGCCCAATATAATCTGAAGTCTACAGATAGTGTCACCCAAGTACCAACGACTTCAATATCTGACCGAGTTTCCCAAACGCAGGAGCAGAAAGCGATAAGCAGAAGTGATATTGATATCCAGCATGGAGGAAGGTTAACTGATAACTCATGTCAGTATGATGCGCTGACAAGCAAAGAAGGCACGTCGCAGCACGACCTTCTCCAGAAGGAAGGGGCAACCCAGTATGATTCATGGAAGCAGCATTCGGATTCACAGACTGTCTTCAAGACGTCCCATGTAGCAGCTCTTGCCACTCCTGAAATAACTGTAGCTCAGCATGCAGCAACATTCACAGAAAGACAATTGAAGGACAGAGTTACGCAGATTGTCAAGGAAAACAAAGACGTTGTTACCCAATACAGTGTGAAAGGGGATGATAGTGCAACACAACTCGACTGGACCCTACGTGAAAATGCAACGCAGTCAGAAATAAGGAATAGTCAACAAGCATCATCTCCTATACTCCCACGCTCAGCAAGTCAAGCTCTGCAGACACCTGTCTTCCAAATCCCCAAGAGTGATGTGACAACTCACATTCAATATAATCTGAAAAATGAAGGCACTGGGTATGAGAGGAAAGATCAAGACAGCGCCACGCAGCTCAATATAAAGAGTGGAGATGGTTTTACGCAGTATGAGTCAAGTACGAAGGACGCAGAATCTCAGTTGGTAATTGAAGCAGTAAACCAGACATCATCGCCTATACTAAGGCGGGCCAGTGACATGCCTAGTCAAACACCTATTGAAAAGATCTGCCAAACAAAAGATGATCCGACACAAACAGAACTAGGCGAGATGATTCGCAAAGCCAAACCAGCATGAGCACTACTCAGCAGTTGTCGTCTCCTATTCTCCAACGAGTAAATTACCAGGTTCAACAAACAGTTCAGAATAAGGCAGACAATGCTACTCAGCTATCAGCAACTGTGGCAAGCGTACCAACTCAATCACTGAGACTTGAAAAGGAGAGGGCAACACAGTATGAAGTTATTTCGAAGGGTGTTACCACGCAGTACGAATCAAAGGTCGATCATACCACAACCCAGTATCAAGCAAGTCAAAATGTGGCACAGTCACAGTCACATCTTGAAACAGAAGAGAAAGGAACAACCCCTGTCATTCACACGGCCACTGATCAATCTCATCAGACATTCCAGTCTGTCGCAGATGTTACATCTCAGCATGAATTGAAAGTAGACGTCACTTCAACTCAACACATAGAAAGCAAGAAGAATGAAACCAGTCAATATGAAATACTTGGGGATGAGGTGACCACGCAATATGAATTATCCCTTGCACACGCACAATCCCAGTCCTTAGCTGTGGTTGGTGAGAAGGGTACAGCTACATCTCTACCTAATCTCAATAACCAGTCCATGCAGACCATGGAGAGGAGGAGAGTACCAAAGACTGAATCAACAACCCAATACCTTGCGGAAGGTAAGGACACTACTACACAGTCAGAGGCCCAAATCCAGAATGAGTCTACACAATACGAGAAAGACCAAGCAGAGCATACCACACAGTATGAAGTTACTATCAAGGATGGATCTGCCCAGCATGGAGTGAAATTGGAAGATGCCCATTCTCATATCGAGGTTAGATCTGACGACAAGTCAACATCATCTATTCTGCGTACATTCCATCAGCAGGTTTCACAAACCACTTCTGAAGTCACATCAACTGAGGAATCATCATCACAGTACGTGCTCTCACAGAAAGAGTCTCACACTCAAGCAGAAAAAGAGGAAAGAGATGGTGTTAGCCAGTATGATTTGAAGCAGGAAGAGAGTACAACACAATACGTGGCGGATCTACATGATGCACAAGCCCAGTCGACAGTTGAGGAGGGACATATAGCAACTACAACTACAGACGTAAGCCTTGCCCATCAAAGTTTGCAGACAGCTGGAAAGGTGCTGGTTGAAAGTACATCTCAGCACAAACAAGAGATGCTAAGTACCACTACTCAATCTGAGAGGGAGGATCAAGATACGTCGTGCCAGTATGAGCAAATTGGTGAAGACAGTTCAACCCAACATGACCAAAATATCATGGAAAGTACAACACAGTATGAAGCAAGTCAGCAAGATGCATTGTCACAATATGTCGTTGACCTCGAGCACAAAGCTTCGTCACCCAAACTTCGGCGACTTGCAGAGCAGCACGTACAGACACTTACGTCTGGGAGTGACACTGAGATGCAGTCACAAGTGAGCACAGAGGGAATCACAACACAGTATGAGAAGGAGGAGCAGGAGAGTGCCAGCCAGTATGACATTCAACAAACAGAAAGTACAACGCAACATGAGCTGAAACAAGTTGATGTACACTCCCAGCATATCATTAAATCCGACAGCAAGTCAACGTCATCAATTTTCATCAGTCTATCAGACACAGCCATGCAAACAGCTCCAAGGAAGGTTGTGGTGAAAGATCAAACAGGTACACAATATGAACTTTTGACTCATGAGAGTTCTTCTCAGCATCTTAGCCAACGGCTGGACGTCTCCTCTCAGAAAGTGGTTCAGTCAGAACACAAGACCACTTCGTCGACAATGCAACAACTGACTGATATCACTACTCAGTATGAGACAGACTTGCTTGAGGCGACAACCCAATTTGAGATCAGTCAACGAAATGCAGCCTCAATCACCATCACCAAAGAGACATCAGATCAAGTTCTACAAACTGCTCGACAAGAACAGTCAAGTGCCACTTCGCAGTATGAAGATGCAAGCCAAGATGATGTTACTCAATATGAGGCTAATGTAGTTGAGAGGACAACACAACTTGCACAGGAGCTTAAAGATACCATGACACAGTATATGATGAAGTATGGTGAGAGTGAAAGCCAGACAGCTATTTCTACTTTCCATCAGGCTACAACTCCTGTGCCTGTGATGGCTGTCGACAGTACTGTACAAACGGTGGAGGAAAAGAAAATCAAGAGTACAGAAGTCACGACGCAGTACGAACTGAAGCTGTTGGATCTTCATGATACAGACTTTGGAAGAGAAACGCGCAAATCTCGACAGTAACACTCAATATGAGCGACGGGCGCATGAGAAGATTACCCAACATGAAATGGATCAACTTAACGCATCGACACAATTCCTTCTGAAGCAACATGATTCTGATATGCAGACCAGGATGAGTTTGGACCATCAAGCAACATCCCCCCTTCTATCACGACATCAGAGTCAAATGTCACAGACATCTGAACCAAAGTACCTCTACATCTGATGTTGTGTCTCAAACAGAGTTCAAACACAAGGAGACGACAGCACAAATCGAGATATCTCATGGAGAAGGATCAACGCAGTATGAAATGAAACAGACAGATTCTGTGAGTCAGACATTCTCCAAGAATCTCAACCAGGCCTCTTCACCGATCCTGTCCCGTTCAAAGACCAGTGAATCTCAAACAGCACGGGAAGAACCAATCGTTCAGATGCACATAACAACTCAATTCCAAATGAAGGTTGGCGAGTCACAGACTCAAACACAACAGAGCATTGCTCACCAATCATCTCAGATTCTCCTTGAGGCATCACACAAAGATTCACAGACACCCAAGGCGGAGGCTATGATTGAGAAAGTATCTCAGTCTGAAGTAAACCTAACTGAGATGCAGATGCAAACTACTCAAGATACAGCGCAGAAAGCATCTTCCCCTGTACTGCATCGTTCTTTCAATAGAGATGCCCAGACATCAGTTAAGGATGTTATTCCCAAGGCTTCTCAGATAACTAAGGCCTCTCGAGATTCAACTACACAGGCTGTCACCGAAATGAAAACCTCGGAACGTGGGACAGAAGTACTGCGTGTTCAGCTAAGATCTGATTCTACTCAGGCCAACCTGGCGAAGCCTGCCACGGCACACTATGCAGTCCAACACAGGCCAAAATTGACCGCAGTCAAGCTGGAAGTCAAACCAAATACTATGGACCATTCAATTCCAGCACGTGTCACAGAGCAAATAACAAAACCAACCCAAGCTGGCATCAAAGTTGCTTCAAGAAGCAACATGACACAGACTTCTCCAGTTGTGATAAGTGCAACAACGACTACGGAGAAGACTGCCATGAGGGGTGCTGTTTCTCAGACTGACTTTTCCAGTGTAACGAAAGAGATGGTCACTCAAGAGGTCAAGTCAGTTGGACGATCTACGCTTACAGTGCCCGAAATCAAACCGACTGTACTTGAAACATCTACACAACACCGGGTCAGTGCGGTTGATAGTTCTTCCTCTGCTAGTACATTAACTCTTGAAGGAAGTACTTTCACATCTCCAGTCACTGCATTCGACCAATCCTGCCAGACAGAGTTAGAGGTGGATGAAGAGGAAATCATACAAATGGTGTCCCAATCAGAAGAACTTGCTCCTATTTCTTTTAGAGAAGCACAACATGCTGATTGTTCAACTGTGACTGAACATTATGACATACTTGAAAGAGCATCGTCTCCGTTCTCTGATGATCTTGACGATGTACCAACACAGACACATGACATAGAGGTCGAGTCAGTTGCGGTGCAATTTGACGAACCAGACTTTGGTCCGATGTATGTCAATACCGTCAGCTATGTGCAAGATGGCCGAGAAAGACACACAGAGACGGTAATTGAACAGAATATGGAAGCACCTGTTCTGATACAAACGGTTGTCCAAGATGCCCAACAGCAAACCACCCCTGACACTGAAGATGAATTTACGGAGACTGTGCCAATTGGTATCGACTTTGCAGGACAGTCACAACCGTACACAATTGAGCAAGCGACAGCGACATTTTCAGGCCAAATGGTGTCTAGCGAGGTCCAAGTTAAAATGGAATACCCTTCAACTCGAATGAAGGATGCCGGATCACAACATGTAACAAGACCAGTGGATAGTTTTGCACAAGCTGAAGCATTGACGGTTGATGAAGGAGTTTCCACACCATCTGTTGTCAAATCTACATCAAGTGCTCAGTATAGTCCTCCTGGCTCTGCACTTAGTTCGCCAAAGCAACAACGAAAGATCATGGTCAGTGTGGAAACTAGTACTTTTGTTGAGCACCGACAGACAACAGATACCCAAACATCTAGACCAATTCAAAATAATTCGTCAACTCAATTCCGCCCGACAATGAGAAGCCAGGAATCACTTGCGCAAATACTACCAGAGAGTGCAGACCAGGGTATAGTAACCAAACCACAGTCTGCTGATGCAGATTCTTGGGCAAGAGTGGATCACAGTACAAGTGCAGCCCAATGTGTTACAAAGGTAGCAGATACACAGAGTCAATTCGAACGACAAGAAGCTGCTGATATGTCAGTTCAAGTTATGCCAACATGTGCAGATCTTGGCAATTCACCAATTTTCAAAAGGAGAGAGGTCATTGTGTCATCTACTCAGACAGACCCATTATTTGTGGACTTTAGTGATGAGTATGATGATGGAGAATACCTTGAAACACAATCAGATCGTATTTCACTCGAGGAATTCACTTGGGATACATTTGTTGATAACTTGCAGGAGACCTTGGATGGACCAGTTGTTTCATCTTATGAAGCTCCAATTCAGCAGATCAGTGTTATTCAAGATTATGCTGAAATGCCAAGAGCAATGGGCGTTGACGCTTCAAGCCAAATTCACGCAACACTGCTTGACAGAGGTACCGGAACAACAGGCGCATGGAGACATGATCGAGGCAGTCAAATTCACCAAGTCCTTGCCACTCATTCAACTCAAAGTGATATCATGACCAGGGTCTTCAATAATTCCTCGACTCAACATGCAGTTAATGTGCAGGACAGTTCCCTGCAGTACAATACAGTGATTCCATCTTCTGACAGAGCAAACTCTCCCATATCCACAGAGGGTAGAGATGCCCAAACACAGAGTAGACCTACAACATCAGACGGAAGCACAATGATATCTCACTACGAGGGAAAGGACTGTATCCATCCAAGCCAATCCATTGACAGCTGACATGGCAAGCTCTCCTGTGTTCAAAAGAAGATCAGAGCACGCTGTTGCCCAAGTTACTCCAGAAACCGCTGACGATGGTACATCAATGATCATGGTATCGTATGCTGATGATGAATTGCAAATCGAGCAGGAATCATTGGATCAGTCCTCTCAATACCTCACTACTCATTCCGATCGTTCGTCTTCGCCAATTGAGGTTCCTGCAAACAATGCCAGCACTCACATAGGATCTCTCTCATCTGACATAAGTACCTACATGCCTGCCTTGCATTCAAAGGATCTACCAACTCAAACATCTGTCGCTACGTCCGAAGGCTCTGTCCAATTCCAGATTTCTACATCTGAGTGTGTTACTGAAATGGTCCCAACTCCTGGAAAAGATATCAACCTACAAGCTTCAACAAAACTATCAGACGGTACCTCGCAATATCGAATGGTTAAAACTTGCGACACTGCCTCTTCACCGATAGTTGTCAGGAAAGTAACTACGGAAGGAAGCACAATGATGACAGCAACTCATGCTAGGGAAATTCATACACAAGCAACACCATTAACTTCAGAGGGCACTTCCCAGTATCCTCCATCTGTCACATCTGACAAAGTCAGTTCTCCTGTAATACTCAGGAAATCAACATCTGAGCACAGTACCATGATGGATAGTGAAACTGCAAACATTGGTTCTCAGTACCCTAAGACTGTAATGACCGACAAGGTTAGCTCTCCTGTCTTCACCAGGAAGGATGCAGTGGATGACAGTACCATGATGACACCCACTGAATCAAAGGACGGCTCCACTCAGGTGTCCCCCAAAACAATTGATGGGGCATCCGATCTTTGACAAAGACATTTGCAGACACTCAGAGTTCTCCTATCCTACAGAGAAAGATTGACACTGTAGATGAAGGTACAGTACCGCCACTTCAGCGTGGAAAAGATTTCGTGACACAGATTGTTCCAATACAAGAAGATATGCCTACTCAGTATGATTCTCTCAAGAATGCAGATGCCCATGCACAGGTGAAACCTGAAACATTGGATGGAGGCACATTCATGACCAAGATTGCACTATCTGATGGGACTGCTCAGATTCAGCCAGAAAGCCGGGATCAATCATCTCAGCTACAGGTACTATTACAGGATAGATCAAGTTCAATTCTGCCAAACGTGGAATCCCAAATCGAAAGGGATGTCGTTGATGGTGTTACCTTCATGATTCCACAAGAGGCAAGAGATTCGATGACCCAAGTCGCCCCTACTGTGACAGATGGAACATCCCAGTATGTGAAATCCCAGAGCACAGATCAGCTTAGTTCACCAATCCTCACGAGAAAAGAAGTGTCTGATGAAGGCACATCAGTGATGTCGAAAGAAGACAAAGATTTTGGCATCCAGATAACTCCAACTTCAACTGAAAAAGTAAGCTCTCCTATTCCGCAGAGAAAGGTCCCCATGGATGAAAGCACCATGATGGATGTCAAAGAGTCGAAGGATGTGGTGATGGAAGCAGCTCCATTGACAACTGATTCTGTTTCACAGTCTCTGAAGAGTACTACTGTCGATAAACTAAGCTCTCCGATACTAATGAGGAAGCAAACTGCAGATGAAAGTTCTATGATTCTTCCACCACTAACCGATGCCAAAGATTGTACAATGCAAGCATCTCCAACCACTATCGAAAGGGTCAACTCACCCATGCTAGTCCCTACAACTGTAATTGATGAAAGCACAATGATGACTCTTCTTGAGTCAAAGGATTTCAACTCACAGTCTAGTCCTAGTACTACTAATATGTCATCTCAGTCTGTAGGAGCTGCCACGTCAGATGCTCCTAGTTCTCCTGTGTTGCTAAGGAAAACCGATGAAGGCACAATGATGGTTGAAAGCAAACCACAAGACTTTACCACCCAGGCTAATCCTACAACATCAGATGGCTCTTCGCAGCCTTCCATACGTTCTCTTGTTGATAGACTCAGCTCTCCGGTACTCATTAGGAAAGAGGTAGTGGATGAAGGTTCAATGATTCTTCCACCCCCTACAGATGGGAAGGACTTTACAACACAGTCTACACCAGCTACCATCGAAAAGGTCAACTCGCCAGTGCTCATCCGTAAAACAGCAGTTGATGAAAGCACAATGATGACTCTTCTTGAGTCAAAGGATTTCAACTCACAGTCTAGTCCCAGTACTACTAATATGTCATCTCAGTCTGTAGGAGCTGCCACGTCAGATGCTCCTAGTTCTCCTGTGTTGCTAAGGAAAACCGATGAAGGCACAGTGATGGTTGAAAGCAAACCACAAGACTTTACCATCCAGGCTACTCCTACAACATCAGATGGCTCCTCGCAGCATGCCATGCATTCTTCTGCTAATAAACTTAGCTCTCCGGTACTCAGTAAGAAAGCAGATAGTTGATGAAAGCACTGTAATTCTTCCACTGCCAACCGATGCTAAGGACTTTACAACACAGTCTACACCAACTACATCGGAGAAAGTGAGCTCCCCTGTGCCTTCGCGGAAGACAGTTATTGACGGAGGGACTATGATGATACCAACTGACACCAAACACTTCAATACCCAAGCAACTCCAGTAACCACTGAAAAGCTCAGTTCTCCTGTTTCAGTTAGGAGGAATGTGATAGAAGAAGGTACGGCTATGACATCACTGGAATCAAAGGACTTTAACACCCAGGCAACCCCTCTCACATCAGATGTCGTATCTCAGTCTCTTAGCAATTTGACATATGAAAAGCTGTCATCTCCGGTCTTAATTCGCAAGGCAATGGCTGATGAAAGTACCCTGATTCTCCCTATGCCTGTTGACTCAAGAGACATCAACACTCAAGCTACACCGACTACCATCGAAATGCAATCGCAGTCGGCTAGGAGCGCAACGTCAGAGAAGATGAACTCACCAGTTTTGGTCAGGAAAACTGCTGTTGATGAAATCACTTCAATGGAACCATCGGCTAATGGGAAGGATTTCACAACCCAGGTGTCAGCTACGGCGACTGATTATGGATCACAGTACCAGAAAATCCTAACCTCAGAAAAATTGAGCTCACCGGTTATGCAGAGAAAGACAACTGTTGATGAAGGAACTAAAAGTGCTGTTCTTGATGGTAGAGATTTCACAACTCAAGTTGCACCAACAGGAGTAGATGAAATTTCTCAAGCAAAATGGAAATCAACAGATGAAACCACGGCAACAATGGCAACTGAAGGGAAAGATTTCACTACGCAATCTAGGCCATCCACCTTTGATATGTCAACAGATTCTGAAAGGCTTCCACATCATGATACGGCAAGCTCCCCCATCATGGTTAGAAAGATTCAGGACTCACAGTCACAGGTTCATCCACCAACTGTAGAAGATGGTACGTTTATGGTGAAAACTGAACTCAGGCGATAGGACACTGCAGGTACATCCTGAAATAACGAGCCAGTCATCACAGTACTTCACCTCCACCCAACAGATTGATGTGAGTGTTCAGCACACATTGGAGACACAGTGAATCTACTTCGTCACCGAGGAAGATTGATTTTATTGATAGAGTAGCTCAAGCTCACCCCGTGACCATTGATTCTTCCAACCAGTACCTGACGAAGCGAGTTACCTACGAGAAATGCGTTCAAGCAGATGAAATTCCTCCACAAGAAATTCCAGCAGATGATGTGGTGCGTCCAGAGACTGTACAACCCTCTGAAGCAGCTCCAGTGTTTGTGCAACCGAGAATCAGTTATGCTGAGAGAATAAGGATCAGGGAAGAGATTCGACGGGAGGCAAAAGATGAATTGAGGCGAGAAATCAAGGAGGAGTTGATAGAGGAAATCCGAGAAGAAATCATCAATGAAGTACGAGATGAGATCAGAACAGAATTCATAACTTCCATGCACGAACCACCGCAACGACCACTTATGGTTGTCAAATCGACCACTCCAGTTCACACAAAACAGTTTGATGAGGTTGTCCAAGCCAAACCTCACATGCTGCATGAAAAGCAGCAGGCGGAGATCAGGCAGAAGAATTTTGGTAACCAACATAAATCTCCAGAAAAGGACCTTGAACCTGTCCAACAGAGCCTAGTCCCTGCAAAGGAACTGCCAAGTGAGGAGATTATCACTTCAATTAAACATGAAGTAAGAAGTGAAGTCATCGATGAACTGACAGATGAGTTGACCATCAGCATCCGAGACCAACTCAGCCTTGAATTCAAAGAGGAATTCAAAGAAGAGATAAGGGAAACGGTCATGGAAGAAATACGGGAGGAGATCTACGATGACTACAGAGAAGAGTTGATGGTTGAGTTTGCTCCTCGCATCAAACGTGACATTGAAGAAGAGGTGAGGGAAGATCTTGAGGTGACCATTAGAAGAGAGCTCGAACCTAGAATTCGTGAAGAGATAAAAGAGGAATACATCCAAGAGCGAGTGAAAGAACTACTGGTTGAAAATCTGAACTTCCAAGCACCGAAACAACCTGACATCAGTCCCAAGCCTTCCACGGTTGAACGAGGTACGTTACCTTTGACTAGTAAAGCTACGGACAACTCAACTGAAATGATCTCCAATACTTCAGATGCTGCTGTACAGATCGAGGAGATAAAGCCAGTGAAGATTGATGAGGTTTGCCAAACTCAAGTTAAGAATAATACCAGAGGTACCTCGAACAGTCAGATCAGATACAAAGGATTCAAAGACTCAAGTTCACCCCACAACGAGCGACCGTGGTACCACACCTGCTAAACAGAATACCGTACAATCCTCTTCCCAGACAGATATCACACATGTGAAACATTATGGCCAGCAGAGTTTCTTTTCTCCAGAGCTTGTTCATCAATCATTGCAGGCAATAATGAGACCTCTGCAAACTCACCAGACAGTACAGGCAAGGTATGATGTCACAACTAAGCAAACGTCAATGACACCAAGGAAATACAACCCTGCTTACGCCCAAACAACTGAAATGCAAAGAGAGTCGCGTGCTACCGAGATGAAGCTTTCTCAGAAGGAATTTGGCATGCAGTCCCGACAAGCTAAGCCTGTCTCAGACACCAGCATACAGTTTGTGCCCAGTACCGTTGAGAAGGAAACTATGTACACACCAAAGCAGTATTCAAGCACTCCATCACAGTCACTTACCACACCTACTAAACATATGTCCATAGAACCTGACAGAAGTATGGGGCATGTCAGCAGAGCTGTGCAACCACAAAAGCGTTCTGATGTTACCGATCACAATATCCAAATAGAGCCAGTAACTCGAGAAGGAGCATCCTCACCGTTTTTCTTTCCAGAAGAGAAAATACCAACTCATAACCGGTCCCTGTCACCAGTGATATTTTACAGCCAAAGCCCAGAATATGAGTCGACACCTCCTGGCTTGGAATCGCTGTCACCAAGGCCCATTGAGAAGGTGGTGACCCCTCCAACATCTCAACTCAAATCACCGAAGCGAGTAACAATAGATATGCCTCCTACTGAGAAAACACCATTGCGGCTGACGCCTGTTACTCCACCGGAGCCACAAAGACAATCACAACCTGGATTCAGGCTTGTCAATGAGACAAAGGAATCTGCCTCCCGTCTCTTCGATTCAGAGGTGACCAAGAGTGTCCGCGGTGTTGACCAACTTGAGCCAACTCGCGAAGTGACCTACCAACAGCCGGTCATGCAGTACAGACCTCGCAGTAGTTTCCACTCACATAGAGACATCCAGGAATCCCATTCAACAATAAGTCAGGTTATCGTAGACAACATGCCACCAAATTGCAGAATGGTACTTGTTCAGCAAACAACTGCTGGAGCAACATACACAACCGCTCTTATGACGGAATCATTCACTCGAACGTCTATGACGACAAAGAGCAGTGTTCTTACTCGGATGAGTGATCGTCCCACGTCTTATCTAACATCGTAATGATCCCGACTCATTGGAGCTGTCAGAGCCAGATTCTCTTGATGAAAAGAGTGACACAGAAAAGATCGATGAATTGGAGAAAATAAGACGAGACCTAAGGTTGTCTAAGGTAATTGTAGCTGGAGATCAAACCACTCTTGTCAGCTACCTAGTAGATGACAAGCCCTCAGGAAGAAGTCCACTGGGAATTAGTCCCTCTACATCACGGCCTAAGTCGACAAGGGAGCTTCTCTACAGTAAACCAACTTTCCCAAGACTTGACCAAGGAACCAGTGACAAACCTCATGATGAAAAGGGTTTGCCCAGTCTTTCATCAACTGGAATTCCTGGAGAAACTCTGACGCAACCAACAACATCTTCAGGAATGAAGCCAACACACATCATGTACCGAAAACCACGCCAGACATCTGATGCAATGCCAATGGTCACTCGTCTGGAGGAACTGCTCCGTAAATCAAGGCCAACAGCTTACGGAGATTACGGATGGCTGATGGAAAAAGCTCCAGAGAAACCTAAGAAGGATGAATATGATCTACCATCCGTAGAGAAACTCAGGACTCGCTTTACCAAACCTAGAGACGGTCCACCGGGACGTCCTGCAGACGACTCGCCAAGTGATGTGGAATCAGAAGTCAACACAACTGATTCAGAAACAGACTCAGAATCCTGGCAAGCAGTGATGGATTTCCAGAGCCCCTACCTGCATGAGGACCCAAAATACTGGCCATACACAAGCCCACACAAGGCCCCTGGGGTACCTAGCTCTGAATCTGAAGCTTATGAATCAGATGACGACACAAAAACTCTGTGTGGAGAGTGGGACTTGACAACTCCAAGAGGAATTGAGTCTTCATCTTCCGATGACGACACCAACCTACCTGGTGCTGATGCCCCAAGACGAAGGAAGCATTCGTCGAAGTTGAAGGCGAGCCTCATCAGGAAAGAACTGGCCCTCTCAGAGGTGGTTCCACCTAAGACTCCTACAACCCTTACCAGCTACCAATCTATGCCTGAGGGTGAATCCCCTTTCGGCGGACGGCGAAGCAAGTCCATGTCTGATCTGAGGTAAAATTTGCATCTTTATGTTGTTATTTCAAAGATGATTTTTTTAAAGGCATTTATATATTTTACAGTATTAAGCCACTTTGTGTTTCTATGTTTTTAATACATGAATTTCAACGATCAAAAGGAAGACTTACTTCTGTTTAAATGGTTTGAAATTCATTACACATAATTTGTGTTAATTTGAAACTTAACTCAGACACTGTGTTTTCATGTTATTAAGTAAGATTTCGGACCTTTGTGTTGGTTGTCTACACAAAGTAACCGCAGCAATAAACATCCTGGACGAACATTATGTCTTCGATTATTCAAATCAACTTCCCGGTTCACAGCAGTCCTTGATTTGAAAAGGATATTTCGCCAATACCCTTCCTTCATTCTGACCATTTTCTATCAAAATGTGTAAATATATGTGATATCTATTAGATTTTGTTCATAGCTCAATATGCATCAAGGCAGCAAACGTGATTTTTTTTTTCTTGTTTCCCCTTTCCTCTTGTTTACTGAACCTAGGAAACCGGCCTCTTCGGTCAGTGCCAGTGGAATGTCTCGCGCGGAATTGGTGCCATCCGACGCAAGATACGCCAGGGTAGTGCAGAGGGTGCGGGATACTAGGCCATCGTGGGGACGCTACTCGAGATTGTCTACCTCTGAGACTGACATCACCCCAAGAAAATCGCTCCATGACTTTGGGAAGTTCTAATTGAATTCTCCCTTTAGGAAATGCCATATAAAGGGTTGTCACCACTGCAAACAGTTTTTCCGTGACCAGAAATCCACTGTGCATGACGATATGTATTTCTTAGATTAATATCTCGTTTTTTTGAAGATATTGTTATTTGCCAGTTATATTAAAGCTGGATGAGAATTATAATGTATGTGAAAATGATAGAAATGCTTTTTTCTGCATAATCACTGGACAACACTAGAGAAGAATGCGTATAGGATTGAAAATGTAATATTATACAATGATTTTTAAGATTTGTGAAAATAATGTGAATAGTAATGCAGAATATCATGCGCTATGCTTTTGTAAAAAGAAATGCAGTGTAGTATATTGTCAATGAATCAAATTTTCGAGTGTATGATATGATTTATGCAGTATATTCTTATCATCTTGTGTAGTATTGTGTAAATTGTAATAATGCTGTCATCTTGTATAGTCTTATATACATTAATAGCATAGGAGATATTTTAATTATGTACAAACACCAGTCTCTTGTATGGTGATATACCAGTCTGAGTAGTATCGTGCCATTTTTTATCCTTACTACTGTAATTCATTGTATGATAGCCTTTACTAAGATATTGAGATCAATCGTATCTATGAATTTTTCTAAAATAAAAAAAAAATCATTTAATTTTGTAGGTGGATCTATTTAAGAGAAAACAAGCACAGCACTAGACATATCATAACTTAAGTTATTCCACCTTATGGAAATGACTGACTTTCACCTCTTCGAATATTTTTGTTTCGTTTCTGACAATCCTGGATCTATCTCTTTTAGGCAACAATGGATTTACAACAATGCAAATTATTTCACTGTTAATTTCCTTTTAAAGCAATATGTATGTTTAGACATGGAATTTGGAAAAATTTCTGTCAATATAGCTGACATTTACTTTGTATTCATGTACAGCAACAATGAAAATATTTTAAAATGTTGAAGTGCTAGTTTGTTATTATACAAGCATAATTGTACACACCATTTTGTGTTCTTTAAAATTCCTGTGAAAAATATAAAAAGGAATCATATGAAAAAAACATTTAAAATGAATCAGAAAATTTTTACTTTGAATTATTGTCTATACTTTTAATGACTTTCCTTTTTTTGCTAAATTGAAAAGAAGTAAATTGCAAGAAAATAATGCTGTCAAAGTCAAAAAAAGGTATTTGTTGATGATAATGTAGTGCCATTTTAAGTCTTTCATATTTGTATTCTTAATGTTTGATATTCAATAACATGTCATATTTTGTAAGAAATATTGTGGAAAAGTATATAAGTGGTTCATGTTCAAAACAAAATATTTAATCAATATTCTAAAGAGATTTAGACAATATGAATTCTTATTTATGTAACGTGTGCTTGCATTTATCATGTGAACAAAACAAATGTGTTATCACGTCAAAGGGTATATCGACGATAGCTTGTTAGTGATTTTGCTTTATAAAACATGTATTACTTTCACATAATGATTGTATGGACAGCTTTATGGAAAGTTACTTTAATGTCGAATTTGATCAGCAGTAACTTATTCAATGTACAATGTGTACATCTATGTTTACGCATATACAAACTTGTCGTATGTATGTCATTAATCCAGATTCAAGCAAATGGTGAACATACTATTGACTGTGTATTCTACTACTCCTACAATAGAAATGACTGCTGTGTTTTACTTCGAATATATATTGACTATCAAGCAAATCAGTTCATAAATGGAGAACATACCATTGACTGTGTATTCTACTACTACAATAGAAATGACTGCTATGTTTTACTTCGAATATATATTGACTATCATGCTCCTTTCTGTATATACTTCCATTTAATTGCTTTATATTCACTTTCATGCTTAAGTGTTTCATATAAGATGTTGATTTTGCATATTTATACTTTTTTATGTATGTCACAAAGTACGCTTACTAAAAATGATTAAGTCTTGCTTTCTTATGTTTTATGTACTGTTTAGCGCTTTATTGAAAATCAGGAAACATTTTCTACATGAATGTCTTATCTATTTATATCTTACGAGATGAAAAGGCATATCCAATATCCAAAGTCCTTTGGAAGCGCATAGAGACGTTAGATAATAACGTGATATGCGCTATACAAGAACGGAATATTATTGTTATTATATTTTTGAAGTTAGCATGATGTACATGTATTTCAGAGATGTAAAATTTCCTTAATGTATAGATTAATGCATGCCTGCTGAAATGAATTAATTTTCTCCAAAGAAAACAAAAATCATAGCAACTTAAACATTTTTGTTGCAAGGAGAAATACGGCAGGTACTTGTATGAAACGCTTGAAAATATCTTCAAATTTTGTATTACAATAATGACGATTTGGTATACTGGAAAGGAAAGGAAAGGACAAATGATTTTTAACTTCTTCAGAATCAAGGTTTGGAAGTTATTTTCAAGGGAGGGTTCTTAAGTTATATAAATAATTCTTAACCATTTCATCATATTTGACAATGGCTGTCATAATCCGTTGATCTTAGCCATAGGAGTGCACATAGAGTTTCATTTAGCAAAAGAGAGCAAATCTAACATTCAACCAATAATTTTAATGTTCCCATGCCGCTTAATAAAATGCTATGCACTAACAATTAGAAGAATACAAATCGTGTCGGAATGGATGTCATTTGTGTTGTTTGGTCTATTGTTGATATGTATGTCCATTATTTCCATTTCATTTTTTTAGGGTTTAGAACAACAAAGGGCTATCTGCATTTTCCAGTCAAAATGAGGTTTTGATATCAAAATGATCAATAAGAGACCAGGAACCCATTGGTAAAAATGGTTTCTACAGCAAACTTTGCTACAGCAGGGTATCACCCAAAGTAGGTATCGCCTTCTGCATTAAGACAGAGTTTACAACGTAACTTTATTGCAAGTTTTCTCCAAATGGCCAAAAACACAGATAGCCCTTTGTTGCACTAAACCCTCGTTATAATGTTAACACATTGAATACTGGAACCGGGTGGCCCCTGTACAAAATCTATGGGGATTGTAAGAATTCAGTAGTCAACGGAATAAGTACTCTCTTTGAAAAAGAGTGAACGCACTCACTCTGTGAGGAGTGAATTTAAGAAAATAGTGCATTTGGAGTGAATTAAGAGTGAATTAAATTGTGATATGCACTACTAAAGGGTGACCTCAGTGATCACTCAAGGATTTTGAGTAATCACTAAGGTCACCCCTTAAAGAGTGAATAAAGAGTGAATATCACAATTTTTACCCTCAATTCACTCTTAATTCACTATAAATTCACTCTGTTTTTTAAATTCACCGGTAACAGAGTGAATGCGTTGACTCCTTTTTTTTTAAGAGAGTATACGGACTGAAGTTGGTTAGAAAGAGTGAGAGTCGGATAAAGAGCGTGAAAGACGGGAAGCGAAAGAGAGAGAGAGAGAGAGAGAGAGAGAGCTAGTTATGGGGAGCGAGAAGGGAGAGGACAGAGAAAGAACGGGAGGAGTATTTGCAGACATAGGAGAGGTGGAATATGGATGGGGCGAGAGATGACGAGAAACTGTTAGTAGCAACAGATTGGGGGAAGAGAGAGAGAGAGAAGTACATGACTTTGTATGTCGAACTATTAATAGTAGACATTTTTGTGGGATAGCTATTATTGGGTGAAATTCTCATCTCTGATATTAACAGTTTATATGGATGAATATATATTCATACATACATATAATTTGGAAAACAGGGTCAATAACCTAAATTGTCAATTACCCAAAGGATTAAAATATTGTCAAATTAAAATTTTGATAATTGCCCATGCATCTGATAATTGCATTTGGATTTGTCTTATGAAGAGATTTAATAAAAGAATGACGTAAAGGTAATTCGGATCAAATGCTGGCGTAATGCCGTGTTAAGATTAATCGTCTCAGTTATAATGATCTCATTTGTGGATGGCACACGCATTGGCATAAATCTCGAGGGGGTGTGGGCATAGGCGGCGATCGGGGGTGGGGGGGGGGGCCGGGGACATGTCCCCCCCCCCTCGATTTTTTAAGCTTAATAGATTATATTTCTATTCAGATGCAGATGACCAAATTTAGGCCAACCACTCAAATATTTCATAGGCCCAGAATGCATTTTGATGGCAAAATCAGGCTTCTTTCATTTTTTTTTGGTGGTTGTTTTTAGCTCGCTCGCTTCACTCGCTCGCAATAATAACGATCATTCCCCCCTCTCACTTCTCGAAACAGATTCCCCGCCCCCCCCCCCCCCACTCGTTACATGAAATCGCTGCCACTGGGTGTGGGTATATATATCCCGCCACTTTTTAGAGAGGGGGATGATGTGTACAAAATATACCCCTCCCCACTTTTCAAGGAAGAAATAATATTTTAATCAATCAATTGTTGAAATGTTTTATAAATCGCTATCGGAAATGACGATTATAGTAGTGAAATTTCCGTTTGAAATGCTATTAAAATCTAGAGATAGGATGGAAGAGAATGTGTGTGGGTGTGTGTGCGGGTAGTATTCGTGTGGGAGTTCGCGCTAAAAATTCCTGCAAACGATTTCGTTCACCCCCCCCCCCCCTCCCTCCTTCCTCGAAAAGGATTTTCGCCAGTAGGCACAT
This sequence comes from Echinometra lucunter, assembly GCA_029962745.1. NCBI lineage: Eukaryota > Metazoa > Echinodermata > Echinoidea > Camarodonta > Echinometridae > Echinometra > Echinometra lucunter. Next base: position 17,717,781 of record CM057165.1, on the reverse strand, counting down.
GCTATAACAGAAAGTGAGCATGGCGGCAATTCCTAATATGCATGGACACTGGTAGTAGTAAAATTTCCGTTTGAAATGCTATCAAAATCCAGAGATAGGATCGAAGAGAAGGTGTGTGAAGTTTGTCAACATGAGTATGGCGGCATGCCGAAATATGCATGGACATTACACCATACATTTCTTTGTAATCACATTTTGTTAATTCATTTTTGCCCCCGACACCGTCAGTATTTCATCACCAAAAGGCAGTGGCGTATCTAGGGATCATGGCGCCCGGGGCAAACTATACAGTTGCCCCCCCCCCCCCGCCCCAAGTTCCAAAGCCTATCTACTTTATTGTACAATCCGAGGGAGCGAAGCGAAAGAGCGGCAGTTTTTTTCATTTTTATCCGTACCATACACGATTTCTCAAATGCGTATTTTACCCAGGAAATTTTGCGACTGACCACTGCAATCGAGCGGTTGAGAATTTCGAAGTTTGTACATTAATAAACGGTTTTCCATTCACTCCCTTCTAAAACTGGGAGTAAAATAAAACGAAAACCCTCGAGAAGTAGGCCTTATCGAGGAATTTGGCAAGTCGACTTTTGAGATTCCTTGTAAATGTTGAATCTCTCAAATGCTGTTTTATGCACTTTATCCTATATCATTTTGGGGCTCCGCAATATTGAGAAGAAGATAAAACTTCCGTGATAGCCTGCAGGCAAATAAAGGACAATTACAATTTCATGTACATGTATTTCAAATCTGAACCCTTTAAAAACCTATTTAAGAACTATACGGTATGGGGGGGGGGCGAAATTACGAGATCCTGAAATTAACTATGCGAGGGAGCAGAGCGACCGAGCTTTAGAAATTTTCGCATTCCAAGCCCTAAAAAACTGTATTTTAGTGTATTTACCCAACCGATGGGGGGGGGGGGGACGCATAATTGAAAGATAAGATTTCTTTTAAATGTTGAACCCCTGGAAATACTGTTTTATGCAACGACAAATGCATCTTAATTTTTAAAATTTGGAACCCTTGAAAAAAGCTGTTTAAGAACTATATACTGGGGTCTCGAAAGTACGAGATCCTGAAAGAAAATAATTATGCGAGGGAGCAAAGCGACCGAGCTGAAGATTTTTTTTGCCATTTAAACCGTCAAAAACTATTTATACTGCATTTACACTGCCGATGGGGCGAAGAACCCTTAAGGATTATGTTTTTTTCCTCATTTCCCCCTTTTTTCTTTCTCTCATTTGCTTTTTTTTTGCGCCCCCTCAAAGTGCCGCCCGGGGCACTTGCCCCTCTTGCATCCCCCTAGATACGCCACTGCCAAAAGGTGCTTGAAATATGTATGTTTTTTTTTTTAACCCATTCGTGACAGGAATTATTTAAAGCCTAATTTGATCAGCTTTTATTCTTCAAATTGGCAACACCAACATTTTTATTTTATTGCTACATTTTTCTTATAAAACGTCATGTATCTGAAATGAATATAAATTGACAGAAATTATGATGAGAAGTAAAAAAAAATGTTGCCAATTTGCAGGGAAAAACGGTGATTTTAAACTTTCTATCGCATTGCTAATTTAAGGATTTTAATTCATATTTTCCTTTTTAAAAAATTTCAGCATCAAACAACGAATATTGACGCAACCAAAATGGGCACAGTTTGTGTAGAATATTTTGCTCTTTCTGCTCATATATTTGGTATGATTTTTAGGGCTTGGCATCAAAAGATATTAGGCCAAACCACAAAATGTGGACCTATGTCACAAATGGGTTAAAGAAGCAATGACAATGGATTAAAATCTTCAAATTATTCAACTCGTTTTATCTAGGCTCGTTAGTGAGCTCGGATAATGCGTAGATTTTGCGGTCGTAGGCAGCAGTGACAATAATGTAGTATATATGATACTACTAAGAAACATATTTCAATCGGGTCAAATGCAGAGTTGAACCAATTTTGCTTTATTTTTAAAGAAAAAGTTAGTTGGCAATGTTCATGAATGACTACTATAACTTATTTTTTTTTGCTGGTACGATAGCATTTATAGTATAATCTGCTTTTAAGTCCATTTTAAGGATATGGGGCATAATAAAAACTTTGCTCATTCTTTGTCGGTTGGCAACATTGATTCAAGGGTAGGTACATATTTTTTGAAATTCACTTTGAAGGTAAATGACTATTTTATATTTGTTATCATCTGAAAAGACGATTATTTTTCATACATTGCACTGACAGAAGGCAATTTTCTATGTGCTATGAGATAATGGAAAATTGCTGTTTTATCTTATTGAATGAGGAAGAGTTACCCTTGTCTAGTGTATTCTGCTTTAGATATCAGGAGTAAAAAAAAAAATGATTGTAGAAGTGATGTACATAAAGACAGCTATTTTACTTTAGAATTTTCAAATGAAAGATACCGTACACAGTCACTTATAAATGTCGTCTGTTTAACAGTGTTTAAATTGTTTATTAGTATTTCAGTGGAATGGGGTACGCTTTCCAAATTTACATTCATTGGACGCAAACGCGCGGGCCATATCCGGGTATTCAACTTATACCATTTCCTGTTGAATAAGCGAGATGAAATCAAACATCGTCACAAATTCCTTGATGAAAAGCCACTTTTCCTAATCGAATTAGGGAATGATCGATCACTCCCCACTAAACGTCCAACAGAATTATTTACAATTAAAAGGGCAAACAAAACCGTCTGCGCTCATTTCTGTAATTTATGTCAGCAATATACAGTATCATTGGTAAGCGGTTAAAGTATCATGTTAGAGACTTTTTTCACCCCATAATTCATTTCATTTTCATTTCATTTCATTTAACTTCATTTATTTCCAACGTGAGTTATAAAAAATGGTTGAAATGTTTTTCAACAAACAGTTTGAGTGCACTTTGCCATATTTTACGATTTCAAAGGAAAAGGGGAAATGAGCTGAAGATATGACCGGGGCACAGACTGGCCCGTGAGAGTTTGGAGAGTTTTTCCGCGGCAGGTCAAAATGTTGGTTAAAAAGGGCCGATTTGCAAAAAAATTGGTCGGTCATACAAAATGCATTCCAAAATGAGATATTTAAGAATTTAAAAATATATATATATAAGGAAAGAATAACTGTCAAACTGGGTATATGAAACCGAGGGCAAACTGGCCGAAGGAACTGTATTTCCTACAAGCAACTCAGGGCCGGTACTTTCCCTCAGTTTATGATGCCCTTAATTATTTCAGGTTGGGGCAGAATGATTTTTGCCCCCCCCCCTCATTCGCAAGAAAATGATAACATTGCTTATATATTAAGCGCGACGTCGAATGGTATGATAACAATAATTTTCATAATCGTGATGAATTGTAAGATTTAGGTATAGCGCGTTTTGCCCCGGCGTTTTGCACGTTTTCGAGATGGCCAGTCCCATCTAAATTCCCCATGCGAATGTAAGGCCCGGTCCGCCAGTGGATATGACATCTTTGATATCAGCGATAATCCCAAACAAAGTAATTTGAAAATCTTCTTTTTAATTTGATAATGAATTCTCAATATCATAGTCAAAACATCAACAAATTCTGATAAATAAATATTGAGGCTACTGGAAGGTTATAGAGAAGGATACCTGTGGTAAAGATAATGACTGATTTTTTTTCTTGACATTATTATTCTTTGTCAATGCTTGAATCAAATGCATTTCCTTCACCCTCTTTTTAAACTTGTTGTATTTGAACAGCACATAATTTAATTCTAAATTATGTTTTATAACTCCATGCACTGAACTCCAGGCCATAAACGCTACTTTGAATGGAGACCTTAAAAATTTGACACAACATCGCGATTCCACTCTCGCCTATATTGACAGATACAGTCAGGAGTGTTTAGTCTGGTGTCTGGATACAGTGGTATTTCCCACCGGGTCCTGTAACGCAAATTTGCCAGCTCATCAATCAATCTCATTACCTATGACAAGTCGATAGCCCAATCATTAATCAGCATGGCACGGGGCTGGGGTATGCTACCCCCTCCTACAAATGATTGATTACGATTTGAAATTTAAATTTGAAAGAAAAAATATTGGTCACAGCCGGTATCGTTCACGATCCATATGCATCTTTAAATAGAAATGCCCCTCCCCCAAAAGAATATAGAAAATGAAACATAATGTAATATAGTAATTAGTAAGCGATGTTGATATCTCATTAGTCCTACCTATCAAAACGGCCGGTTTTTACAACAAAAAAAAAAAAAAAAAAAAAAAATCGGTCGATCATACAAATTCGTTAATACGAATATGGTTTTGGGTCATGTGTTGGGTCAATGTGGTTGGGTCCATGAGCAATGAGGGCGGAAAAAAAAATATCTGTTTTTACTTTCCTCCATTATCTGGTTATCGTATCGGAGAAGAGTTTAAATGACCTCAATGAGTCTGTTGTAGAAGTGCCGTAGTTGAGTGGTTAAAGGCGCTTGACTAGAGACGCGAAAGTCGGGGGTTCGATCCCCGGCACGGCATTTTTATATCCGACATTGCTGTTTATCGTAAATCAAATAAAGTGATGTGCTTATTATGCATATTGATACCAACGTGTGCATGTGTTGTTAAAAAAAATAAATAATGCTTCGTTCAGTAATGATCACTGACTTCCAATAATGGTGATGGTTGTCAGGCTAACTTATCTGCTATATCATTTTGCCAACTTCAACAAGTTCGAATTCGTTCAAAATTCCTCTTACCCCCCCCCCCCCCTTGCCCATTCGCTTAACCCTAAAAAGGCTGGGGGTGGACTCCAACCCTCCCCCCTAGACGTTTCGCGCGATATGTCCGCAACGCGCTTAGATGTCGCCACGACGGCCGGGATCTTAAGGGGGATGGAATCTGCCCCCCCCCCCCCCAGGTATAGCATCGCTCAAAAAGCCCAGCCTGATTAGGGTTAAAGTTTAGAGTACGCCTCTTAAAGTCAATTACATAAACATGATGAACTGAATTGGCTATAGTGCGGGGGATTCCGATTGCAGAATAAGCATATTTGTCAGATATTTGGAGTGCATCTTTTTTTCTTTTCATTTTTATTCATGTGAATTTATAAAATTTTATTATCTATCTAATTTTGCTAGTAATGTATCGGAAATAATGTGCTCAGCCATAGGGTACTTCATGTCGTGAGTGTGTTGTGATTGAAGGCATCATCATGGGCAGATCGAAATAAGGTATTATTCGGTCTTGATCTACCTTGGAATCGGAGGAGGGAGGGGGGGGGGGTCAGCTCTATGTTATGATACAAGTTACAGCTCACTGAGATGTTTGGTCGTTTTTAGTTTCCAAGTATTTCGGCCCCACACTTTTTTTACGAGCCTGAATCTACCTCATCTCCACATTTTACCAGCGTGTCTTCTGCTAAACTATTTTCTCTACTGATTCCGCGAACATGTAGTGTTGTATTGTATAGGCCTACTAATGAAACATTTTGCCAGCGTATATAAATATGTTGGCCTAAAGCGCAATTTTTCGTAACTCTATCAATATCCTCTTTTGTGCAGTAATTACAGATGCTAGACTGCCTTAATGGGAAAACCAACAAGAAAGTTGACAAGAATAGTCCATTTTGGGATTGTGTCGCACGAAAAGACGACGATTAAGACTCGTTGCATTTAATCTTATCAAATCGATTCCATTATTTTCCTATTAGTATGCTTAGTCCAGGTATATCAACAAGCATAGTAAAGGGGTCATCAAACTTTGAGATTTGCCGACAGTCTGTGTGAATATTCCAATTTTGTTGCGGGAATTCTCAGTAGGGGATGTCCCATCACCCCCCCCTCCCCTCTCCCCCTCTCCTCTCCTCCTCCAGCGACGCCAGTTCCTTTTGCGCGCGCCTGTCGTAGAAGCCGCAGCATTTCATGTTACTGTGTAGTAGAAATCTATACTGAGTTGCGCTGATTGTTAAAAGCACGGCCGAAGTGATGGTGAACGTTTAGTTTTCTTAGTCAACGGTATAAAAATCTTTCCATGATTTTTCCTTGCCCCACCCCTATCTTGGAAGTAACATCATATGTGTGTAGAAGGAATTAAATGGGAGCGTGGCAAAGCCCCTAGTTCGAAATCGACAACATTCAATGCAGTTGTGAATAGGGAATTTAGTGACACAAGCAAACACATTACTAGTACATGTCCAGCCATGATGTCTGCGGGACGGGTCTTTCTCCTGGTGGTCTTGATGGCGTTTGAGATCAATGGATCTTCATCAGCATCGTCATCATCTTCGACATCGGGGTCGTCCTCCTCCTCCTCATCATCATCAGGAGGTGTAGGAGGGTCGGCTGAAGGTATGGTTGAAATTTTAGTCATGTTTCTTGTTGCTGAAATTAAAAAAAAAATCCCCTTGTCATTACAACTGATGACTTTGTTGTTGTCTTTTTGTGGTGAAACCATACATTTTCGTCAATTCTTTGGCAAAACACAGACTGAATAGTTTAGTGAACATGTGAAGGTAGTTTTAGGGAGAAGAAGAATGGAATAAAGAATATTTTCAGGAAGACTATTCTGAGCTTCAACAAATTTTCGGTGAAGATATTTTGACGGATTCATGCTGTACAAGATGTACTTCCCTCCATGTTCCTCGAGTGAAGCCGACATCCTTGTGTTTCATATTTCATCTTTCCCATTTTTTTTTTAATCGGTCAAATTTTTATTTTCATTCTTGTACGGACAAGGTATTTCTCCTCCTTATTTTAATGAGCACATTAAGCCAATGGAGTGGCGCCGGTTCAGTCAGTGAGAGGGCACTGATGAAAGAATGGTGAAGGTGCCTCATCATCATCTTCATCATGTTCATTATCATCAACAGCAGCAGCAGTCTCTCCATTTTCTTTTCCTGCTCATCCTAATATTCGTTCTTCATCATCAAATTCTTCGTCTCCTCATTCTTTGTCATCATCTTCCTTGTTCTTCTTTTTCTCCTCTTCTTCTTGTTCTTCTTGTTCTTCTTGTTCTTCTTGTTCTTGTTCTTCTTTTTCTTTTTCTTCTACTTTCTTCTTCTTTTCTTCTTTTACTTCTTTTCTTCCCCTTCTTCCTCCCTTCATTCCTCCTCCTCCTCCTCTCCTTCTTCTTCTTCTTCTTCTTCTTCTTCTTCTCCACCTCCTCATCCTCCCCCTCCTCCCCTCCCTCTTCTTTTGTTTTGCTATCTGCTTGGAGGGTGCAAGTACCTATTTATCATGTTTATACCCAGTTGTTGTGTGTCCGGACAGGTGTTGTCTCCGGACAGTCGATTTTAAATAGCCATTACAAAGAGTTAACAAGCAATATTTCTTATTTTTTTAAATACAAGTGTTAAACAATATTATAGAGAACAAATGTTGGTTATGATTAGCAATATTCTATCCATAGTTTTTGTTTAATCCAAAAACAAAAAAGAATTCTTTTTTTTTTTTTTGGTTAAGTGTCCGGACACCCGACCCCCATCCTACTATAAATATATACCCTGTTTTACATTTTACCTCACTATGAACATTTTTTTTTACATGGAAATGATAGTTATCTACATGTATCTGCTCTATCACCACATTATCGTCTTCAATCGTAACTTTCTTGTAGGTACACCGTTTACAAGGATTATTTTACAGTTACAAAATACATTATTCATGATTACATTATGCTCTCATCATATAGTTCAAAATAGCTGACTAAACGAATACAAGCTTTTCATATAGGCCTTACCTATTAATTTCATTTCTTTTCAATTCATTTCACTCTTAATAATTTCATTTATTTCCATTTATTTCCATTTCCAACAAATAAATAAACACGAAGTAAATTTACGTAAGGAAAACATTGAACATAACAACGATGATTACGTATAGCATTAATAACATCGCACTTTATGTCAGAAGAATTCACATCAACTAAATTAGGTTGGAAACTGTAGGGGACAGCTGAAAACCTAGGCTTGTAGATTGCTGCCCCTGTAAGCTAAAGAGAATGCAACCCAGACATCGGTGAGCTTCCAGTGAATGAAGAAGAACAAAAAGAGTGAACAGTGAAAGTTTGAAGGAAAATCAGACACTCTGTTCAAGAGTTATGAACTTTGAAAGTCTAAGTAAATCCTTATTATGGGGATCCCTGAATTGGCAACTTTGCCCTCATCTGTGATGTCATTGTGGATAACTCTCCATTCCTCTCCACAGAATCTAACATTTTCTTTATTTTCAAGAAAAATAAAAATTCTTTTGATTTATTGTTTGAGTATGACATGGCTATATCAATTCTTCAAGTATTTTGGGAAGAATTATGTTGATTCCTGACTTGAAATTTCATATAAATCAATATTTTTGAAAAATTATGTACAAAATGAATTGAGAGTTGTCCACGATGACATCACATATGCTGGCAAAGTTGCCAACTCAAGAGTCCCCATAATAGGGATTTACTGAAACTTTCAAAATTCATAACTCTTGAACAGATTGTCCGATTTTGCCCTAACTTTGACTGTTTACTCTTCTTAGGTCATCTTTATTCACTAAGAGCACACTGATGCCTGGGTTGCATTCTCCTTTAATGATACGACATTGTATGTCTATACAAACGTAACATATGGAAACATCAAGTTTCATGTTTCAAGTTTATTTAAACCAATCAATCATACAATATTTTACAATCATTTGACAAAAAAAGGAAAGAAATAAAGCATGAAAGGTTTGGGACCCCGAAGAAGCAGAGCTTGTGAAAAGGGGCCCCTTGATAAAAGGAACAGAAAGAAACAAAAGTAACATTAGGCCTGTATAAAAAAATATTATAACAATAATAACTGATGAGAAACATATTTACAATGATAACTAAAGAGTAAATGCGGAAACAAAAGTAAACATATAGACACAATTTTTTGTTCTGTTTTTCCAGAATGTTTTATTCTGATTTCATCGAAAGCAATTACATTTAAATTTAACCAATTAGTATTTCATATTAAACAATTCAACACTTCAAATTTCATGTTTCTTCAAACACACCCTCACACACACTCACACCCCCCCCCCAACACACATGGCTTCCCAAGATTCAATTTAATATATTTTGTAACCGCTCAAATAGATATTTTCGACGTGTATGTTTAAATATAGGCAGTGTTCGAATAGATCTGAAGTTTTGCGGTAACTTATTCCACTCTTTAATGCAAACAATTACAAAGGAATCCAGAGCAGTTTGTGTTCTTGCAAAAGGTTGATAGATAGGATTTCTCTGACGTGTATTGTACGGATGGACAGTCGAGTAAAAGGAAGGAAAGGGACACGGAAAGAGAGTAGGGAAACGAGGGACGAAAGAGGGCCCATACCTCCACGCCCACAGACAACACACGAACCGACTGGAGTACGGATAATTAAACCAAGATTGAGAAAATTACTGGAGTGACAATCTGGGGTATGAAACTTACGAAGATGAAGGGATGACGAGTTATTAAGTCGACGCATGAAAAGTGATTATGAAAAATTTCCTTTACTTGAATTTAAAAAAAAATCTTGTTTAGGGTATATTGGAGGAGGTTAAACTAGTTTATCGGGGTGCCTTTGACCACTGGATAAAACGCGTTCAGTGTGGTTTTGGAAAAACCCTTGGTCACACGTGTGTAGACTAACTTCCCCGCCCCTCCTGTCTCACGCTTACCGGCACTGTAACCAACATGTTCTGGGGCCTATGGGGAAACCTTTCAATAGTTCCTATGGCCAGTTCGCCATTGCCTGGAAGTGTCGATTATATGGGCGTCAATCAGGAGGGAGACAGGGGGGCATGCCCCAATTATTTTCAAGGGTTAGGAACACAAAAGGATATGCCCCCCCAAAAAAAGAGAAAAATTGAGCTGAGGACCTCGTTTAGGGTATCATTTTCCCCATCCTTAGTCTGAACTTAGTGTAGGGTATGTTAAACTCGCGTAAGGGATAATTTATTTTTATTTTTTTTTTTAGAAGAGGCTAAAAAAAAAACCCTCGAAAAGGTGTGATTTTGACTATAGACAGAGCTCGTTTAGGGTGGTTTTGGGAAACCCTTGGTCACGCGTTTGTACAGAATTGTGCTGAGTGCTCCCTCCTCCCCCCCCCCCCCCCCTCCTGGGTTGACGCCCCGGTAGATTATGGTATATGCTAGCATACATTTTGATAGGCTTCATGTGAATACGAAAAAATCACTTGGTATTTCTTGTCTTTCAGTAATTGACGCAAGTGGATGCCCTGTGACGTGGACACTGGTTGGTGAAAAGTGTCTTACGGCAGTTGCGTCACCCCTGGTTTGGCAGGATGCACTCGATACTTGTGCGGACAAAGGAGGCGCCCTCTTCTTTCCAGAATCTGCCGAATCAATGAACTACGTGAGGGGTAAGAAATGACGGATTTTGGTTTCGATTTTGATAACTACGAGAAAAAAAAAGGAGGGCGTAGCTGGAGAGGATTTAGTTCCCTTACCAATCCTCCATGACTAACTCAAAATGGGGAGGTCGTTGATAGATGAAATCCTTCACTAGATATTAAGAATCCCCCTTTTAACCTCTAAACTCATTAAACAACATTAATATACCTCATAAACAAGTAAAACAACCTTAATAAGTCTTAATGCTTGATTCTTCCTAACGTTTTTTTCCAAGCATTGCTGTGTTTGCATAATTCACTGACAAAGCAGTATCAAAAAGTTAAACAATATCTTTTGTAATACATGTTCGGAGCGTGCAAAGAAATAATCTCTCATTGATTAAGAATTAGATAACCAAATGTACCCATAACATCGTGTACATTTTCTCTGTACTTAAAGCACGCTATACGAAAAACCTGGGACTAATTTTTATGATTTGTCCAATATTTCCAGTTTGTGGAGGGAACTTAAACGAAAATACTTTTGCCAGTGTCATGCACTACAAGAGTTGTTTTTGTCATGGGCAATATGGTTCCATGACATATGCTCCGCCGACATATGCTCCGCCGACAACTGCTCCGAAAAGTGCGACAAGTGCTCCTCGACAAATGCTCCAGGACAATTGCTCCGCCGACATTTGCGCCGCCGACATTTGCTCCGCCGACATTTTTCTCCGCCGACAATTGCTCCGCCGACATATGCTCCGAAACGACGGCATTTGCTCCGCCGACTTATGCTCCGAAATTACGACATTTGCTCCACCGACAATGCTCCGCCGAATTAATAATAGTTCGACTCTGCTCCGACAATTGATCATGATTGTGACAATTGCCTCGCCGACAATATCTCCGCCGAAAAATATTCCGAAGACAAGACACTTGAACCGGTTACAATTGCTCCATCGACACCATAAAATGAATTTTTGAGGACTTGCTTTTATCATTGTAGGTCACTCTAAATACTTCAAATGCCATATTATTTGAGTAATCAGAGTATATAATCAGAGTAAATCAGAGTAAACTGTAAAGTAATTTGCAAAGATTAAAATACTGCGGTACGTCAAAATTGCCATTTAAAAGTGCTTTAAATAGGATGTAAGGTATGCTTTTCTTCTTGTGTTCAGCTTTTTAGTGCACCTTTTCGTTGGTGCTCCTCAACTTTGAAAGACACTCCGCTGCCCCTGACCAGACCAGGCCTACCCCCCCCCCCCCCGCCCATCCTGCGACCCTCTGTAAAACTTACGGAAGCACACATGCGCATACGGTGACGCGACATTTGCTTCTGCGATAATTGCTCCTTTCTTAATTTCCCCGTAGACGTAGGGTTAGGGCTGTAAGGGTTTTGGTTCAGAATGATATGAGAATAAGGATCAATCTTAGTGTTCCTTGGGAGCAATTGTCATGGAACCGCACATACACACAGGCGCGTACCCTCCCCTTCACCCCAACTCACTGTTACAAAATAGACAGAAGATCGTAAAGTTGAATTACATGGAATGGTTCCATGATTATGCTCCACCGACAATTGCTCCGCCGAAATATGCTGCGGAATAGAAGACACTTGCTCGGCGGACAATATTTGATCCATCGTCTTCTCATCACGACTTGCCGAATTTCAATAACACCTAATCTCGTCTTCTTGTCTTCAAACAAGTCATCTTGCCGAGATCCAAAATTCGTCATGTCGTTTTTTATCCCGTCTTCTCGTCCTCTCGGCCAGAATTATCTCGCCATCTCGGTGGCACTTTTAAGATCAATAGATATTGTTTTCAGTATCCTAAAATGTTGTGATGCATTACATTTTAAAGTAATCATCAAGTCAAATGTACGACATTGGTGCTAAGATCGATGCCGAAAAAACAAAAACAAAAAACACTCTTATGAAAAAGCCTTCCAATTGTTCTTTTTCTTTGAGTCTTATTTTCTCTAATGGTAGATGTCAAATGAAATGGCCACTGTAATTCAATTGCCGTTAGTAGCATTTTTTACAAATCAAATGGCTCAACAAGAATGATACCCCTCCCACACCCTCCCCCGCTTGGTCGCTTCGCTCCCTCGCCTTGGACCCCCTTTATGCCACTTCGCATATGCATGATATAAGTTACCCCTAATACTGAATTTTAGTGTGAAGGGGCCCGTTGCATAAAACTTTTGCCGGAGTTTTTTTATGGCAAAATTTGAGGAAACTACGGCAAAAAAAAAATTGCCATAGTTTCCATTACATAAAAATTTGCCAGACTTTTTTTTGCCAGAAAAAAAGTCTGGCAAAAGTTTTATGCAACGGGCCCCAGGAAGTGCCCTTTTCATGCACGAGCATAATTCGGCGGAGCAAATGTTGGCATTTCGGAACATATTTCGGCGGAGCAATTGTCGGCGGAGAAAACTTCGGCGGAGCAAATGTCGTCGTTTCGGAGCATAAGTCGGCGGAGCAATTGACGGCGGAGCAAATGTTGGCGGAGTAAATATCGGCGGAGCAATTGTCCCGAAGCTTTTGTCGCGGAGCACTTGCCGCATTTTTCGGAGCAGTTGTCGGCGGAGCATATTTTTGCGGAGCATATGTCGGCGGAGCTTATGTCGTGTCACTGGGCAAAATACAGGCCTAAAAAGCTATTCACTGCAGTAATCTTGAGTCCTGAAAACGGAATTGTATTTGTAAGTGATTGATGCCTGAAACCCGCGGATTGGTTTTGTTGACAGACTTGGGGCTAAATGTTGACCCCAGTCCCACTTCAAAACTAAAGAAATGTTGATTCATGAGTAAAAGAACATCATGTAAGATCTCCTATCTTTGATTTTGTCTTTATCTTTTGTTTCTTTTGTTTTATTGTAATGAAAAATAACGTAATTACATTATGAATTGACTTCGGTATGTAAACTACTTTTGAAATTATGCAAAGAATATCACTGGAGTCATTCATGCGTGGCAATATCAAAGCATATGTGGAAAGAGGAACTGAGAATTGACCTTTAACATGGATTATACAAATTTATCAGGACATAATCATTTCTTGAGTAACTGATGGGAAAACTCCCGGAAACTTCCTTTTTAAAAAGAAACACATCATATATATAGAACAATTCCATCTCCGATTTAGGTAGGCCCTATTTGGCCCTCTATCGGCGACGCGATAGCTGCGGTGTGATAGCGCGCTGGCTCTGTGTACAAAATCAATGAAAGATATAAGATATGCCCTGATATTGTTTCATTAATTTTATTCTAGATCAATAAAATAAAGCATGGATACATGGGTAGAGGGCGTAAGACAATGGCCATATCTGACAGATGAAGGTATGATGTATTTTTGTACTTTCATTACTTTTTCCCCTTAGTTTTGTCAGGAAACTTGTGTAGGAAGTACGGTTTCTCACTTAAACAGCTAGGTTTCATGAGTCAAAGGCGAGTGAATTTGGCACTCAGTTAGCTTCCAAGTTTTAAGCTTTCTCCAATTGTTGTGGCATTTGAGCACCGCACAGCTGCGACCTGGGGAGCGTTTCATGAAGAGTTTTGTCGGTGATTTTCACTGACTAATTTGCTTTCAGCCAATCAGATGCGAGGATTTTCAGTAGCTTATAATATTTGTCGGTGATTTTCACCGACAAAACTCTTTATGAAATGCTTCCCAGAACTTCCCTGATTAGTCCTCATTGCAAACTTAAAAGAATTATGTTGGTCCAAAATTGAAAAAAATCGAACGAATGTACATAACGCGCTATTGACTTATGTACTGTAAAAGTTGGGTACACACCGCAGTGTGGCGACCAGTCTGCTGCCCTCTCGCAAAATATAGATATACATGTATGCCTGGAGCGTACCGAAATTTATGGGGACCAGTCAGCATACGTTTGGGATTCCACGTGCTGGACTGCTGGTACACTATTTTTGGAAAATATTAGCTTGATATCATACTTCTGTAGATGCACTTTAAATACCGAAGGTATGAAAGTAAAAGCAACTTGTGAGAAGACAATTTGACCAACGTCAGCATACGTGACGCACGCCCACTGAAGTCAACTCCGAATTATATTTAAACTATACACGCAGGTCGTGCTTTTATCCTTAAACATTAGCATGTCTTGTGTAGTTCCAGGGGGATGTTTCATAAAGCTGTTCATAAAGTCTCTACTGACTTTACGAACAACTTGAATATGGCAACCTAAATGGGATTCTCAATTATTATAAATCGCATCAGCTAATGGTGAAATATGCAGACATAGATTAGTAAGTGATGTTCGTTATTCCGAAGGTTCGTTATTCCGAAGGTTCGTTAATACGAAACACGCAAATTACTTAGATGTTCAGTAGTCCGAAAATGAAAGAGGGTTCGTTAATCCGAACCTTCGGAATAACGAACCTTATTTCGTTTTCGGTTTAACGAACCTTCGGAATAATGAACCTTTTTTTTTTTTCATTTTCGGAAAAACGAACCTTCGGGCTAACGAACCTTCGGACTAATGAACCTTCGGAATAAACGAACCTTCGGAATAACGAACCTTCGGAATAACGAACTGTAACTTGCAATGTTAATTGATCTATTCATTTTGAAATTTATAATTTTGAAGTTTTATATTGCATGTATTCTTCTGTAAATATTCAATTTCATGATTTTTGTATGGATTTTGTATTTATTTTGTTGGAAACTGAACTGAACTGAACCAGATTAGTATTTCTACTGTTTACAAACATTTTCATTGCGAGGTATATCTTCTGCCACAATTTGATCGAAATTATGGGAAATGCAGTCACACTTTGTTCAAGCGGCAGGAAAAACTTTGGGCATCCCATTTGGCACTCCATATTCAGAATGATTCAAGTCGTTCGTAAAGTCGTGCGTAACTTTAGGAACAGCTTTTTGAAACGGGGCCCATGGCTGTTATTATTCCTTTATTTTTGATGGAAAATTCAATATGACTTTTAGTTTCGTTTTAAAACGTTCTTAATTAGTTTACCAAACCCTTATTTGAGTTGTGATGATAATAAAAGCATACCTGAATTCCCGTGGCGTATTCAAAGCTTACAGCAAAGCCGACCGCAAAGATCGTTGTCCTTGCTTCTGTTAACTTGAGTTCACTCCGATTCGTCAGAGATACATTAGTCATCATAGATGTTCATTTCCTTTTTATGAAAGGGGAGAACTTGACACTATGGCTTCGAAATACCGCTCGGCTTTATCCCAATTGGTCGTTGCTTGTCTTTTCGTAACCTTGTTCATTCAGGCACTGCATGGACACGGTGGAGATTCAGCGAAGATATCAATAATACCAGACATGGACAGATCCGATTTCCACGGATGTGAGCAAAACCTTGAACGGAAGGTTGCTAATTGCAGAAATAGAGACCTTGACATGATTCCACAAAGTCTTTCTGAGGATATTGAGGTGCTTTACTTGCGTAACAACAAAATCACTTCTCTTCTGAACTCTTCGTTTGAATCATACCCTCTAATCACCTACTTAGAAATTTCATGGAACGACGTAAGAGCGATAGAATCAACCGCTTTCTACCCTCTCGGGGAATTAATGGAGCTGTATCTCGCCTTCAACCCTCGCCTTGTGCTTCCTACAGGCGTATTCATGATGTCAACAAAGCTATCCTCCCTAGATTTGACAGTATCAAACTTAAAATCACTCCCCGATGACATTCTAAAATGGAGTCCACATCTTGATGTTGTATATCTGTGGGACAATCAGCTCTCCTTCATCAATATTAGTTATTGTGGCACGGCAGACTCTGTACTTTTGTCTGCTAATCAAATAGAATATCTTACAACGGAAAATTTCACCTTAGTATGCCAAACTGATATATTGGACCTTACGGAAAACCCCATTCGATCTGCAGACCCCAGTGCGATCGCATCACTACACGTTCAATCTTTGGTTCTAGGTGTCTACCCTTTGAGCGATGAGGTACTGGAGAACATCTTCATTGGAGTCTCAGGATCTCAGATCAAACAGCTTACAATCCTGAGAGGCTCTGTGGGTGCATTTCCGCCAGGTTTCTTTGACGCATTGCGCCATTCTTCTCTCTCTGCTCTGAACTTCGATGGCAACAGCTTGAATAGCCTCCATCCTTTCGTCTTCTCGAATTTGACAAAACTCGAACGATTCAGCTTTTCTTCTAATAAACTCCCCATTGACAACATTCAACCAGATTTCTTTGAGGGCATGAAAGGATTAAGAGTACTGACAATCAATTACAACCAAATAACCAAAATAAATCCCTACAATCAGACTTGGACAGTGGACTTAATCGAGTTTTACTTATCCGGTAATCTTTTCACAGAAATTTCCCCATCTGCATTTGTCGGTTTAGGAAATTTAACCTACTTAGACATGAGCTCGAACAAATTCCTTTCTGTCTTTGAGCTAACAGTCGATTCGGGGCTCGATAATATTCAAAGTATTGATTTGACCGGAAGTCGAATAACTGTTTTACAGTTGGACATGTCGACATTAAGATCGCTTTTACTAAACTCCATTTATTCCGATTCGCCTCGATTCAGACCGGGGGAATCCTTTAACCATTCGAGATCCCTTGTTTATCTAGAAATGATGGATTCTGACCTTCACCTCATTGATCTCTGGAATGGCACTGTAAACGTGTCTCTTTTCGACGGATTGTTCAATCTTAATCATTTAGACTTGAGTAGTAATCCTTTTCTTAGTTTTATAAGTGATATACCGCCAGGAATATTTCAGCAACTCTCTGCTTTGAAAGAGCTCAGTCTAGACTACTGCGATATTGCGAACCTTCACCCGCTTATTTTCAAGGGTTTGGAGTCGCTACAGGATTTAAGTTTGAGAGGGAACAACTTGCAGAGACTTCCTCGTGATTTACTGATAGGGTTAGGTCTGATAGAAAGTATCAACTTTGAAGGAAACCGTATTACGTACTTAGAGGGGGAAATTTTCTCAAGTAACTGGAAGCTAACAAACCTTTCATTAGCCAACAACAAATTAACGCGGCTTGATAAAAGCACTTTCAAACCGATTATTTCCTCCGTTGCTTTGCTAGATCTATCAAGGAATCCCATCAACTGCCACTGTGATTTAAAGTGGCTGCTTGATTGGGTGAATGGACCTATACACTTGATCAACAAGGACAAAACTATATGTTCGTCAGCATCCTTGGAGTCACTTCGTGAAAAACCTCTGCTCGAGTTTGATCCAAGTGAACTCTGTAGGATCAACATCGGTCTTTTCTGCCTCATTCCTGTCGGTTTCGTTTGCTTGGTCGTCATCATCGTGCTCGTGTATCAAAATCGATGGCAGCTGAGGTATAAACTCTTCCTCTTAAAACTGGCGGCCTTGGGGTATAAAGAGATGCAAGACGCTCGTGACCATAATGACTACCAATTCGACGTCAACATCATCTTCTACGACGATGACGAAGAATGGATTCGCGAACATCTTCGACCAGCTCTCGAAGAACGCCTTCCGCAGTTTCGGCGGAACGTCTTTGGTGACGAGGACCTCGTGCTGGGTATGCATTACTTGGATTCCGTCGATTACGTGGTGAGTCATAGTTACAAGACCATTGTGGTGCTCAGCAGAGCCGCTGTGCGTGACCACTGGTTCATACTCAAGTTCCGTACGGCCATGGACCACGTGAGTGATACTCTCACGGAATTCGTTGTAGTGGTCTTTCTTGAAGACATCCCAGGTGATGACATGCCTTTCCTGGCGAGATTATATCTCAGTGACGGCAGACCCTATATTCACTGGACTGAGGACGTGAGAGGACAAGAATACTTCTGGTATGAATTAACCAAAACTCTGACCATCAATTTAAAGACCAATGACTTGGTCCCAAACGAGTAAAATAAGGATTAGAAGTGTTGTAGAGATTTACATTTGAGAATATTTGGGAAGCATGATTACTATGATCATAATCATTTGCGTAAATCCTGGGGGGGGGGGGGGGGGGGGATGGGGGATATATCCCCCCCCACACTTTTTCGAGAGGGGGGATGGCGTGTACAAGCGGGGGGGGGGGCAAGGGGGCAGTGTCCCAAAGAAATTTTCATACTCACATTTTTTTTACTGAAAATTTTCCAAATTCCACCAAAAGTGTGCCTCAGCTCGGTTGCTTCGCTCCCTCGCTTTCATGCTTCTTCGAACATTTTACGTATTCTTGTTGCCCCCCCCCCCCGGGGGCCCTGCAAATATCCCCGCCCCCCCTTCATTTAAGAAAAATGATATTGTAATTAATCAGTTAGTGAAATTTTTCATAAAAATGTCATAAACGACGGTCATATAGTGGAATTTGAAATTCTCTTAAAACCAAAAAGTGATTATTTTTCGCTCGCTCCCTTCGCTCGCAAAATAAAAGAATTATATGTCTGTGGGGGTCTGCTCGGATGAGTAAGAGTGTGGGTGTGTGTATGTGTGTATTCTTAAGTGTAAGTTCACGCAAGAAATCCCCCACCGCTCCTCAAAACGGATTTACGCCGGTGATCATAATCATTAGTCATGCTTGTAGTAGAGGTGGTGGTGGTGGTGGTGGTGGTGGTAGTAGAAGTAATAGTAGTAGCAGCAGCAGCAGTGGTATTGCCATACCACTATTGTTGTTTATTTCACTTGAACTGAATTGAATTGAACTGATATGGTTCATTCACAATTAAAATCATCGCAGCTAAAAGATGAACCGAGATCTTTTCACAAATATTGAACTAAAAATATATATGGTAGATTTAATTGTAAATAATAGCAATAAATGATAATCACCGTGAGGTAATTTCAAGCTTGTTTTGTAGTATAAGCAGTTATGGTTGGTATATTGTAGAGTGAGAGGAAGTTAAGATGAAGAATAAAAAAATGCAATATACGTTTCAAATTTAGTATTGGATCCTGGGAGGGGAAAAGCAAACAAACAAACAAACAATCATAACTAAAGAA
The DNA here is from genome assembly GCA_029962745.1 of Echinometra lucunter. Taxonomy (NCBI): domain Eukaryota; kingdom Metazoa; phylum Echinodermata; class Echinoidea; order Camarodonta; family Echinometridae; genus Echinometra; species Echinometra lucunter. Next base: position 17,698,518 of record CM057165.1, on the reverse strand, counting down.
CAATTTCTCTAAATTGAAATATTAGAAGTGAGGAAATACCTAGAAAAGTAAAATATTATTAAGGAATGCAATCAAATGTTTGACCGATGGCTTATCTATTCCGGTATTATTGATAAATATGGTAA
>CM057165.1:17687391-17697893 GCA_029962745.1 Echinometra lucunter | reverse complement strand
ATAATACCGGAATAGATAAGCCATCGGTCAAACATTTGATTGCATTCCTTGATAATATTTTACTTTTCTAGATATTTCCTCACTTCTAATATTTCAATTTAGAGAAATTGTTCTTTAGTTATGATTGTTTGTTTGTTTCTTTGCTTTTCCCTCCCAGGATCCAGTACTAAATTTGAAACGTATATTGCATTTTTTATTCTTCATCTTAACTTCCTCTCACTCTACAATATACCGACCATAACTGCTAAATACTACAAAACAAGCTTGAAATTACCTCACGGTGATTATCATTTATTGCTATTATTTACAATTAAATCTACCATATATGTATTTTTTAGTTCAATATTTGTGAAAAGATCTCGGTTCATCTTTTAGCTGCGATGATTTTAATTGTGAATGAACCATATCAGTTCAATTCAATTCAATTCAAGTGAAATAAACAACAATAGTGGTATGGCAATACCACTGCTGCTGCTGCTGCAACTACTACTATTACTTCTACTACCACCATCACCACCACCTCTACTATAAGCATGACTAATGATTATGATCACCGGCGTAAATCCGTTTTGAGGAGCGGTGGGGGATGAGCGGCCTTTTCCCGAAATTTCTTGCGTGAACTCACACTTAAGAATACTCACATACACACACCCACACTCTTACTCATCCGAACAGACCCCCACAGACATATAATTCTTTTATTTTGCGAGCGAAGGGAGCGAACGAAAAATAACCACTTTTATGGTTTTAAGAGAATTTCAAATTCCACTATATGACCGTCGTTTATGACATTTTAATGAAAAATTTCACTAACTGATTAATTACAATATCATTTTTCTTAAATGAAGGGGGGCGGGGATATTCGCAGGGCCGTACGCAGAAATTTTTTTTCCGGGGGGGGGGGGCAACAAGAATACGTGAAATGTTCGAAGAAGCATGAAAGCGAGGGAGCGAAGCAACCGAGCTGGTCATGAGGGCACACTTTTGGTGGAATTTTGGAAAATTTTCAGTCAAAAAAATGTGAGTATGAAAATTTTTTGGGGAAACTGCCTCCTTGCCCCCCCCCCGCTTGTACACGCCATCCCCCCCCCCCCAGGATTTACGCAAATGATTATGATCATATAATCATGCTTCCCAAATATTCTCAAATGTAAATCTACAACACTTCTAATCCTTATTTTACTCGTTTGGGATCAAGTCATTGGTCTTTAAATTGATGGTCAGAGTTTTGGTTAATTCATACCAGAAGTATTCTTGTCCTCTCACGTCCTCAGTCCAGTGAATATAGGGTCTGCCGTCACTGAGATATAATCTCGCCAGGAAAGGCATGTCATCATCTGGGATGTCTTCAAGAAAGACCACTACAACGAATTCCGTGAGAGTATCACTCACGTGGTCCATGGCCGTACGGAACTTGAGTATGAACCAGTGGTCACGCACAGCGGCTCTGCTGAGCACCACGATGGTCTTGTAACTATGACTCACCACGTAATCGACGGAATCCAAGTAATGCATGCCCAGCACGAGGTCCTCGTCACCAAAGACGTTCCGCCGAAACTGCGGAAGGCGTTCTTCGAGAGCTGGTCGAAGATGTTCGCGAATCCATTCTTCGTCATCGTCGTAGAAGATGATGTTGACGTCGAATTGGTAATCATTATGGTCACGAGCGTCTCCATCTCTTTATACCCCAATGCCGCCAGTTTTAAGAGGAAGAGTTTATACCTCAGCTGCCATCGGTTTTGATACACGAGCACGATGATGACGACGACCAAGCAAACGAAACCGACAGGAATGAGGCAGAAAAGACCAATGTTGATCCTACAGAGTTTACTTGGATCAAACTTGAGCAGAGGTTTTTCACGAAGTGGCTCCAAGGATGCTGACGAACATATAGTTTTGTCCTTGTCGATCAGGTGTATAGGTCCATTCACCCAATCAAGCAGCCACTTTAAATCACAGTTGCAGTTGATGGGATTCCTTGATAGATCTAGCAATGCAACGGAGGAAATAATCGGTTTGAAAGAGCTTTTATTAAGCCGCGTTAATCTGTTGTTGGCTAATGAAAGGTTTGTTAGCTTCCAGTTACTTGAGAAAATTTCCTCCTCTGAGTACGTAATACGGTTTCCTTCAAAGTTGATACTTTCTATCAGACCTAACCCTATTAGTAAATCACGAGGAAGTCTCTGCAAGTTGTTTCCTCTCAAACTTAAATTCTGTAGCGACTCCAAACCCTTGAAAATAAGTGGGTGAAGGTTCGCAATATCGCAGTAGTCTAGACTGAGCTCTTTCAAAGCAGAGAGTTGCTGAAATATTCCTGGCGGTATATCACTTATAAAACTAAGAAAAGGATTACTACTCAAGTCTAAATGATTAAAGGCATTGGATAACATTGTCATGATTTAAAAAAATCTCATTTTGTTACTTAAAAATGGGATAAACATTAGGGTTATAGTGTAAAAATACCAGTCTGAAAGTTTCAGAGCATAATATCCACGGGAATTATTTTGAAATATTAGAAATGTGAACCAATGTGTGAAAAATATACGAGGGTCGGTTACATAGGCTCAACGTAAGGAATGCGCATGCGCACATGACTCAACGGACCGCACTGTGTGTATTGACGTATCACGCGGCGGAAGGCAGGTAACGGTATTTTTGAATTCGTGCAAACGGTCCTCTTAGCTCAGTGTCTCTCGAGACGAAAGCTAATAAAATCGCGGTTTGCGTCTAACTTACAGCCTTTCCTTCCAAATTATGGTTGGTTTGAGGGTTTTCGAGTACAAATACAAGTACTCATACACATGTTTCATCTTAGTTTGAGAAATTTTTAAATCAGCTGCTCACAAAGTTAGCCAATGCCTTTAAGATTGAACAATCCGTCGAAAAGAGACACGTTTACAGTGCCATTCCAGAGATCAATGAGGTCAAGGTCAGAATCCTTCATTTCTAGATAAACAAGGGATCTCGAATGGTTAAAGGATTCGCCCGGTCTGAATCGAAGCGAATCGGAATGAATGGAGTTTAGTAAAAGCGATCTTAATGTCGACATGTCCAACTGTAAAACAGTTATTCGACTTCCGGTCAAATCAATACTTTGAATATTATCGAGCCCCGAATAGACTGTTAGCTCAAAGACAGAAAGGAATTTGTTCGAGCTCATGTCTAAGTAGGTTAAATTTCCCAAACCGAAAAATGCAGATGGGGAAATTTCTCTGAAAAGATTACCGGATAAGTAAAACTCGATTAAGTCCACTGTCCAAGTCTGATTGTAGGGATTTATATTGGTTATTTGGTTGTAATTGATTATCAGTACTCTTAATCCTTTCATGCCCCCAAAGAAATCTGGTTGAATGTTGTCAATGGGGAGTTTATTAGAAGTAAAGCTGAATCGTTCGAGTTTTGTCAAATTCGAGAAGACGAAAGGATAGAGGCTATTCAAGTTGTTGCCATTGAAGTTCAGAGCAGAGAGAGAAGAATGGCGCAATGCGTCAAAGAAACCTGGCGGAAATGCACCCACAGAGCCTCTCAGGATTGTAAGCTGTTTGATCTGAGATCCTGAGATTCCAATGAAGATGTTCTCCAATACCTCATTGCTCAAAGGGTAGCCACCTAGAACCAAAGATCGAACGTGTAGTGATGCGATCGCACTGGGGTCTGCAGATCGAATGGGGTTTTCCGTAAGGTCCAGTGTATCAGTTTGGCATATATAGGTGAAATTTTCCGTTGTAAGATATTCTATTTGATTAACAGACAAAAGTACAGATTCTGCCGCGCCACAATAACTAATGTTAATGAAGGAGAGCTGATTGTCCCACAGATATACAACATCAAGATGTGGACTCCATTTTAGAATGTCATCGGAGAGTGATTTTAAGTTTGATACTTTAAGCTTTGAATACGCCACGGGAATTCAGGTATGCTTTTATTATCATCACAACTCAAATAAGGGTTTGGTAAACTAATTAAGAACGTTTTAAAACGAAACTAATAGTCATATTGAATTTTCCATCAAAAATAAAGGAATAATAACAGCCATGGGCCCCGTTTCAAAAAGCTGTTCGTAAAGTTACGCACGACTTTACGAACGACTGGAATCACTGTGAATATGGAGTGCCAAACGGGATGCCCAAAGTTTTTCCTGCCGCTTGAACAAAGTGTGACTGCATTTCCCATAATTTTGATCAAATTGTGGCAAAAGATATACCTCGCAGTGAAAATGTTTGTAAACAGTAGTAATACTAATCTGGTTCAGTTCAGTTCAGTTTTTATTTTTCTTATTTCCAACAAAATGAATACAAAATCCATACAAAAATCATGAAATTGAATATTTACAGAAGAATACATGCAATATAAAACATCAAAATTATACATTTCAAAATGAATAGATCAATTAACATTGCAAGTTACAGTTCGTTATTCCGACGGTTCGTTATTTCGAAGGTTCGTTTATTCCGAAGGTTCATTAGTCCGAAGGTTCGTTAGTCCGAAGGTTCGTTAGTCCGAAAATGAAATAAGGTTCGTTAGTTCGTTAGTTATTTTCGGACTAACGAGCCTTATTTCATTTTTGGACTATCGAACCTTCGGAACAACGAACCCTCGGAATAACGCCACAAAAGTTCGGATTAACGAACCCTCTTTCATTTTCGGACTACCGAACATCTAAGTAATTTGCGTGTTTCGGAATAACGAACATCACTTACTGATCTATGTCTGCATATTTCACCATTAGCTGATGCGATTTATAATAATTGAGAATCCCATTAAGCTTGCCATATTCAAGTTGTTCGTAAAGTCAGTCGTAACTTTACGAACAACTTTATGAAACATCCCCCTGGAACTACACAAGACATTCTAATAATTAAGGATAAAAGCACGACCTGCGTGTATAGTTTAAATATAATTCGGAGTTGACTTCAGTGGGCGTGCGTCACGTATGCTGACGTTGATCAAATTGTCTTCTCACAAGTCGCTTTTACTTTCATACCTTCGGTATTTAAAGTGCATCTACAGAAGTATGATATCAAGCTAATATTTTCCAAAAAATAGTGTACCAGCAGTCCAGCACGTGGAATCCCAAACGTATGCTGACTGGCCCCATAAATTTCGGTACGCTCCAAGCATATGAGTTTTATGAGGTATATTAATGTTGTTTAATGAGTTTAGAGGTTAAAAGGGGGATTCTTAATATCTAGTAAAGTATTTCATCTATCAACGACCTCCCCATTTTGAGTTAGTCATGGATGATTGGTAAGGGAACTAAATCCTCTCCAGCCCTCCCCTTTTTTTCTCGTAGTTATCAAAATCGAAACCAAAATCCGTCATTTCTTACCCCTCACGTAGTTCATTGATTCGGCAGATTCTGGAAAGAAGAGGGCGCCTCCTTTGTCCGCACAAGTATCAAGTGCATCCTGCCAAACCAGGGGTGACGCAACTGCCGTAAGACATTTTTCACCAACCAGTGTCCACGTCACAGGGCATCCACTTGCGTCAATTACTGAAAGACAAGAAATGCCAAGTGATTATTTCGTGTTCACATGAAGCCTATCAAAATGTATGCTAGCATATACCATAATCTACTGGGGCGTCAACCCAGGAGGGGGGGGGGGGGGAGGGAGCACTCAGCACAATTCTGTACAAACGCGTGACCAAGGGTTTCCCAAAACCACCCTAAACGAGCTCTGTCTATGGTCAAAATCACACCTTTTCGAGGTTTTTTTTAGCCTCTTCTAAAAAAAAAAAAAAAAAAAAAAAAAGAATTATCCCTTACACAAGTTTAACCTCCTCGAAATACTCTACACTAAATTCAGACTAAGGATGGGGAAAATGATACCCTAAACGAGTGTTATCAAACTGAGAAAAATCGTACCCTTTTTCTTGATTTTTGCCTTTTTGGCACCCTAAACGCGTCACGCGCGTGACGCACCTTAACCGGCAAAACTATGGCAAAAACCAAAGACGGGCAAAAACATGGCAAAACTACCATTTGCACGTGTTTTTTTTTCTGGACACGCGCGTGTGTACAGCAATATATTTGGCTGTCCCCCCCCCTCCATCTTTACTTTTTGGTGGGGGGGGGGGGCGTCAATCCATTTTATATATTGGGATCGACCTCTTAAATTTTTTGGGGGGACATAATTTGTTCTCCGTATGTAACTGTATGGAAAATACACACACACCCTCACGCACGCGCGCCCCCACAAACCCACACACTTAACAAGATCCTCATCTCGATTTTGTTTTTGTGTGTATGTGTGTGTGTGGGGGGGGGGAGGTGACATACAATGATTTTCTAACAAGCCTACGCCAAAAGGTCCTCAGCTCAATTTTTCTTTTTTTGGGGGGGGGGCATAGCCTATTGTGTTCCTAACCCTTGAAAATAATTGGGGCATGTCCCCCTGTCTCCCTCCTGATTGACGCCCATATTATCGACACTTCCAGGCAATGGCGAACTGGCCATAGGAACTATTGAAAGGTTTCCCCATAGGCCCCAGAACATGTTGGTTACAGTGCCGGTGAGCGTGAGACAGGAGGGGCGGGGCAGTTAGTGTACACACGTGTGACCAAGGGTTTTTCCAAAACCACACTAATCGCGTTTTGTCCAGTGGTCAAAGGCACCCCGTAAACTAGTTTAACCTCCTCCAATATACCCTAAACAAGATCTTTTTTTTTTTTTATTATTATTCAAGTAAAGGAAATTTTTCATAAGCACTTTTCATGCGTCGACTTTCATACCCCAGATTGTCACTCCAGTAATTTTCTCAATCTTGGTTTAATTATCCGTACTCCGGTCGGTTCGTGTGTTGTCTGTGGGCGTGGAGGTATGGGCCCTCTTTCGTCCCTCGTTTCTCTACTCTCTTTCCGTGTCCCTTTCCTTCCTTTTACTCGACTGTCCATCCGTACAATACACGTCAGAGAAATCTTATCTATCAACCTTTTGCAAGAACACAAACTGCTCTGAATTCCTTTGCAATTGTTTGCATTAAAGAGTGGAATAAGTTACCGCAAAACTTCAGATCTATTCCAACACTGCCTATATTTAAACATACACGTCGAAAATATCTATTTGAGCGGTTACAAAATATCTTAAATTGAATCTTGGAAAGCCATGTGTGTGTGGGGGGGGGGGATGTGAGTGTGTGTGAGGGTGTGTTTGAAGAAATATGAAATTTGAAGTGTTGAATTGTTTAATATGAAATATTAATTGGTTAAATTGAAATGTAATTGCTTTCGATGAAATCAGAATAAAACATTATGGAAGAACAAAACAAAAAAGTGTGTCTATATGTTTACTTTTGTTTCCACATTTACTCTTTAGTTATCATTGTAAATATGTCTTTCATCAGTTATTATTGTTATAATATTTTTTTTATACAGGCCTAATGTTACTTTTGTTTCTTTCTGTTCCTTTTACTAAGGGGCCCCTTTTCACAAGCTCTGCTTCTTCGGGGTCACAAACCTTTCATGCTATATTTCTTTTTTTCTTTTGTCAAATGACTGTAAAATATTGTATGATTGATTGGTTTGAATAAACTTGAAACTTGATGTTTCCATATGTTAACTTTGTATAGAAATACAATGTCGTATCATTAACTTATAGGGGGCTGCAATCTACAAGCCTAGGTTTTCAGCTGTTCCCTACATTTCCAACCTAATTTAGTTGATGTGAATTCTTCTGACATAAAGTGCGATGTTACTAATGCTATACGTAATCATCGTTGTTATGTTCAATGTTTTCCTTACGTAAATTTACTTTGTGTTTATTTATTGGTTGGAAATGGAAATAAACGGAAATAAATGAAATTATTAAAAGTAAAATGAATTGAAAAGAAATGAAATTAATAGGTAAGGCCTATATGAAAAGCTTGTATTCGTTTAGTCAGCTATTTTGAACTATATGATGAGAGTATAATGTAATCATGAATAATGTATTTTGTAACTGTAAAATAATCCTTGTAAACGGTGTACCTACAAGAAAGTTACGATGCAGACGATAATGAGGTGATAGAGCAGATACATGTAGATAACTATCATTTCCATCTAAAAAAATGTTCATAGTGAGGCAAAATGTAAAACATGGTATATATTTATAGTAGGATGGGGGTAGGGTGTCCGGACACTTAACAACAACAAAAAAAAATCTTTTTTGTCTTTGGATTAAACAAAAACTATGGATTGAATATTGCTAATCATAACCAATATTTGTTCTCTATAATATTGTCTAACACTTGTATTAAAAAAATTAAGAAATGTTGCTTGTTAACTCTTTGTAATGGCTATTTAAAATCGACTGTCCGGAGACACCACCTGTCCGGAAACACAACAACTAGGTATAAACATGATATATAGGCACTTGCACCCTCCAAGCAGATAGCAAAACAAAAGAAGAGGGAGGGGAGGAGGGGGAGGAGGAGTAGGAAGTAGAGAAGAAGAAGAAGAAGAAGAAGAAGAAGAAGAAGAAGAAGAAGAAGAAGAAGAAGAAGAAGAAGAAGAAGAGGAGGAGGAGGAGGAGGAATGAAGGGAGGAAGAAGGGGAAGAAAAGAAGTAAAAGAAGAAAAGAAGAAGAAAGTAGAAGATAAAGAAAAAGAAGAACAAGAACAAGAAGAAGAGGAGAAAAAGAAGAACAAGGAAGATGATGACAAAGAATGAAGAGACGAAGAATTTAATGATGAACAACGAATATTAGGATGAGCAGGAAAAGAAAATGGAGAGACTGCTGCTGCTGTTGATGATGATGATCATGATGAAGATGATGATGATGATGATGATGATGAGGCCAGTGCACCTCCACATTCTTTTACCAGTGCCCTCTCACTGACTGAGCCGGCGCCACTCCATTGGCTTAAAATAAGGAGGACAAATACCTTGTCCGTACAAGAATGAAAATAAAAATTTAACCGATTAAAAAAAATGGGAAAGATGAAATATGAAACACAAGGATGTCAGCTTCACTAGAGGAACATGGAGGGAAGTACATCTTGTAGAGCATGAACCCGTCAACATATCTTCACCGAAAATTTGTTGAAGCTCAGAACAGTCTTCCTGAAAATATTCTTTATTCCATTCTTCTTCTCCTTAAAACTACCTTCACCATGTTCACTAAACTATTCAGTCTGTGTTTTGCCAAAGAATTGACGAAAATGTATGGTTTCACCACAAAAAAGACAACAAAGTCATCAGTTGTAATGACAAGGGGATTTTTTTTTTATTTCAGCAACAAGAAACATGACTAAAATTTCAACCATACCTTCAGCCGACCCTCCTACACCTCCTGATGACGAGGAGGAGGAGGACGACCCCGATGTCGAAGGTGATGACGATGCTGAAGAAGATCCATTGATCTCAAACGCCATCAAGACCACCAGGAGAAAGGCCCGTCCCGCAGACATCATGGCTGGACATGTAATGTGCTTGCTTGTGTCACTAAATTCCCTCTTCACAACTGCATTGAATGTTGTCGATTTCAAACTAGGGGCTGTGCCACGCTCCCATTTAATTCCTTCTACACACATCTGATGTTACTTCCAAGATAGGGGTGGGGCAAGGAAAAATCATGGAAAGATTTTTATACCGTTGATTAACAAAAACTAAACGTTCCATCACCATCACTTCGTGCTTTTAACAATCAGCGCAACTCAGTATAGATTCTACTACACAGTAACATGAAATGCTGTGGCTTCTATGACAGGCGCGCGCAAAAGGAACTGGCGTCGCTGGAGGAGGAGAGGAGAGGGGGACAGGGGAGGGGGGGGGGGGGTGATGGGACATCCCCTACTGACAATTCCCGCAACAAAATTGGAATATTTACACACTGTCGGCAAATCTCAAAGTTTGATGACCCCTTTGCTATGCTTGTTGATATACCTGGACTAAGCATACTAATAGGAAAATAATGGAATCGATTTGATAAGATTAAATGCAACGAGTCTTAATCGTCGTCTTTTCGTGCGACACAATACCCAAATGGACTATTCTTGTCAACTTTCTTGTTGGTTTTCCCATTAAGGCAATCTAGCATCTGTAATCACTGCACAAAAGAGGATATTGGTAGAGTTACGAAAAATTGCGCTTTAGGCCAACAAATTTAGATACGCTCGCAAAATGTTTCATTAGTAGGCCTATACAATACAACACTACATGTTCGCAGAATCCGTAGAGAAAATTAGCAGTAAAGACACGCTGGTAAAATTTGGAGATAAGGTAGATTCAGGATCGTAAAAAAAGTGTGGGGCCGAAATACTTGGAAACTAAAAACGTCCAAACATCTCAGTGAGCTGTAACTTGTATCATAACATAGAGCTGACCCCCCCCCCCCCCCCACTCCCTCCTCCGATTCTAAGGTATATCAAGACCGAATAATACCTTATTTCGATCTGCCCATGATGATCCCTTCAATCACAACACAATCACGACATGAAGTACCCTATGGCTGAGCACATTATTTCCGATACATTACAAGCAAAATTAGATAGATAAATCTATAAATCTATAAATTAACATGAAAA
>CM057165.1:17495144-17686891 GCA_029962745.1 Echinometra lucunter | reverse complement strand
CTTTAGATAGCACTTGTACACACTCTGTGACTGAAAGGAAAATGGATGGTCGAAAGCAGAACCTTATAAATAGGTCCTCAAAAGTAAAATAAAAACATCCTTGAACTGCAAGAGAATAGTGCACCCTATGCTTTTACGTCGTCAGGCTTTTAGATCTAGTTGCTTTTTATCACGCAATGTCGCCTTTTTCGGACATAGGAGATGAATTTCATTATTTTTTTCTTCTTATTTTAGTAAAGAAAGGCACGGGTACTTGCTTGAGGAAGTTGGTTCGTAGACCATTATGAATAGGCTCTTCAGTACTAAAAATGCTATCCAATTGAGAAGAGTAGTAAAATTCCTTAGAATTATTTTTAGTCATTTTACTCACAAATATGTGCCAAAGAAGAAAGTAGATGCTGTTGTGAATAAAACCAGAGTTGTAGTTACTAGTAGTGGCAGTTTAGTAAAAAAAAAAAAAATAATAATAATAATAAAAATAAAAAAATCCTGCACCTTTAGATTTACGATGTGTCATAAAGTGCATTTTATCTGTAGTTTTATACATGTACAGTATGTATTGTTATTCGTCATATGTTTTATTCTTTTAAATAATGATCATGACTGCATGTGATTTGATGTTATGTACATATGTTTGTACTCTCATTCCCCGAGAGGGGTCGATAAAGTCAATAAAATCTTATCTTATCTTACCTTATCTTATCTTATCTTATCTTATCTTATCTTAGCCATTGTAAGAGTTCACTTAAAGGCATTGGCTAACTTTGTGAGCAGCTCATTTAAAAAATTCTCAAACTAAGATGAAACATGTGTATTAGTACTTGTATTTGTACTCAGAAACCCTGAAACCAAGCATAATTTGAAATGAAAAACAGTCAATAAGATGCAAATGCTGATTTTATTAGTGTTGGTCTCACAAGACACTTTAGTCAGAGGAGCATTTTCAACCCATTCAAAAGAAAAACCGTTGGCTGCACCTCTCTCCCTGTAATATACATGATATGCATAACACACACACACACATGTACACACCATGGTACTATACATGTACATGATATGCATACACATACACTGTGCAGGTGAACTCTGTGCACATGTACTGTCTGTGCAACTGACCACTATATTTTCTTCAAACATTGGTTTACATTTTTTGATATTTAAAAATACTTTCCATCGACATTATACTTTGAAACTTTCAGACAGGTATTTTAAAATTATAACTCTTGTGTTTATACCATTGTCAAGTAGCAAAATGAGATTTTTAAAAATTCTCACAATGTTAGCATTTTACTTTAAGGCCCTTTATTTTGTGCTCTCCAAATTTCTTATGTTTCATAAGTTAGAAGTGGTTTATTTTTTGTTTTTTTGTTTTTTGCTTTTTGTTTTAATTTTGGGGAGAATAGATACGTGGTACTTATCATAATCTGAGGAGCACCGCGCCCGTTTAATTGGCCTATTTGGGGCTCTCCTTATCAGGACTGCTGGTATGATCAGTTGTCGACAATGATCTGTTAATACCAGAAGTGGCTATTCTTCTCAATTTAACTTTACAATAACAAAGACAAGAACAGAACAAAATAATTTGGAAACATTATTGCATTATGCCTGTTGAAACTAACGAAAATAAAAGTATTATATTTGCGTTTTTTCATCTTTTCTCACATGTTTTGTGCTCTTTGTTCTTTTGTTGATAATTTTTGTGTTTTGATGATCAACGTTGCTCTATGATGTGAATTGCATGGTCACGCACATTCACGATACACCCACATACATTCTTACCGCCATTGGGGCATTAGAAGGAAGTGGAAGGGGAGGGGGTAAGTACTTGGCCCTCCTAACAAATTTTCAGGGATGAAAATGAAGCCACTATTTTGTATGCGCGTTGGCGCGGTAAACTTCATTAACACGTAGCTATTGGTCAGGCATCCTAGGTCGGGGTCAAGCATGTTAAACTGCACATTTTCATGCAAGCGCCCTCAACAAAGATGTCTCCTTGTAAAGGATCCTTTTCAGGTCACAGACTTGGGGAGCGTTTCATGAAGAGTTTTGTCAGTGATTTTCACTGACAGCTGTCATAAGCTACTGAAAATCCTCGCATCTGATTGGCTGAGAGCAAATTAGTCAGTGAAAATCACCAACAAGACTCTTCATGAAACGCTCCCCATAGGGCCCTGTTTTATAAAGCCCGTTTTCACTGAATTTCTATGACAAATTTGCTCTCAGCCAATCAAATGGCGTGATTTCAAAAGCTTATAACAGTAGCTTATAACTTGTCATTCATAACAAGGATTATGAAACAGGGCCCTGGTTATGTGTTGAAACTTAGACCGAAAAAAACATCATTAAAAAAAATCAATGCTTAGAATAAGACATTGCATGCTTTTGTTACTAGGAGCTGACAAACATTTCTCTATACCTCCTGAAAATATGAAGGCACGTTTTTCTGCTCGATTTCTTTTAAATGGGTCCGAAATGAGACTATCATGGAATTCATCTTTTGTCGCCCCCTCCAACACAGTATCTGAGGGGTCATTATGTCCCCTCTCAAGATTTTTAATGTTGAACTTGGCAGAATAATATTTGGAGCAAATAATGCAAAGGGAAAGAAGCTGGTGACCTTCTTCTTTAAAATTTTGCTTTCAAATTTCGGAGTAAAAAGGAAATGGGGAAAAGCCATTATCCCCCCCCCCCCCATCATTGATTGCTCTGTCAGAAAATTTAAACTTGGATGCTCCCACCTCAATTTTGAACTCTGATTTCCAACCAAGTATTTAGGTCTATATAAATATGGGGGCATGTGTGTGCGTGTGAGGATGTGGGTGTATGAAGGTGTGTGTATTGTTGTCCCCTCATGGGTGTATATAGAAATCGAGAAATTATCATTTGATTTTATATGGGGAGGGAAAGATCGCATTAAAAGAAAAATTATGTATCAGAATTATAATTGTGGTGGGGTTAAAATGATAAATTTTGAAATATTTGTTAGAACGCAGCGTATAATGTGGGTAAAAAGACTTTTGTATGGAGAAAGAAATCTGGGGTGGAAGTTATTTTTTGATTATTCCCTAAGTTCAGTTGGAGGAAGGTTAATTTTTATATGTGATTATGAAATGAAAAAGATAAAAAGTAAGTTGAATATTCCATCTTATTATTTGGAAATGCTAGATGCTTGGCAAGAGATTGATAATTTAAGACATTTCAATGGTTCTAAAAATCCAATCATTTTCAATAATAAGAATATTTGTATAGAAAATAAGATGATATTTGATAAAGATTTATTAGAACGAGGGTTAATTAAGGTTGAACATATCATTGACAATGGACATGTTAAACCAGTCGCATACTTTTTGAACCTTGGTATGGGAAGTGATCTTTTGTTTACAATAGGTGAAATATATCATGCAATTCCAAGTGATTGGAGAAATGATTTAGGTTCGATACAATTTTGTGAGATAGACTTAATTAACTATAATATAAACTTGCTTCTGTTGGGGAGGGAAATTAGCTTTAAGGAGGTACCATCAAGAAAAATATATTAAAGAATTGCAAAAGTCATATGATTTACAGATAAGAGATGGACAAAATAATTATAATTATACAGAGAAAGAAATTGGTGAATGTTTTTTTAGACCGAGAATAACATTATTAATTGGAAGACAGAGGGAATTTCAATTTAAGCTTCTGCATGGGGCAATTTACACTAAAGTTAATTTGTTTAGATTTGGATTTGTTGAAGATAATCTCTGTTCGTACTGTAAACGGGAAACGGAAACATATTCACATATATTTTTGTCTTGCTTAAAGGTAAAACTGATATGGGAAACTTTGATACAGCGATTTGAATTAGATGAAATAAAGGACTTGAATTGGCGGGATATATTTGTTGGTTTGTCAGGCAATACAAATAGAATAAAAAGTTGTAATACTATTATCTTTATGGTAAAATATATATTATTTATATTTAGAAAGGAGGGGGTTTTACCAACCATTGACGATATACATAAACTTATTTTAGAATATAAGGATCAAGAAAAGAAAATAGCTATTAAAATGGGGAAATTAGGGCGGCACTTGCAAAAATGGGAAACAGTAAAATTGTGACAAGGTTAAGTTGTAAGTCTTTATTTACTTTCAATATATGTAATGCTTCTCCCGTGAGCTTGTTATATTCAAAATTGTTCATCGAATTGTTTTGTACTTTTAAACATGATTTATTTATGATGAGTGTGAGCAGATCTTCTGGACAGGGGTGTGTTGTGTGTGTGTGTATGTGTGTGTGTTTGTGTGTGTGTTGGGACGGGGGGAGGGAGGGGGAGGGGGAAGTTTGGTCTTTAAGCATTTTTATAATAACTGATTTCATTGTTTTTTTAAAGATATATATGACTCATGATTTTATTAAGTTAGTGAAAAAAAGTGAAAATATGAAGTGTAAAGTATTATATATGATTTGAAATGTTAAATTGAAATATTATGTAACTTTTTGTTCATGAAATCAGAATAAAAGCATTCCAAAAAAAAAAAAAATTATGTGTATATGTATGTATATTTTACTTTTTGGTCTTGCTTGAAAGTGGGTCATTTGGAGTATAGGGTATTCAAATTTCAGATTTCCTATATTTTATTTCACGTTTATTTTTTACAAATATCACTTGCACAATTAAAAGTGTAAACAAAATATGGAAAAGTCACCAAAATATGAAAGAACGTTCAGAAAACAAAACAGACAAGCACTGAAGAAAATAAGAAAATGATAAGAAAATGATATTGAAACAGAGACGGTATGAATGATTGTGTTTTAGAAGGGCGACGGATGGAAGATGCTATTCAACTAAAACTGACTTTGTGCCTCCGTGCATATACTATGTACTCTCAATACCACTGTATACGGAAAAAGGAAACTACAGCGTATACATGTATATCATTCCGATCAAATAATACAACGTTTTCATTATTATTATCATCATCATTATCATTGTTATGATCAATTTGTTTTTTTTTTCCAAATTCATTTATTGTTATTCAAGTTCAAGTTCAAGTGTATTCCTCATGTATCAAATTACAAAACATTACAATATAACACAAAAGTGTTATAAAACAACTGAAATAAGTTGACAATAAATAGCAAGTACATATACAAAACCTTACATGGTTATACACGAGATTAGGAAGAAAACATAAGAAATGAGGAACTAAAAGAAGCAGAGCTTGTAAAACATTAGCCCTTCGGTAATCAAGTACATTTGCAAGTTATGAAATCAGAATAGATTTGCACATCCGATATATGGAGTTTTACACATTGCCTTGAGAAAATAAAAATAAAAATAAAAGTATCTAATAAGAAAAAGAAAACAAGGCTACTAAAAGGAGAAAATGAAGGAGATTTTTAATTATTAATTATCATTCTATCATATCAGGATTGATCACTTCAACCTGTTCCGGCTTCTGGTTGGGCTGCATCGATCGCTCCCCTGCCGACGGTCAATATGAGTGCCCCAGCCAAGACGGTGTTTACTGGAACAGCGATACAGATTTCCTGGGATACTGGAGTAAATATACTTAGTAGCGAAAGTTACGAATGACTTTACGGACGACTTGAATATGAAGTACCAAAGGGATGCCCACATTTTTTCCTGACATTTTAATGCAATTCGACTGCATTTCCCATAATCTCGATTAAATTGTGGCAAAAAATATACTTCGCAATAAAAGTGTTTGTAAACAGTAGTAATGTTAATCTGTGTCTGCAATTTCACCTTTAGCTGATGCCATTTATAATGATTGAGAATCCCATTTGGCTTGCCATATTCGTAAAGTCATTCGTAACTTTACGAACAGCTTTATGAAACACCCCCCTGGTGTGGATAAAAAAATGGTTTAACAAGATTATGAAGTGGATAGGCCCTGAAAGAATCAAACTGAAGCAAATACTGTCCTCCCCACCTCCTTGGTGTACTTTTGATTTTTTGGCAAACATGAAAGTAATTTGAGTCATTCCCCCCCCCCCCCCTCCCCATTCTGTGGCTCAGTGGATAGAGCAGTGGTCTCGTAACCGGGAGTACCCGGGTTCGAAACCAAGTCGATGCACTAATGCCCTTTGGTAAGGTATTAATCCTCATTACCAAGTCCTTCGGAGGGGACTTAAAGCCATTGGTCCCCTGGTTGCTTACTAACAAACATACACATGTTTTCTTAGCAGTCAGGTAAATTAACCAACCATTTAACAATTTAACCATTCTTAAATTTTCTGATGACTTAGAGGCTTTAATTTGCTGCCGAGGTACAATAATGGGGCACAATATCTCGTACGTATAAATGCCATGACTAGCTTTGTTTGGGGGAACATGTTCCCTCTACACCCCGCCCCCCCCCCTTGTGTTTTGGCCATTTAATTGCTTTCTTGATATTACAGACTGGTCCAGTGGAAACCCAGCTCCATCCCTTCGAGGTTCCGATGACTACTGCACCCTGACCTTTGGCGCCAGTTACTGGATAGAAGGACCCTGCACGTATACCGGTGTCTGCCCAGTGTGTGCACGCAATCGGCAAGTCCTGACAACTACAGCGCCATCACCGTCAAGCATCACAGTCCCGAGCCGCTGTAAGGCATATAATGTGCTCTTGTTAGAAAAAAAACCCAAACAACTAGTTAAGTGGCATATCCAGGGCGGGGAAGGGGGGGGGGGGGGGGGCGGGGGGGGGGCTAACTGCTAACTGCTTGGTATAAATTATTTCGGTTGGGGAATTTCATTCAACCGGCCTATTCAATGTTTTTCAATCGACGCTCAGACCATAAAGAGATCGGCCCTGTGGCCAATATATCCTGTTGGGCCTGCATGTACACACTAAGAAATTAGGGTGCAATTCTGCACCTTTACCGCTGGTACAATAGCAGTACCCTATATGGTGCAGATCTGCACCCTGAACTCGATCCTGCACCCTCAGGTAAAAGCAAAAGTGAGTTTTCTCATTGTTTTCATCCCCATATGGAATACTATCACTCTATAGCAATTTTCCATGAAAACGTTCGATCTTTAAATCCTCTCAATAGTCCAAATGATAATGACCAGACTAAATACTTTAGATGAAATTTTGATGCCACATCTCCGTACTCCAAATCCAATTTTCTGTGCACAGTGGTTTTGAGTTTTAATAATTTCCCACAAGTCTGAAAAAAGTAATTGTATTTTTGATGCTTCCAGCCTCTCTTAGTACATGCTTCACTGTCTCTGTCTGTATAATTTCTTCACAATACAAGTGCATGACCAGGGGCCCGTTGCATAAAACTTTTGCCGGAGTTTTTTATGGCAAAATTTGAGGAAACTACGGCAAAAAAAAATATTGCCATAGTATTCCAGTACATAAAAATTTGCCAGACTTTTTTTTGCCAGAAAAAAAAGTCTGGCAAAAGTTTTATGCAACAGGCCCAAGTTCTCAAAAATATTTTTGACCAAAAGCCTTATTGTCTTGGAGCCTGTCCCGAAATAGTCACCCCATTTTACACATCAGGGGCCCCGTTGCATTAAACTTGTTATCAACAGCATGCAAGTTGCAATAACTGTTATAAGGTATACTGAAACCCTTGCATCTGATTGGCTGAGAACAAATTTGTCATAGAAATATGGCAGTTGTTACTGATAACAACTTTTATGAAATGGGGACCTGTTACTTAGACCAACCATCTCATCACTATGAGCTATTAAGGTTGGAAAGTAAGAAAAATGGTTTTCCCTACATCCAGAGCATTTGGGGCCATTAATCTTAGTCAAAGGGTACTTTGGTGCTTTTTTTCAGGAGAGTGTTAAGCCCCCTTCATGAAGGATTTTTTTTCCAGTTTTTATATTTTTTTAATATACATCCATACCTCTCCCTTCTGACAAAATTTTTGTCCCTGGGCCTTGCGGGGAAAAATTTACCCCATTTTGTAGGGGCCGCCATGACAACCCATAGAGACTGAACATTTCGTCTGCTTTTTAAAAAATGATAATTATCATTATCATTTAATGTATAGTCATACAACTTCCTTCTAATAAAGTGGTGCATATTATGTTAAATGGGGTGAAATCCACCCGACTTTGGGGCCTTTTTGGGAGGTCCTGAGTGCTACCCCTGTGGCTACGTAACGTTCAGGCTGATAAGCTTTTTGTGAATGGAATGGATGGTCTAATTTAAGGGGTCAGAGCTAATATGTAAAATGGGGTGAGTGTTTCAGGACAGCCTTCTGGCCTTTTCATACTGAATTTTCGTACTCTTTTCTTATCCAGCTTCTCAGAGCCGACGGCGCAGCGCCGTCTACAAGTCGCTTGATCCCGACCGTGGATGCCTGACCAATAGCTACGTGTTAATGAAGTTTACCGCCCCTACGCGCATACGATGCGCTGCGCTGTGCCTCGCGCACGTGGAATGCAGATCCTTCCATTTCTTCGGAAGGAAGTGGAATAACTGTCAACTCAACTCAGAGATCATCGGTTCTGTTCCGCCTGATGGGGTGCAATACAACACTTCATGTACCTACTTTGAGTAAAGACACCAGCAAGGCCCCGAAACACAAAGGTTTGCGATCAATCGCAAATTTAAAACAACCATTTTGATTGGTCCAGGGTCACCGTTTTGAACGAGATGTGCATGGAAACAGTGGTCTTGACTGGCTGTTATAACTTTGCGATTGATTGCAAATCTTTGTGTTATGGGGCCCAGTGTTCGTAGAATTATGAATGACTTTGCGAATGACTTGAACGTGGCAAACCATATTGGATTCTCAGTCATTATATAAAACATCAGCTAAAGGTGTAATATGCAGTCGTAGATTAACATTACTATTGTTTACAAACATTTTAGCATGTATATTGTTTGCCACAATTTAATTGAGATTCTCGGAAGTCAGTCACATTTTTAAAAAACATCAGGAAAAACTTTGGGCATCCCATAGGCCTTGGCACTTCATATTCAAGTCGTTCGTAAAGTCATGCGTAACTTTACGAACAGCTTTATGAACCCCCCCCAGTCCCTTTTCCTCTGAAAAGGAAAGGAAAATGCAATTGAATTTAGGGTATCATATTTTCAGAAACGTATTTGCTTCCTTTCGACTGCATTACAAACAGATCAATTACCAGTGCGCCAAAATTTGTCGGTCGGTTTGTCGGCATAATATATGACACTGTTCATTCGTATCTTTTTTCTTCTTTTTTTTTCTGCTGCGCTGTGAATTGCGGCAAACATCTGGCTTTTAAGTTCAACATCTGCTCCTTCTTTGCACAAAGTGTTCACGTTGTACTTTAATTACTGAAAATCAATGTGATCAAGTGGGGCATTCGCACGCAGAGTACTTAATAAGATAAATTTATCAATATTTGAACTTAGATCAGAATCTAACTGTTTAATGTGTTTGAATCGTAGAGTTATATGCTAAATATGCATCTCTACAGTGTGAATCCAGAAATGTGGCGCAAATAGAGATTCTAATCATGATAAATCATGGGACAAAGTGCTTTTATGTAAACTGGCTATCGTATTGGCAAACGTGAAAAAGTTGATGTCCTGGGATGGGGTTGTGATAACGATAATTTATTATCTTTCACGTAATGGAAAACTTGTTGTCATAGGGAGCTTAAACTGGGCCCCGTTGCATAAAACTTACCATTGATGGTAACTTTGCCATCAGTGGTAACTTGCATGGGAACCTTGAATTTGATTGGCTATTGAGCAATGTTATCATGGTAGTTACCATTGAGGCCAGAGTTATCATCAATGGTAAGTTTTATGCAATGGGCCCTTGGGCAGAATAAACTCTCACCACTAGTGCTTAAAAGCGCAGATGTATCTTGTAACTCTCGTAACAGTAGCACGCATGTATAGTGCATGACCAGTGTATGGTGGCCCTAAAGTACGCTCGACAACAGGTCATGTGCGACGTGAATTTCGCATGCCAGGTCCTGAATTTCGCATCGCGGGTCGTGAACTTCGCGTTCCAGGTCATGAATTTCACGGCCTGCGATGCGAAATTCAGGACCTCGGATGCGAAATTGACGGCCGGCGATGCGAAATTCAGGACCCCTGGCGCGAACTTTGCATCCCAGTCGTGAAATTCATGACCCGTGGCGCGAACTTTGCATCCCAGTCGTGAAATTTACGACCCGCGTCGCGAAATTCGTGACCTAGGATGCGAAGTTCACGACCCGCGATGCGAAATTCAGGACCTGGGATGCGAAATTCACGTCGCACATGACCAGCGTACTTCAGGGCCACCATACCAATGACTTGCCCAAATTTTGATTTGACAGTTAACATCGTTTTACTATAACACGAAAAAGATAACATCGTTTCAGAACATCATCCCTGTACATACAAAAATCTCCTGTGCATACCTGCTCCTTAATTCGCCCATGTTTTGTTGAAACCTTGTTTTATTCTGTCTGATACTCCAGATGATCTAACCGACAAGGGGAGCGTTTCATGAAGAGTTTTGTCGGTGAAAATCACCGACAAATGTTATAAGCTACTGAAAATCCTCGCATCTGATTGGCTGAAAGCAAATTAGTCAGTGAAAATCACCGACAAAACTCTTCATGAAACGCTCCCAAGACCTTCATCGGATAGACAACAGGGGAGCGTTTCATGAAGTGTTTTGTCAGTGATTTTTACTGACAACTATTATAAGCTACTGAAATCTTGACATCTGATTTCCTGAGAGCAAATTTATCGGTAAAAATCACTGACAAGACACTTCATGAAACGCTCCCAAGAGAGAACACAGACAAAAAAAATACACTTTATATTATATACCCTCAGCCTTTCAGTGATCTGTTTGATGATCCGTGAATTTTTCTTTGCAGAAATGTTTGTATTGTTATGTTTGTTTATTATGTTCTGGGGAGCTTTACATAAAGTGGCTTGCCAGTGATTTTTACTGACAACTGTTATAAGCTACTGAAATCCTTGCATCTGATTGGCTGAGAGCAAATTTGTCAGTAAAAATCACTGACAAGACATGCTCCCCAGAGAGAACTCAGACAAAAACTTAAATTTTATATTAATTATGTCACAACCTTTCAATGATCTGTTGTTTGTTTGTTTTTTTTTATCCGTGAATTTTTCTTTGCAAATATGTTTATTTTTGTATTTTTATGTTCTGGGGAGCGTTTCATGAAGTATCGTTTTTTTTTTTTTTTACTGACAACAGTTATAAGCTACTAAAATCCTTGCATCTGATTGGCTGAGAGAAAATTTGTCAGTAAATATCACTGACAAGACACTTCATGAAACTTTTTTGAGTTTGTTCTATGGCATTTCTGACAGACTAAAGAACGACCGTTTCAGCTAAGGACATCCATATTCAGTCAGGCCCCCCTCCCCAGGTCTATAATTAGCTCGCTTTATTTTACCCTTGTATTTACTTAATGATCCAACAACTTTTGTAGATCCGTGTATCATGAAGAGAGCAACAAAATAAAGATAGTCTTTTTGCCTGGTACCCCTGCAGGTGAATTTGTGTAGAGGTGAATTTGTCCTTTCTGAATTTCTCATTATCCGATTTGTCATTAAATCAATTATTTTTACATTTCTGTTCTAAATAAAAGCTATCATAAATTCATCATAAAGAAGTCAGAGAATCAAACAAAGCCATCAAAACCTAAATCACAGTCCATGTTGTAAAGCTATGGCCTTTAAAAGTTTATGCCTTGAAAAGTTTTGATTTTTCAGGGTCATGAATTTGAATGACCATATTTTGCTTAGACTTCAAGCAAATTTGCAAAAGTGCAAATTTTTGTGTATAGATGAACTCATAAGCTTTCAAAGTGTGTAGTTTGTTGGGGTGAAGGTACCAACTATGAATTCTGTGCTCGATTCGTTTCGACCCGGTAACAAGGCACCTGTCTCCTCTTAAGTACACTAAAGTACGTGCCGACTGGACTGTTGCCATGTATACCGATTTCGTCTTGTATTTCTACGTTTGCTCAAACTTCAGCAAACCCGTTTGCATGGGCTTATTCATCATTTTTCAAATAGGACTAGTTCCAGTGCTATAGTAAGACAAACTGGAAAACAACGAGCCAAAATCAATGTTTTATATCTTAAGTATTTCTAAATTGGAGTTGAGATGAGGATCGTCATAACATGCCTTGAAAAACAAATTCATGATATTGGATGAATAGCCACAAACCAAAATTATAGAATGATATTTATCAAAGGCTTGACAAATACTGAATATATATTTATAGAGAGTTTTCCAAAAGCAATTTCCATGCATGGTTCATCATTATGCTTGTAAAAGAATATTTCTTGTCTGCAAGCCAAACTTTATGAGCGTTTTTACATACAGGTAAGGGAAGAACATTATGCTTGTAAAAATATTTTGGAAAGCAATCCGTTACAATCCATTATTCCGAAGGTTCGTTTATTCCGAAGGTTCGGTATTCCGAAGGTTCGTAAGTCCGAAAATGATATAAGGTTCGTTAGTTCGTTAGTTATTTTCGGACTAACGAACCTTATTTCATTTTCGGACTAACGAACCTTCGGAATAACGCCACAAATGTTCGGATTAACGAACCTTTTTTTTTTTTTCATTTTCGGGCTAACGAACATCTAGGTATACGCAATTTGCGTGTTTCGGAATATCAACGAACCTTCGGAATAACGAACATCACCCCAATTATTGACCAGCATGCCGAAATGATAGGTCTACTGCTTTCATTGTGTTAAAAGCTGTAAATCTAAAATGAAATACTCTTGGATATAGTCTGGTTTTTGCAAGTGGATAAAACTGATTGAAACAAGAGAATCAAACAATAGATTAAACAGATGATGAACACCTTTTCTGTCGTATAAACGTAATTAATAAAAGATAATCAATTCTCTTTTTTTCAGTTAAAGGCATTGGCTAACATTGTTATGATTTTTTTTTAAATCTCATTTTGTTACTTAAAAATGGGATAAACATTAGGGTTATAGTGTAAAAATACCAGTGTGAAAGTTTCAGAGCATAATATCCACGGGAAGTATTTTTAAATATTAGAAATGTGAACCAATGTTTGAAAAATATACGAGGGTCGGTTGCATAGACCCAACGTCAGGAGTGCGCATGCGCACATGACTCAACGGACCGCACTGTGTGTATTGACGTATCACGCGGCGGAAGGCAAGTAACGGTATTTTTGAATTCGCGCAAACGGTCCTCTTAGTTCAGTGTCTCTCGAGACGAAAGCTAATAAAATCGCGGTTTGCGTCTAACTTACAGCTTTTCCTTCCAAATTATGGTTGGTTTCAGGGTTTTTGAGTATAAATACAAGTACTCATACACATTTTTCATCTTAGTTTGAGAATTTTTTAAATCAGCTGCTCACAAAGTTAGCCAATGCCTTTAATATAATCTTGATCTCTGAACTATTTTCGATTTTCGAACGATTTTTTTTTTTGGTCAAAGGCAATAAACTTAGATAACAATAATATTCACAGGGGATTATTTGCGTTTCTTTTTAATTTGTTTGTTTGTTTTGTCTGTCCAAGTGTGTGAGACAATGAATGTAGCTAGCTTACGAAAGTGTATCCATACAGGGAGGCACCTAGGAATTGAATGGGGCACACAACCGGAACATATTCTTTGTTTACGAACTTCGCATTAAACGGGATTAATGCTAACAAGCTGTCACTTAATATAAATAAAACCAACTTCATTTTATTCAGCAAATCAAATGAACATTTACCAGGACTAATCCTATTAAACGATGCAATTCTTGTTCAAGTTGAAACAACCAAATTTTTAGGAATATACATCGACAACAAATTAACATGGAAAACACATTTGAATAACATTTGTAAACTTATATCCAAAAATACTGGAGTCATTGGCAAACTCAAAGCTTCATTTCCTACTCATGTTCTACTTTCTCTATATTCTACACTAATCCTACCATACTTAAATTATGGAATACTAGCATGGGGGAACTGCGCAAATTCCCTCATTAACCAGCTTTTAGTTATACAAAAACGGGCTGTTAGAATAATCAATAATACCCATTTTCGTACCCGTAAAAACCCACTCTTCCACTCGTGTAACCTTTTAAAGATTTACGACTTATTTATCTATAATCTTGGGATTTTCATGTTCCAACTTACAATGCGTGAACTCCCCAACCCCATATTTTCCATGTTTGTAATGAATTATTCAGTTCACTCTTATTCAACCAGACAAAGCCATTTTTATCACCTTCCACGTACTCGAACAGCACTAGCCCACAATACAATTATATTTTTACAGGACCAAAACTATGGAATGACCTCCCCCCAGAATTAACTAACAGCAGCTCACTGTATACATTTAAACGCAAGTTAAAACTATCCCTCCTAAATACTTACGCGATGGCTCCTTAGTCCCTTAGTTCCTTAAGTGTGTGTTTTGTTTGTTGTTTGTTTGTTTACCTTGCCCTTTTCTTTTTTTTCCATTTTTGTACTTTTTTAAAAAATAGATCTCTCAAAATAACACGCAAATATTACAGACTTTTCTTTAAACCTTCTAGGGAATCTTTAATTACAAGCTCAGCTTTTTATTAGATTCCCTCATATTTCACTTTTTAAATTAATTTGTCTTAAGCTCATGGTGAATATATTACGGTCTACGTGTTTGTATGTTCCAATTTCTCCCTTTGTATTATGAATCGTCTTATTTATGATGTCATTCATATGTATATTTATGTATTATTTCTCACTTGCATGCATGTATCATCATTTATTAATATGAAAATAAACTGAAACTGAAACTGATATCATTCTGAAAATAATGACATGATTTTAACTACTTGACGAATTGGAGGCGGCCAGTGGAGCGTCATGGCAATCGCAATCATTTTCCTATCTTATATTTATTTCAATAATATCACAACTGAATAAACCACTAGATTGCGAAATGAAAGTGAAATTCACATTCATTTCCTTCGAAAACAGTAACAATGGGTCGACAATGTGCATCATTTGAAAGAATGAGTCAGGGCGCCTCTGGACTGGTCCTGGGGAGCCCCAACCATATTTTTTGCTGGGGCGCCCCCGATATGGAGCATCCCAAATTTGAGGCACCCCAAGAAGGGCCCCAGGATCGCTCCTGGGAATAATAAATAACAATATAACAAAATCAAGAATTTTATGAAGAATTAAAGCATTACAGAATTATAGCAGGATTATGAATAAGTTAACAACAATTTAACTACATACCAGGCAGCCAAATTCTCAATTTTTAGACATCTCATTTGTTTGCTTGGAGTTTGCGAATAATGTTCATGAGGCCTTCGGTGACTTGTTAAACAAAATGACAAAAGATCGGAATTCACCCAAACGAGAGAAAGGAAAATAAATATTAGAACAACAGGAAATGATTGTGCAGTTCTGTGCAGGGGCGTAACTAAGGGGGGGGGGGGGGGCACTCGCCCCCACCCCATAAATTTGGTGTGCCCAACAGGTGGTGCCCCCCCCCACAAAAATCAAGAGGTAGGAAAAGAAGGGGGAAAAAAGAAAAATAAAGCCCAAATATCTCACTATCAGCAGGCAAACAAAAGATAAAGCAATACTGAAATGGGCAAGAAAGGCAAAAAATGTAGACTTTTGTAAGTGCAGGTTTCAAAATTTTCTTGTTCGCTTCGCTCGCTCTTCATATTTAGAAGCAGGATAGTTTGAGACAAGTTCAAGTTCAAGTTCAAGTTCAAGTTCAGGTTTTGTTTCCAATATAACACAAGATTTTTGTGGGGTCCTGTTAGACCTACAATTTTATATATATATATTTGGTCACCACTCTACCAGCGAGATATATCCTATTTGGTAGAGTGGTGACCTAATATACCATTCAAAAAATTATAGGTCTAAACTGTATTTTGACGACAAAGTGGTTACTTTGGCTTGCTCGCTTCGCTCGCTCGCAAAATAGATAATGTTATATGTGTGTGTGGGTTTGTGTGTGTACCAAAAGGTAGGAAAAGAAAAAACAAATTGAAAAATAAACCCCAAGTATCTCACTATCATCAGGCCAAAAAGAAAAAAAAAGGTAAAGCAATACCAAAATGGGCCAGAAAGGCAAACCAAAAAAAAATGTAGACATTTGTAAGTGAGGATTTCAAAATTTTCTTGCTCGCTTCGCTCGCTCTTCATATTTAGAAGCAGAATGGCTTGAGACAGCATAGGCCAGCGAGATATATTCTATTTGTCAGAGTGGTGACCAAATATATATATATATATATAAATTGTAGGTCTAATCTGTATTTTGATGACGAAATAAAAAGTGGTTATTTTGGCTGGCTCGCTCGCTCGCAAAATAGAAAATATTATGTGGGAGGGGGCGGAGGTGCGTGTGTGTTGTGTGCGTGTTTGTATGTGCAAAAAAAATATATATTTCGGGTGCTTCCCTACAAAATTTCAAGCCCCCCCCCCCCATGCCCCCCTGTTGAAAAAATCCTAGCTACGCCACTGGTTCTGTGGGAGAGCAGAGGTCAGTATGGGCATTTCCAAATTTTCAGTCCCATACGATACCGATCGGTAGAGGATAGTTCCTGCCTCTCGCAGTTACCTTTCAATTTGACGTTTAGACACGTCATAGAAACGTCATAGAAATGAATATGTATGAGCATGTACGTATGAATTCCAGTTATAAATTTATTAGAGAATCCCAACCGGTGTTTATCGTTCGCGCAGCTCAATGGGCTGCGCGCCGGTCTACTATCTCAAAATCCCGAGTTCGAATCCCGCTCTCGCCATGTGCATTTTTGCTGTAATAATGGATAACAATGGCATTTATTTCGACAGAAATAGTTAAAGTATCACAGCTATTACTGATACATATTCATTTCTATGACGTCTAATTGGAAGGTAACTACCCTCTACCGTACCGATCACTTCCAATAGTACATCGGTGCCTTCTTGCATAAAAAGTTGCCATTAAACACAGCTCTGAAATTAACGCAGGTCCCAAGTACTCAATCCTGATTGGTTGAAAATCAAGTTGCGATTTTTTTTTTTTTTTTGAGTCGCGTTTAATCGTAACTCTTTATGCAAGAGGGCCAGGGCTCTGACATGTCTGATAGGCTCTGTTTTGCTTATGCGATTGAATAAAACAAGTCGTAATTTTCTATTTTAATACGTAGGCTACATGCATTGTGTGCCGCCCGGTATGTAAAGTTATTTACAAACTAATTCATTATTCGCTATAACTCTATAATGCTGAAATTCTTATTAAAATTCTTATGATTTTGTTATTCTGTTGTTCAGTAGCATAATGATGCGATGATACAGTATTTGACTATCAGGGCCATATTGGTAAGAGCTATTCTCCCTACATACATTAAGTCCCCCCCCCCCCCCCCCCATTGGACAACGGTAACATCCCTGTTAGGAAAAGTACCCCTAAGCAATTGTGCCTTTGCTAATATTGCCTTCCCCAGTGGTGTATCTACACCTTTACCTCGGGGGGGGGGGGGGGAGCAATAATATCTCAGCTTACAACAATCCTTGTAAAGGAAACAAGTTTGAGAGCTTTTATATTTTGACAAATTTAAGTAACCATTTCGTGCGTTCTTTAGATCAATTTTAAAGTGACTATCAAAAAATTACGTAACATCAAGAGTAAATGCTTCCAATGTCGGTTATCTGTCAGAAGGGACCCTCCCCCCTTACCCCCCTTCAAATACACCAATGAACCCCCCCCCCCCCCTCTCCGGTCAGATGACTGTACATCACACACACTAGAATAAAAGGCTCAATTTTGCACCCTAAGAAGCATTATGCACCTTTAAGGGCGCAGTGAGCTACATTTTGCACCCTTAAGGGTGGAGAGTTGTACCCTTTAGGGAAGGTGCAAATTTGCACCCTTTTTAATGCAAAAATTTCCGGGTGCAACAAGTACAAAAGGGTGCATCTTTGCACCTCATGTGTAGGGTTGCATTAAGGGTGCAAAAGTGAACCTTTGTGCAGGTTAGCAGTATATTCAAATCCCAACCTTAAATTAACGTCCTCGATAGGGCAAGACATCAGTCTAATTTGCCGCTCTCGACCCAGGTGTAGTTAATAGGTACCTGTATAGAATTCATTCCTTGAGATTTCAGTGCCTTCATTTGGGTTGAGGCTGAGACCTGCATGGTAGTAAGCCAAAGCTCTCTGTAACCAGGTAACCGCGTAGGGACATAGGCAAAGGTGACGCCAAACCAAATAATAATAATAATAATAATAACAATAATAATCGTATATATCATTGTTTTATAAATGTTACTATAATTATCATTATCTTTATTATTGTTACTTTCTTCTTCTCCTTTTTCATTGTCATCTTCTTTTCTTCTTCTCTTCCTCCTCCTCCTCCTCCTTCTTATAATGCTTGCGCGCTGTAAAAGGCTGCCGGGCTAAAGCTGGGGTAATAATATCCAAGTCCTTTGGAAGCGCATAGAGACGTTATATCATAATGTAATATGCGCTATACAAGAACTGTATTATTATCAACATCATCATTATTTTTATTGATAGTAGAAGTAGTAGTAGTAGTAGTAGTAGTAGTAGTAGTAGTAGTAGTAGTAGCAGCATTAGTATTTTTATTATTACTATTACTATTATTATTGTTATTATTATTAATATTATTATTATTATTATTATTATTATTATTATTATTATTATTATTATTATTATTATTATTATCATTATTATTATTATTATTATTATTATTATTATTATTATCATTATTATTATTATTATTTTCATCATCATCATCATTATTATTATCATTATCACTACTTGTATTGTAATTATTATTATTATCAAATTTTCATTACTGTTATCATCATCATGGATTTTATGATTATGATTAAGATGATGATTTCTTTTTAAACAACAACACATGCAAACATTTGTATAAATATGCATGATATACGATAAAACAGCAATGTAGATAAAATGCCTTGCTCAAGGGCATAAGTGCCGTGCCGGGGATCGAACCCCCGACTTTCGTGTGTCCGGTCAAGCGCCTTAAACCACTCGACTAAGGCACCTCTACTGATGATGATGATGATGATGATGATGATGATGATGATGATGACGATTATTATCATCATCGTTGTCCTTAAGGATAGATGTCCATGGATGATCCAAGATTTTCATAAAGGGGGTTGGGGTTAGGCCAAGGAAATGTCCGAAAGGAAGAGGGTTACACTTTAGGTGCCCTTTTAGTCTAAAATCTCTGTCGAGGAAATAAAAGGAACATTCATATTTCAGGTATCTTTGTGTTCCACTATTTCTTTCGATTCTCTCTCACTCACTCTTTCTCTCTCCCTTTCTTCAGCTCTCATGAGAGACTTACAGAAACATGTTTTGTACACAAGGGTTCTGACCAACTCTGTTTCAGTTGGACACAGAACGATGCGCAGAATTTTTGTTACACGCTTGCCCAACAAAGCAACCGGATCCATGGTGTACGTGTGCCCAGCACGGGTGCCCAGCAGTTGGCCGAATCGATATCAATGGTTCGTTGGGAAGACTCTGAAAAAAAGAAAAGAAAAAAAGACTGATCTCGGAGCGCCATCTACGACCGTTAATATATATATATGCTCTGCAAATATTCCTCAGGGTTTTGTCACATTTTACCTGAAAGGAAATCTATAGATCCATACGGATGCTTAAAGACATCTCTGTTAATATCACTCATGATACATTCAGTAATTTGGACAACTATATTAGTCGACTAGAATTATTTAAGGCTTGGAATTCTCTGATCTCCTCTTCATGGGAAAATGTAAGTTGTAAATTGATTTTATTTTATCGTGGCATTGCATTTCACCGTTTTTCTAACTTACTTCGCTGGGTTCTCAGATGTATTTTTTTCCAAGAAGCACATATAGCTGTGTCTGCATGCATCTTTGTCTTTATGTCTACTAGAGATGTTTTATAAAGAAAATTTTATTCTACCGAAATAGAGTTGCGAATATTACGAATAAACGTATTATAATAATTGCCTGCGTATATACATGATATAGCTGGCAAATATTGCTCGCCAGTAGGTGAGAAGACTGAATTGTTTTGCAGGCAAGCATAGTGGAATTTTGACCGATGTTTTGAATAATGAAAAGGGGTATGATGCATGTTTTAATAGGTGAGGCGTATGAGAAGAATCATTCTAGAATTCCACGGCACAAGACAAGTGCTGACACGTCTGTTAAAACTTAAAGAAATAATTGATAATCATGATTATAAATCCACTTTCAACCCGAACCCTGATCATATATATCTGACGGAAAGAAAAAATAGCTTGAGTCGATGGAATAGGCTTGCGTAGATGTGTCCATCTCTTTCTTTTTCCTAATGTGCTCAGTGTCAAAGCCAGCAAGTCTAGCAAATGGTTTTGACATCAAATTTTCAAAGTCGTGGTACTCAGAGATGCATGAATTAATAAGTTTGCTTGATGTATCATTTTTAAAGAGCATAAGTCAAAGTTTATTTTGAACATGTTTTTTCCACCATACGCCCCATTGCTTCCGCACAATAAGTCTTTGTTTTAGGGTTCTGTTTTTTTTTTTTTCTGGGACGCACTGTGTAATGAGAAGGCTCTGAATTTAGCTTGAAAGCAAATTTCCGTAAATTAGTTGTGAAACCTGGGTCGGTCACTCAAAATGTGCATTTTTAGATGTCTCTGTGGAAACATTATGGTTGAGAAATTATTTTTTCTTGTCACAGGAAAGGAAACATTTGCTCAAGAAACTGGCGATATAAAAAAAATCAATAAATTGTAATCTAATTTTCGGACAATTTAATGAGACAAAATTAGATGGTCATTGTCTGACAGTTTCACGTTTTCCCTCTCATTCGATGCTGCTGGGTGTGCATACAACAAGTGGATACACGTTAAACACAGGGGCGGCGCCAGAGTATTTTGATAGGGGCAAGCTGACCCATAGGTGGGTTTATTTACGTTTTAAATGAAAAATAACTGGGGTATTATATAACTGCATGACCCAATCCTCTCTTTTCCCCATACTCTTCTTTCTCTTTTTCCTCCTCTTTTTCTTCTTTGTCTCCTATTTTTTCTCTCTTTTGATCACTTGAAAAATCATAGGGGCGGTCGCCCCCTGCCCCCCCCCCCGTAGCACCGCCCCTGGTTACACTTATATGAAATAGTGATATCGGCCTAACTAAAGTAAATCAAGAAAAAAAAGTTTGTGATTGTAATTTGTAATTATTAGCAAATACAGTTCAAGATGTTCAAATATATTTAGGACTGGGTTGCGTGTTTAAAATGTTTGATATAGAAAGCTATTCTCATTGTATTTAGTGAGCTGGGAGAGGGTTTGGGAAGGGGGAAAAAAAGGAAATGTGTTATTTTTATGATACTTCCTGATATTTCCTGATTATTTCCTGATTTTTTTCCTGATTCTTCTCTACCCTGTAAAATTCATATTTTTCGAGGTACAGAGATCATGGGTACATAGGGAATAGAGTGTGCACACATAACCTTGAACGAGAAATCAAACACAAGATTGGCATTCAAGGTAATATTGAGTTCCGGTCAAGTGAATGCTTTGTAAAGGAAACTGAAAAGCAATAGGAAAGGTTAAAATAAATCGTACATACAACTAGTGTATACCCAGAGGCTTTGAAATCATTAAAAAAAACTTTTTCAAGATTTTCATTTCTCAACTCTTTCAATACATAAGCAGCACGTGCATAAAGAAAATTGCAAATGAACATACTTTCCAGACATTTAATAGCACACATCTATACCTGTATTACCAGTTACATGAATGTTCTTGACACTTAACGTTTTCTATGTAAATTCATCAAATCACGTTTAAAAGCAATTATTCTCTCAGTTTTTCAGTTTGATCTAAACCAAGTTTAGAAATCATAAAAAGGATAAGATGTCCGCTTTCTCTTGCTAACAAGCACATGCTGCACTGCATGCACGCAGAAAATTTGTCTATATATGGGACTACAAACACTCGAGCTGTATCAAATCACTGATTTCGAATTTGGGGGGCATTTGAAGAGCAATCATAGTCAAGGGATGTCTCTGATAATTATTCTTCAAAACTGACATAGAAGTAAAAGAAGCTCACAAAACTATTTTCAGCTTCCCAGAACTGAAGCTTCTCTTTAAACTTCCTGAAGAATAATTTTTGAGCGAGTCCACCGCATATGATTATGTAGATAGTCGCCCAGCGAGAAGAGGGAACAATGTAATGTAAATATTTATTGGGTGTGCCTGTGTTGTTCTATTTTAGTCCGCACTTTGAGTATTGTGATGTTTGTTTTATTCAGAGAATAAAAACCCATTACAAACTCTTTCTTGACCCCAACCTTTTTATTTTCATGAGTGGGGGGGGGGGGGGGTAATATTGATGTATGAAAATTTGATGGTCATTCAGGTAGAATGGGGGGCCCCTGCCCTAAAAAAAAAATCTATTTGTCATATTTTACTACACTTAACCTCCAAAACAATTTGGATCAAGTCAAATCAAGTCAAATAAACACAATTTTTTAAAATATATTTTTTCTTAATTGCCAAAGATTTGCCAGGCGAATGCCCACATTTTTTCTGCCAAAGGATCCATTGGCGGATTTAAATAGGAGGGGCGGGCACATCCAGCTTGTGTTCTCCCCCCCCCCTTTTGAAACCCAAGTAGCATCCGTCAAGTACGCAACTCAGAGTTCAAAGTTAGGGTGATGACATTTGCCGTGCGTGAGTAGGGGGGGGGGGGGTTCGCAGCAGAGAATTGTTATGTAAAGGGACAACCCAAAAATCTGATAACCTGTTTTGCCTGTTGGATTCGTAGTTATGTTAGTAGGAGAATTTAGTTGCGAGACACTCTAGTTATCTTTTTTTTTTTCTCTCGTCAGCAATTTTTTGAACATTGCGCCCCTCCTTTACAAATTCATCTCGAGAGTTTGATAAAATAATATCTGCCTATCAAGAAAAAGTTGTATATTATAATGAAAATCGCATATGAGAGTAATTTTGTTAGTTTCGCTAAAATCCATTAATGAAACTAATTCTGACAACAAGGAAATGCAACAAGGGTTACCTTTATTTTTGCTAGCAAACCTTCATCTTCACAAAATGCACGCACAATACTTTTTCAGCCATTTTCGTCTCGTACTGAGAAGAATACTTGGAGGACGTAGGTCTGATAATCATCAGATCGTGACCATTTATATACCGCTTTTTATACGTGTGGGACTAGAACTAAATAGTGATTGAAGTCTTCTTCTGTGGTTTGAAGAGCATATGAATTATAATATGTACATTTAATGTCCGACGCAAACGAGGCGTCAATAAGCCACTCTCACGTAGCTGTTCAAAGACCATAAACGTTGCAGATGCAAAGTGATTTTTATGCAGCAGACATAATGACATTTGATGCCCAATGACGCTTTTACACGAGGCCCCATTTCAACAAAAGCGCAATTACCTGCGCTAACCAAGCCTGAGAAGAAAATTAGGGCATGCATTAGTAATTCAAGACAATGATTTTACTGTTCACTCGACATTTCCCTTTTATTACTAATGCATGCCCTAATTTTCTTCTCAGGCTTGGTTAGCGCAGGTAATTGCTCTCACAAGGTGTGTCACAGAGCACGCCAGTGGTTAACGTAGTCCAATGCGTCAGGAAAATGACACCTCGTATGCAACCGGAAAAATGCCACTGAATTGCATACGATGCGTCATTTACCTGCGCTAATCAAGCCTGTGAAGAAATAAGCACATGTATCAATAATTCAAGACAATGATTTCATTGCTCAATTTATATTTCCTTTTTGTTCGAGGTCACTATCACAAGGGCGTCAAGACGCCACTAATCACTAACGCAGCCTTGCGTCGGCAGAATGACACTTCTTTTGCAATAAGCAAGCAATAGGATTGATTCTGTTTCGTTTTGATTGATTGAGATATTGTGCTTTTTATTTATTTTTTTTCAGAACTTGTTTGGTTTTTACTCTTTGTATCACGCAAACTCAGATCTCTGACTGACCCAAGATGGCGCAAGGCATGAGGCGAACCGGCAAACTGCTGACGTTGGTGGCGATCTTTATTTTTTTCTCGTCCTGGATGTACTCTTCGAAGACGAGTTACCAATACATCCCTGGCTCTGCTCTTAGTTCGAGCAGACCGGTTAGATTGTTTAAGGTAATTCAAAGTAATGGGATCTACGAGGGGAGTTTGCGTATCCGTCAACACGCCTCACCCCCAACCCCCCCCCCCCCCCCCCTCCCGGCCCAGGTAAATTCCAGAAGTACAAGAAAAAGTGGCCTCTGATACGGAAAATTATAAAGTATAGAGTGAGTTTTCATGCAATTTTCGTTAAGGGAACTTTTTTCTCTCTCCCTTGTCATGCTATTGTGATTATTTTCATAAAATCAATTTATCTTCTTGAGAACTCTGTTCAACAAATATTTCTATCAAATTCATATCTTAATTTATGCTGTCATAGAAAACATGATATTGAGAAGTGTTTAATTTCCAAGACTTTGTGATTCTTCTCTTTGGCATCTGACTTCTGATAAAATACAAGTCAATTCATTTTCAGTCTCCAACTGCGTTTATTCCTACTCCCTTTTTTAAAACCTTCTCATGTCCATCATTCAAGATTGTACACGATCTGCCGCTCCATCAGTAAATATAGCATTAAAGTTTAACAGATATTTTAAAAATATCTTTGTTAGCTTTTGTTATCTGATCAATAACATTCATTGAACCTGCTGAATGACGATTCTACAATGTGTAATCAGAAAGCAATTTATTTCAAGGTACAGAGTCTAAAAGCTTGATCTCAGATGCTTCTTTTTTAAAAACTATTATCCATTAACAAAATTGCATGAAGGAGTTCACTAATTACTAATGCCACGTGAGGTACCTAAGTAACCTTTGTATGTTTTATATATATATATATATATATATATATATATATATATATATATATATATATATATATATATATATATCATACAACGGTGGATGCAAAAGGATGGCGTGGGGGCGTGCGCCCCTCCCTAATTTTTTTTGTAATAGCGCCAAAGCGCCAAAGGTGGAGTTGGACTTCCTAATTGAAATCGGCGCCGCAGCCTTATCCCCTGCTTATTGATAAGCATGAGCCGCTCTACCTCATGGCCCTCCTTTTTGTAAACCCAACATAATATTCTGTCATGATGAGAGATTTTCTAAATACTTATTTTTTCATATTTTAAAATCTCAAATGTGGTTTAACCTCTTTTTTTCATTCATCCAAATTCAATGACGCAAACATGTTTACTTATTTTCCTCATGGCCCTCCTTTTTTAAACCCAGCATAATATTCTGTCATGATGAGAAATTTTCTAAATACTTATTTTTTTATATTTTAAAATCTCAAATGTGGTTTAACCTCTTTTTTTCATTCATCCAAATTCAATGACGCAAACATGTTTACTTATTTTCCTCATGGCCCTCCTTTTTTAAACCCAGCATAATATTCTGTCATGATGAGAGATTTTCTAAATACTTGTTTTTTCATATTTTAAAATCTCAAATGTGGTTTAACCTCTTTTCTCCATTCATCCGAATTCAATGACGCAAACATGTTTACTTATTTTCTTTCTCCTTTCTGATAGCAAAAGTTAATTTTGTGAGTATGTTGAGGTTCCTAAGTAACCTTTTGCCTTTTTTTTTAAAAGTGAAAATGCTCGAAAAAGGCAAATAAC
This sequence comes from Echinometra lucunter, assembly GCA_029962745.1. Taxonomy (NCBI): domain Eukaryota; kingdom Metazoa; phylum Echinodermata; class Echinoidea; order Camarodonta; family Echinometridae; genus Echinometra; species Echinometra lucunter. The sequence continues at coordinate 17,661,211 of CM057165.1, read as the reverse complement.
ACAATGACACATCCCAGTCTTTTTCATCATTTGATTTGATAGAAAAGAGGCAAAAGTTGGAAACAGTTCATTGATTATTTTTCATCATACACTAAAAGCATTATGGTTCGCTTGTACATGCAATGACACTCAACGTTAATCCTACAGTAAAGTAGAACGGTGAAATGTATAGTTTATGCATACTTTCAGTATTTTCCATATGTCAATTATTTTTTTCTATTTACCCTTCCACAGGGTTCCTTTATTGAATATCAACATAATTATATATTTTCATACAAAATATCACTGAATATCAACATATTCTTTTGTCACATATGATTGATACATATACAGTAATCCATGAATTGTCATACATCAATATATCAATTTCATTTAGCATAACAGATCTTTTAAATGTTACAAATTTACTAAGCAAAATAGTTTTTAAAAAATACAATCAGAAACACTTAGTGCAGTGTAGTAAAATTTGACCACCTTTTCATGAATTTCTTTTCTTTTAGATTTGTTTTACATATATACTTTTCCATATCATAATAACATTTTATTGCTGACATGATGTGTTCAAAAACTGGCAAACAGTGTTTACATTTAGCTGCAAAAATTTCTTTCCTTTACTATAATCGTAATACAGTTGAGGGCACTGTTATTACGTCCATGAAATCCAAACAATTTATTTTGATTTGTAAGCTTGATATGTACATTATTACGGGACAGCCAAAGCTCGAGTTTTGACCGTATTTCGTTTGAATGAATGCAGGAACAAAAAATATGCATAATAGTTTCTTCACTGCTATTACAAAATGTACATAGGTTATCTGTTACTGATTTGAATCTTAACAAAGCATCTTTCATATGAATAATTCTATTCACTATCTTGAACTGAAACCACCACATGTTTACATCTACAGTTAAATAAAAAAGAATTTGGTAATAAGAACTCCGTATGGTATTGTCAAAGTCAAACTCCCGTTTCCATTTTGCGAGACTTTTACATTCCTTTATCTTATGCTTCAAGAAAGAATAGTAGATATGAGCACAACCTTTTTAAACTTTCAGTAGTAACAACAATGCTTCCAGGATAATACATGCAGGTTCCATGACCTTTGGTATGGCATTTGTATTAAAGCCATATCGAATGGCATACCACAGGCCATAATATTGAAGAAAGTTGACTTGTATTTTGTAGGTCAATTCATTTCTATGTTTTTATTGCCCACATCAACGGAACTTTGCTTCTTTTTAAAACCCATACAAATATGAATATTCAAAAGATAGACAATCATCAAATCAAATCAAATCAAATCAAGTTTATTGACATAGAATCCACAATTTGGATTATCATCAGCATACAGTAAGTTTTACAAAATAATGGACAAGATAAAGGAAAGTATACAGTATACAGCCCTTCCCCCCCCCCCCACCCACACACACACAGAACCAATATAATAGAGAATGCCTAAGGGAAAATAAACAATGAAAGGTGAGGCCTGTGACAGTATGTTCCATTATTGTTATTTTTAGACACAGAATTAAGACATAAACCGAAGCAATAAACAATTAAGTGCCTTTTATCAAAAGTGCCTTTATTTGTATTTATGACAAAAAACCTTGACAATATCCTTCCTGTACCTGAATACAGTATCGAACCCATATTCTAACATCGGTTCAATGTTCACATCAAGCTTTATTAAAACATTAAAATAGTTGTTGAATAAATTTAGACTGGTAATCATCTACATTTTAACACGGCATCATTTCATTCATTTATTATTTGAATTTGACTGGTACCGACATGACGTGGAATACAATACCCAATGAGATGAAAAGGTTTTATCAAAATCTATTGATCAAACCAAATATAACATCATAATAAAAAATACCACCTTAAAAATAGATTAAGATTAAATTTTGTTACCTTTAATGTCATGCTGGGCCCCGTTTTATAAAACCTATCATCAATAACAACTGCCACCTTTTTATGAAAGATTTGCTCTCAACCAAACAGATGCAAGGATTTCAGTAGCTTATAACAGTTATTGCAACTTGTTATTTATAAAAAGTTTTAAACAGAAATCAAATTTATTGATCATGCACAAAAGTAAAATGTACATTGGCATAAAAATCATTTTCTGGCTGTTTCTGCAAGTATACAGAACATCAATTAAACAAAATATGAATTCATATAAAATCAGGAATAAATAGAGCACACACTACGACATAAGTACAAATATTTGAAACGTAAAATACATGTGCATGACTAAAAAAGAAAAAAACATACAACTGCAGAAGCCGGGATAGGGCAGAGGAAACCGGATCAGATATGAAACGAGGCCCTGATTGTTCCCTCTAAATGCCACCTTTTTTTTTCTCGTTAACATCTTTTACAGTAAACTACAATAAAGTAAAAAGGTTTCTTTTATTTTAAAATAGGAGATGATCGGATACCTCTTATACCACCCACTTGACCTCTTTCATAAATTCTCTAATGCACATGATGATAGCACTAGCAATACTGGGTTTTGTTATCTAAAATAATAATGGGATACAAGGGGTATATCGCGCAAGCAGGCCTTCAACTGAAATCTCTCTTTCCCGTTATGCTCTTCAAATTTGTTAATCATCTCCAATATTATCTTTGGGGAGGGATGTATATCTTCCAGCGAGCTATATTTTCTTTGGGGATTGCATGGTTCCCTTGAACTTCAACTCGAGATGCGGAAATCAATAAAGGAATGACAAATGACAAGTATGCTCATTTCTAAGTGTTTAGAAGAAAAAGTGGGGAGAAATGCGGATACAGTTAACGGTGAGCGAATCTCGCAATTTTTTTAATTTCTTTTTTTTTTTTCTTCTATTTTCAGGACTTAGCAATACCGATGGCCCAGCCAAAGGATCCGACGAACCTTAAGCTGACTGCTCACCCCTTCTGCCCAAACCTGCAGGCAAGAGAAAGGCGCAGGCATAGCTCCTATGAGGACCACATTCCCAGTCACGTGACCTGGACTAGCTTGCCCGACATGACACATCCAAATTTCACCACATTTCACATCGTACGACCAAACAGGGACAATTTCACGAACTTTCACGTATGCGACGAGCTCCGGTTGTCCATCCAGGCGAGAAACGGGCGCAACGAAAACAAGACGTACGGAGGGGACTACTTCCGCGCGAAAATCTACACCAAAAATTCCACCTTCAGAGCGAGCTCGATGACGGACGGTGAAGTGGTCGATCACGGGAACGGGAGCTATACCGCCATCTTCACGCTGAAGTGGGCGGGGGTGGTGGGGATAAAAGTCACCCTAGTGCATGCTAGCGAGGCCAACTATGTGCTGCGGAGACTCCAGAGGGAGGAAGTGGTTAGGGCTCATTTCAGCAGCCAGTTTTATACTGACGATGCACAGAGAGCCGAAAAGACTTACTGCAATTTACATCTCAACTCGCTGAATGAGTCGTTTACTAAGGTAAGGCTGAGTTAATACTAGAAACGTTCGCGTACTTGAAGCTTTCGTAAATTTGAGAAGTTCAAATTATGAATTACATTTCCTAGACATGCTAGAGGGACCAGAATTTTTGAAAGGGAATAGTTTCTCTTATCTTATTTGTTTGGCGATATTATGTTTTATATCCATCATGAATATTCATGAAACTCTGAAGACGTGATTGGTCAATTAGTGCTTGCAGGGTTGAAAAAAATAATTGCACTAGCTCCAAATAGCTTTCACTATTTCCCTGGGCAGCACTGCGCATGCTCTATTTACTACTTTCTTCCTGGGCCTGGGCACTATACTGCGCACACTCACTATTCATTGACCAACATTTGTTTGTTTGTTTGTTTGTTGTTGTTTTTATTCAAAATTCAAACGAGCGGACAATCTGCGAGTCATAGGCCTATACGGACTGCTCATGAACTTTCCGCCTGCAGTAGCGGCTAAAGTCACTGGTTAGCCCCGATGCTCATTCGAGATCAGCTGTCTCACTACTGGTTCTGAATTGGTTTTAAGGAAGAGATATAAAACAATTATACTAAGCATTTAGTTCGAAAGTGAAATTACATATTTCACTTTCAGGGACTGGCTTTTTTTTCCCGAGGGGCAAGTCATTGCCAGATCCTCCTCACAGCTTGGTCTGTTGGTATATTATAACAATTACTCTGAATCATTCTATCTGAATGTTTATTATGAAAATATCTACCTTTTCTGTCGTTTCCTTTTTCAAACGAGGACAGAACGAGACCTGTAACTACACAGACGCCACCACCGGTACCCCATGGTTCTGTGTAAAACCGAAGAATTATTCATGCAGTGATCAGGTATTGCAGCATGTTGAAAGCAACATAGACATCAAAACATCCACCACAGAACGACTTGCTTTTACTTGGTAATTGTTATTACTTTTTTTACTTCTACACTCTGATTTTGGTAAAATTTTACCCAACTTGGGCAAAGGGGATTAAATGCATTTTGGGGGGAGGGGGAAGGGGGAAGGGGTAAAACTCAACCCAATAATGGAGTGAAATTCACCAAAATTTTTTACCAATCCTTCGCGCCTGTTATTTGTTGTTACCCACTTTGGATGAGATTTTATTCAACTCTTTTTAGAGAGTCGTAATATTTATTATCATCAATCATCATCGTTGTCATGAAGTCGTCATCTGTGACCCGTTGTCAAAATGAGAAAGAAGTCGATTTTCTTCAACTGTTATTTTTTTTTTTAATTGATTCTTGTTTTCTGTAAGCTTTAATTTGACATATATATGTACATGTGGCTCAACTGTAGAAAGAGAGTATAAGAGGAGATAATAGCTTTCGAAAAAGTAGGATTCTGGAAATGCATTTTTATGAGAAAACCGCTTCCAAAGTAATTCGACTTCCGTTTTGACTTCACGCCGCAAATAATCGTCTTGAATGTCAAGTAGAGTCTTATAAAGGCCTTAGCAATCGTTATCATAAATTTCAATTAAAGTTGGTTTTTGTGTTTCTTTATGATCTCTTCTCATCAGTGCTCATGAGAAAAGGTTTAAATCAATTAAGTCATAAATTCCAACAATTTGAGGGGTAACAAAGCAAGTAATTTTCCTGACAATCAAAAGGCTTTTCGCGGAGACTTGCAAGGTCTAATCTTCCTGTACCTACTAGTTAAATGCTGCTGAATTGATTTCTTATCACCTATAATGGGAGATATGAATATCCATAAGACATCATTACGTCACCGAATATCCTGGTTCTTTACCTTCGGGCTATGCACTTATTGACCCCCCCCCCCCCTTATTTGCACAATTTTCAGGAATGACCAAAGGATAACAGGAACAAAAAACAGCATTGTAGTTCATCATTTGCCAGGTGAGTTCCTGTGTTATTTTCCTTCTTAAAGGGGAATGCAACCCAGGTATCAGTGTGCTCTTAGTGAATTGAGATGACCAAGAAGAGTTAACAGTGAAAGTTTGAGCAAAATCCGGACAATCCGTTCAAAATTTATGAATTTTGAAAGTTTCAGTAAATCCCTATTACATGGATCCTTGAGTTGGCAACTTTGCCAGCATCTGTGATGTCATCTTGGACAACTCTCCATTCATTTTGTGCATAAATCTTTTAAAAAAATAGATTTTTTATGAAATTTCAAGTCGGGAATCAACATGATTCTTCCCAAAATGCTTGCAGAATCGATGTAGCCATGTCATACTCAAACAATAAATCAAACTAATTTCTATTTTTCTTGAAAATGAAGAAAACGTGAAATTCTGTGTACAAAATGTATGGAGAGTTGTCCATGATGAGATCACAGATGCTGGTGGAGTTGCCAACTCAAGGATCCCCATAATAAGGATTGAAACTTTCAAAGTTCATAACTCTTGAACAGATTGTGCGATTTTCCTGAAAATAACACTGTTTACTCTTCTTGTTCTTCTTCATTCACTGGAAGCACACTGATGTCTGGGTTGCATTCTCCTTTAATTTCCTTAAGTTTCGGAACAAGTTAGATTGATATTCTGTTTCATTATTTTCCTTCTTTTATTCCTACGAGGGCAATGAAGGGAGATAGATATGTCGCTTATTCGTGACGGAGACTTTTTGAGTGAATGTGATGGGGGTGAGCTATTTTTAGGTGTTGTTTTTGTTATCTGTTTTATTTTCTTTTGGTCTAATCGTTTATGTTCAAAACAACCCATCTTTAAAACGGCAGAATGCACAATTACGAATGAATTATGCTATCCACGCGCAATTTCTTTACTGAAACTGTAGATTAGCCTCAAAGACAAACTAAGTACTGTGTCATACAGGGCTCGAATCGATGACCTTCTATCATGTCCATAGAGTCACTTAAACCACTCGACCTTGACATCTAAAAAAATACCGTAAATCAAATTTTTCTTCGGGACTTCGTTGTCACGATCAAAAATATACATCGAATGTTTTCGTCCCTGTATTTACTTAGAATGCACATCGGTGCCTATACGAGGCAACAATTACAACATTTTCACGATCAGTTTTGGGTCTTATTCGGAAACTTATGTGACCATGTTTGCAATGTCATTTCTCGGATAATCTTAAGATGTATCAAAATCGTTTGTTGGAACTACTTTTTTTTTTCCAGTAATAAAGTGTGGCAAAGAGTATTACGATTTTGTCTTCTCATTATCACAGGTGAAGAGTCCATTGTACACATGGGCACTCTAGACAGACTCCCATCGTGTAAGCCTAAGGTCCATTTTGGACAGCCCGAAGTCGCTGGTTTTTATTGGGGTAAATTCTGGCACTCGGCAGACTGTCGAATACGACAATTCTCCAACAAGAGTGCAGCCAAACTCTTAAAGAATAAAACCGTCTACTTTTTGGGGGATTCAACCATTCGTCAGCTATTTCAGTTTTACACCACGTTGTTTAAATTAAAAACGGAGCCACCTAAGAAGAATACGGATTGGTACACCGGGCCAACCCTAGCAAAAGATAAAAAGAATAACATCGATTTTATATTCCACTTCCATGGGAATCCAATCGGAAGAGGAAAGTGGTACTCTGTTTCCAAAACAGAATACATGGCAAATCTGATTGATCGGATCGAGGGAGGGGAGAACACGGTTGTGGTGTTGACGTTGTGGGCGCACTTTGGACCCTTTCCGCCATGGTACTACGAGCGGCGAGTTCACGACGTGTTGGAGTCGGTACGACGACTTCACGAGCGCTGCCCACGATGTTTAGTCGTCTGGAAAAGTGCGAACACAAGAGAGCATCGTGCCATCGAGCATTACCTCAAATTTAGTGATTGGACAGCCCGGAATATGGACCAAAGGATGCGGAACGAAGTCTTGGCGTATGAAAACGTGGGTTTTATGGATGCCTGGGACATGACAAACGCACAACTTGACAAAGATTTCGTCCACCCGAAAGATCCGCATGTGGAAAATTTAAGTAATCAGCTCTTGTCATATGTTTTAAATCATAAAAATGCAACATGATCGAAAGCAGTATCACTGTACTGAAAACTCTTAACTCTCATAAGGGAGAGCTTAGATTCATTTTTTTTTTGGCCTGATGCTTATTTCAACAAAGTGTTTCGTTCTTTTTGTATCACACGGGAACCTAACAATAATTCTAAGATATCATAATGCAGGCACTCATGGAAAGCAATAATGAGACTGCCTGCGTAAATATAAGGCCGTATCATTCAACCTTCCCCGTTTTTACGGGCGGACTCTGGAATTGAATTTTGTTGCGGAAATTTCAATGGGATCGTCTACTCAGTCTATATCAACCGACCCTTAGGACACATGTTGAAACGGCCGGCCCTCCGGTAAAATTTTGGAGCGGCCTGTGGGTATAGCTGCCCGAAATCTCCATTACCAGTCCACCGCTGTCATTTCTTAAAGGAGAATGAAACCCTGGGGAAATATCTATTTCAACGAAAAGAGAGGACAGAGAGAAGCAAAAAAGTTCCATCAAAATCGATTACATAAATGAGAAAGTTATGAAAGTTTGATAAGCTTCCATTATGATGGCGATGCTCAAATTGCCAGTGTTATTTCAAAATGGCAGTTTTAGGATAACTCTCAATATCTTTTATACACAGAATTTCATATTTTCTCAAATATCTCTCAAGCTGCAGCCTTTCTCCTTATTAGCTCAAGATATGATATCACGGGAAACTGTATTTGACACTATATGTTAACTTCACAAAAAGACACGCAGCATATGGAGAAAATTTTGTGTACAAAACATATTAATCATAGATTGCCAATTTGAGGATCACCATAGAAAGTATATTGAGACTTTTCAAACTTTCATTAGTTTCTTATTTCGTAACCGATGTTGATGAAACTTTTTTAAAATGGCTTCTCTCTACTAATTTTCTCTTTTCATTAACATTGCCCCAGGATTTCATAAGTGTGTGGAACAGCCAGTGCAGCCAGCCTTTGCTTTGTTTTGGAATTACCTTTGTCGTTGTGATTATGACTCATCAGTGCTGCTTCATCCAGACAACTAGTCCCTGCATAATCACCCCTGGCAACTACCTGAAAATTGTCCAGGTCAATTACCCCCTAGAATGATTTCTCCTAAGTACGATTACTCTCTTGGACAATAACCCCTTGGGCGATTGCCCCACCCTATAATTATTTCCCACCTAAAGCTCCCACAGAGCTCAATGAGACCTGGGGTAATTGCTCGAGGGTAATCGTCTTGAAGGTTATTGTCCTAGGGTAATAGTTACAGGGATAATGTAAAGATTAAATTGTTCCCGGATGGTAATTGTCAGGGGGTAGTTGTCTAGGAGTTGCTTGTCTAAGGGGTCCTGGAACCAGTTACTACTACCATGACTACTCTACCTCTGAAAGTCTTAAGATACATTTAAACGTCATTTATAATTGTGCTACACCAGCATTAGAACTGTCACGGTGCGGATGAGAAACCTAGTAGGCCGTAGTAAAACGGGGTGAACGCAACAAAACGTGACAGCACGTAATAGGCCGCAACAAAACGTGGAGACGGTCCAAAGTGGGAGGGGAAGCATGTGAATTCCCCAGCGTCTCACGGTCCTTCACAGTTGCTGCGCGTTTTGTCCCATTTAGGACGTGTGAAACCCCTTCAGGGGAGCGTTTCATCAACATTTGTTGTCTGACAAGTTGTCAGATCTGACATCTTTCCTTGATTTTGATTGGCTGAGAAGCATCGTTACTGTGGCAACTGTTGGATAAAACAGACTTTGTCGGATAAAACATCCGACAAGTCCTTTCATGAAACGCTCCCCAAAACGTGACGGGCCGGGAGGGAACGTACTGGAACGTAGGCCTACCTCACGGCCCAACACGGATACCATGCAGACCGTGAGAAAACTTATGGCCCAGTCACATAGTGCTCGGCGTCCGGCGTTGCGTCTAATTGCGAAAAAATTATGCTGTATACATTAATGCATGCAAAATGGACGGAGGCGACGGACGTAACTCAACGTAAGTGACTCGATGTGACTGAGGCATTAGCAAGACCTAACAAAACTTGACTATACGGAGAAAAAAAAAATGGCCAAAATCCCACGGCGCAGCGCGTTTCGGGCAAACGGGGCTGCCGTGGCCGCGACATAGTGTAAACCTAACATAAGAGTTTGAGTAGTTCACATGTACGACGCGACGTCGGGAGATAAATCGGCTTCATCAAACTACATCAAGGCGACAAAGATTAAATGGACATGGAAACTCAATGACTGAATGAGTAGATCTATTCGGATGCCAGTTTTCTTATGTTGTCTGGACAAATGCGTTGATTGAACTTCCACAGAAGAAGAAGACATTGCTAGCTTCATTCATAGACCGAAGACTGTGGTATTTACACTGATTTATTCAGAAATAAACAAGACATTCTGATAAACAGCCTTAATGTAATCTTTTGTTGTGTTTTCTGTCGTCTGATATTGAGCAGGTTTATGGAATTTGAAGGGAAAAAAAGAAAAACTTTTTGAAATTTTTCTTGTGTCTTGTGAAGATGTAGCTTGGGACCAAACGCTGAGGCCACACTGGAATCACGATGGTCACCGATTTTACTAGGTCTGTAACATGGCAATTATTCCTCCGCTGATTACGTGGAGGTTATGGAAGGAGTCCATACAATTTTGGTCACATTCATTTGCCATTTCTTCAATTTTTTTTTCCATTTATTTCTTTCTCCCTTTTTCCACCGTTCGATGGGGCACATGGCCGCCTTTTACACCCCATACTCACCTACCAACATAACCTAACAGCTTAAAAATGTCTTTCTAAGAAATATTTTAGTTGCCGTTTGATGCTTTGATCATTTCCTTATTTTTCTATTTTTTTTGGGGGGGGGGGAGGGGGTGGTGGAGTACATATTCCAAAAATTCTTCTTGAATCCATTCATTATTCCCTGATTTTCTCTTTTTCTTTGCAGTCTCCATGCCAAACATAAATGACTTTTACTGCAAAATACCTTGGTATCCTCGGTTATAATTATCCTACAGCCTACAGACCACGACAAAGTCAATGTCGGTCCCTCGGGCCTTTTGACAACTGACAGATCGCTATCGTGTGACTGCCACCTTTGGGAAACTATTTAGCAATGGTAGGGAGGTCATAGTTAACTTGAAATGCCAATTTGCCAAGATTCTTAAAGATTTAGTGATCTCTGAGTCCCCTTTTCTGAGTCCTTTTATCATGTTTATCATGTTTATCTAAACTTTTGTTATACTTATTAGCCTAGTCGGCAACATGACTCTTAACTTCGTGAAGTATTTTAAGTGTTTTAATATTTTTGCTACATGTTTATTTTCATTTTTTCTGTGAAAATTCTTGACGAGATGTTAATACTATAGCATCGATTACAGGGTACTGTGTGATATTTTTTATTCATTTATTTTGAGCCTTTTTGCCCAGGGTGGCTTCATCAGTGGTTCAAAACACTGAAGGTTCTCTACCTACAATGACCTAGCTCTCATTTGCCAAGTAGGTATAAACGCCAAGTTTGTAACACTTACATAGAACCGATTGATAGGCTATTCATATGATTACACTGTCTTCTCACTGCAAATATAATTATCTTTATGTTGTGCAAGTATATATTACTTCATACCAAAATTAGCTCTCAGGCAGCGCTAGCCTCCTTCTGGTGCTTTTTTTTCTTTTATTTCGTTTTCATATCAAACAACTTCAGAAAACTCCAAGCAGTAGGCTAAGCAGCTAAAAAAAATTAGTTGTATCAACAACTGGACAGATTAGCCTAACTAGAGTATGCATGATAATCATCATTCTTCAGTCCAGCAATGTCCCTCCCCCTAAAAAAGAGTAGGTAGAAGGGCGACCTGAATCGGGGCACCGTATGCCCTGATTTTCGAACATGACCGTCACCTGCGCATGCGCTCTGTCGTAGTAAAACAAAGTTATCAAAACCGAAATTCATTTAATTTTTAGATTTCAAGCAATTTGCTTTGAATTTAACATAAGAAGGAAGTGCATTATTTTAGGCACCGTACACCTTGATTTGCGACACTAGAACTGAGATCTGCGCATGCGCTCTGTCGCAGTAAAAGAAAGTTATAAAAAACGAAATTCATTTGATTTTGAAATTCAACCAATTTGCTTTGAAATTAACCTAACAAAGGTTCAAAACTGCTCGTTCCTCAGGAAGCACATTATTTCAGGCTTACAATAATAACGCGGAAACCGCTTTAATATCGAGTATTAGCGTAGCATGGAAAGGAAGTTAGTAATGAGTCAGGGTAAACTGACTTCCGGTGAAAAAGGTTCCCCGCGCGAAACACTATGAGAGGGGACGTTGAAATATCTATACACAACAACGCTCCTCCTCGAAGGAACAGCACATCTGACGGTATTTGAAAGAAGGTTCTTGTTTTTTTTTCTATGTTCACTAGCATCAAAAAGCACATCAACGAAATCTTAACAAGTCTAAAATTCGACCTGTATTCAGAAGTGAATTGAGGTAAGTTTGAATGTAGTTTGCACTTTCATTCACTGCATAAGAATTATGACGGGACAACGCATTCCCGTATTTACAAATTGGTAGAATTTATGTTTAACTGCGAGAATTTGTTGTGTTCACTCTTCAAAATGTATAACTCGACATATTTTTCAGACTTGTCATCTTCTGATTTTTTATAGATCTGTCACATAATTATTTCGGACAAAATCATTGCATTTTCCCGATTGATAGATGCTTTTAATCAAGATTCGAATTTTCAAATCAGGGTGACGCTTTAACACTCCAAAATCAAAATAATACTCTTTGGTTTCAAAGGTGTCAATAAAAATAGTCAAAATAATAATCATTAAAAGATAACAGAAATTATTAATTTATTTGTTCGTTTATTTATTTTCGTTATGAAAGTGTATCCTAGCTGGGAGTTGGGTATATTGTTAAAATTCTTAAGGATTTTATTGTGATCAGTATTTCTTTTGATATGAATTCGAATGTGAATAGGTGTTAATTTAATGTTATCATGCTACAAACAACATCAATTATTGTTCATTTACTATTTTTCCATACGTGCGTCAAACTTTGTATTTTATTTGTTGGAAATGAAAATGAAATGAAATGAAATGAAATGAAATGAAATGTGCATTATCCTCCCTCCCCCTCCGGCTGGACCCTCTGAGCGATTTATCGACGCCTCTCTCGTAGATATTGGCCGATGCATATAAGAGGATAAATTGAAATTAAATCATTACGCGACTGGTTTCGTGCTAGAAGAACCATGAGAACAGTGATTTCAAGCTTTGGACCACATTGCCAATTCAAAGATTATAATTATCATTTTCCTTTCAAAAAGTCTTGACTGCGTTAAGTGCGCGCAGAGTTCCTTTGTCTTTCTATTTTAAGCATGTTGACATAGGACTGTGAAGAGCATATTATCATTTATTGCCACATCCTGAATCGTTAATTTATCTACGGGTAGTCTCTGGAAAACGTTCAATCCGCTTGCCAATTTCAAGGGTTTGGTTTCAAAAGGATAATTTTTAAAATAACATCAATCATGTCAATTGTAATCTGGAGCCAAATCTGTCCGCGGCTAATATTATTATGAAAAAAAAATCGATTGTAACGCTGTAACCCATATCCCTAAAAATATGTGTTTCTGTAAAAATCAAACCACCTGACTTTACTCATCACTTACTCAAAGTATGGTTTTGTCCTCATCTGTATTACTCGTGTTAAGGATCGATTTATCTTCTTTTAGATGATCTCTAATATGTCATGATTTTGCCACAAATCATCAAACGGTAAAAATTGAATAATGTCACAAGTAGTTTGCCCACAGAAGTAATGAATAATATGATTATATTTACTTTCCTCATTAAAACTAAAAATTTACGTAATTAATTTTTGTCATATGTTTTAATTCATATGATTGAAATGAAAGCAACCTGGTGCAGAAAGCTCTTAACTCTCAGGTCTTAGTTTCAATTTTTCATGATGCTTATATCATTTTTGTTCTTTTCGTGCCGCAATTATCACCTTGGAACCTACCAGCAGTTATAAGATAATGGTGGGCACTTCAGGAAGAGCAGTGATGAGGATAATGATAATATGGACTTGCCTTGAGGGGGATACGACATTTATTGCCTGAAGTAGAATCGTATTGCCCGAGTCAAAGACGATGGCAATACGATTCTACTGAGGGCAGTCAATGTCGTATCCCCCAAAAGTAGCCAGTCCATATCATTTTTATTAACAAAATCAGACATCTAGAGCGAACTTGAAAATACAGGCAATTAGATCTAGATCTAATGTAATCACACCTTTAAGTGCATTTCAAAGGAGGAAAACAAATGTATATAACGGGGCAACTTAACCAGCAATTCCTGCTTGAATGAATGTCCTTGGCATTGTAATAAAACTCTATCTCTTGTGCTCAAAAAACAGGGCATTCCAATGGCAATCGTGTAATAAAATGTCTTACTTACAAAAGCATGAAAGAACTCCTTGAAATTCACGAACATAATTTACAAATGTTTTTTTCTGCTCTTGCGATCGCGATTGATTTCCGCAGTAACGATTTTGCAGTACAATTTTGACTTCAATTTATTGCCCGCTATTTTACACGCAAAATCCCATTGACTTTCGTCAGCGGGCAATGAACGATTTTTCGGCCCCAGTTTATTTTGCTTGTCAAAGTAGGGCAATCAAATGTAAAAATCACATTGCTCATATGTCTGATATGGTTGATAATTACATTTACTTACGCTCCGTATAAACAAATAAACAAAAAATAAAGAAAAATAACAAAGCTATAAGTGATCTTACATGATGTTCTTTCTTTTATTCATCAGCCAAAATTTTCGAGGTTTTGAATAAGAAGAGAATCTATGATTAATATTTAGCCCCAAATTTCTTTCAACATTCATGATCCCCCCCCCCCCCGGCCTGTCTGTATAAAAGCGCGGAGGGGTATGAAAGAGAGGAGGGGGTTCTTTGAATGGACGTTCATGCGTTGATCAAAAATCTCTTTAGGCATATCAAGTTCAAAATCGTTGTAATTCGATTGCACCGTAGCTCCTTCGTCTTTAACGTGGTTTCATATGAAAGAAAAGTAAATTCCGTTGTATAATGTATTCTCATAGTGTAGTTATATTTATTCGATAAGATATTGCTTAGTTAGGTTTATGATTTGTTTAAAGAAACGCACTTAACGTCACCGCCATACAGTCTATATTGCCGAATTTATCTTTTCTTATCCGTAGATATGGTTCAGATAAAAACTATTAAGAACTTTGAACTACCTTCAGAAGTATATATAAAGGACAACATCCATTCAAAATTTCCATGCATACCAGCATCTTTTCAGTTCTTGCTGACCTATGATTTAAAGTTGGTCAGATTTGCTGATTTTGGAGTAGATGAGTTCAAGAGTTCTAGAGTTCAAGAGATTTTTTTTTTCATTTCCAAAAAACAAATAACACATTTTGAAAAAATCAAACATACATAACTAGTATTCATATATTTTTTTTACAATGACATGATGCGTTTACATAGTTTGACATATGAAACAAAGTAAATCTACAAAAGAATATGTACAGTATAAGCTGTTATGGAAATGGAGGGATCCACTAAAAAGCATTGCTTGTTGAGTGTGGATCCCTCAAATAAATATAGTAAACATAACTTATGTTCAATTATATATATCAAAAACATATACATAAGAAAAAAAAGACAACACATTAAATGCAAATTTACTATTTACATTTCTATTTCATTTCGTGCTTTTTAAAAAAAACCATGAATTAATGTGAACTCATACAATTTATATACTTGCTACGACTCGTATGTCAGTTGTGAAGATACATCGAAGAATAACAAAAGATTAAAACACATAAAATCTGGTACAATACATAATAAGAAAAACCAACAAAGGTGCAAAAACAAGAACAAAACTTGCTGCACAAAATGTGTACCTGAGAAAGAAAAGAAGAGGGAGAGAGAAAGGGAGGGAGAGAGAGAGAGAGAGAGAGAGAGAGAGAGAGAGAGAGAGAGAGAGAGAGAGAGCACGATATGAAAGTAAGCAACGGGAGTGGCCATATGAGAGCTACAGAGAGGGCATGAATAGATCGAGGAAGAGGGTTAAGAAATAGATATTCATTGATTTGTTTTGTAAGATTGTAACAACAACAATTTTAACTTCCTCTTAAAGGAATTACGAGAGGGGGCAAGTTGAATATCATTATGGAGAGAGTTCCAAAATTTGGGGCCGGTAAAAATAAACGTTTTTGAGCGAAAAGGGTTCTGAGCATGGGTAGATGGAAGTCATCAAAGTGTCTGGTAGGGTACTTATGTGAAAGTTTATTTGGGGGGAACATGACATGAAAGACGGAGGGAAGCATGTCATTGTTATAATTATACATAAACTGACCTAATTGGAAGAGATAGAGATCTTTAATTTTCAATATTTTGTTTTCGAGGAAAATAGGATCAGTATGGGAACGCGCGTGAGAGAAGAAAATAATTTGAAGGGCTTTGTTTTGCAATAATAAAATTCTGTTAAGTAAGGTTTCGTGCGTATTGCCCCCAACCAGAAGTCCATAATGAAGATATGGTAAAACTAGGGAGGAATAGAGTGTGAGTAAGGAAGCCGAAGGGAGATATGTTTTTATCCTATTCATCATACCTATATGGTTTATAGCCACTTGGTCTAATACCATTTGGTCTAATTCCCAGATCATCCAACACCACTATGTCTTCCCCCCTTTGGTCTAATATCAATTTGGTCTAATTGCCGTTTGGTCCAGTCATCACTTGGTCTAATACCCACTTAGGCTAATTGTCATTTTGTCTAATGATTAAATGGTCTAATTGCCACTTCGTCAACTTAATTTCGTCTTATTTCGTCTAATGACCATTTGGTCTATTACCAGTTCGTCTAATCAGATAGACTAAGTGGTGTTAGACCAAGTGGGTATTAGACGAAATGAGCATCGCCTAACTGAATATTAGACGAAATGGTGAATGGGCTAAGTGGTAATAGACCAAATGGTTATTAGACAAACTTGGTGTAGATGAAGAGTGATTAGACCATGTGGGATGAGACCAAACGGGCATTAGACACAGTGGGATTAGACCAAGTGACAATTCACCACCTATATTACGAGGAATTGTTTTACAGATGTTATCGATATGATGCTTCCAAGAAAGTTTGTTATCTACTGTAACGCCTAAAATTCATTATACCAAACACTTTCTAACCGAAAGTCTTCAAATTCAATACAGGCTGGCAATGAATCTACAGTGTTACTGAACAGCATGTATTGAGTTTTTTAAAGATTTATAGTGAAAGTTTGTTAGCTCTAATCCATTGGACAAGAGTATATGGATTACTATGAGAAAAAAACAAATTCGTGTCGTCAGCAAAAAGTATGAAGGATGTGTGCGACAGCGGATTGCAATGTTGGAATATTTTTTAATCAATTTGTTTTAGCCCTACACAGGCTATTTCAGTGAATTGAAAAAATAGTCATTGTCACAAATTAAATGATAATTATGTTTTTTAACTCGACAAAAAAATACAATGTCGTACATTTATTATGAATTATTTCGTACAAAGACTGAATCGACCGCCACTTTTTAATAATCAAATCATGTCGAAAAGGCGAAACAACGAAAAAGAACTAAGTAAAGATAATTTCTTGTGGGACTACACAAACTTGTAGCATGAGAACTGGGTCCAAACTCGTGAACTCTCCCTAGCCATATATATTTGAACTATGAGAGCACCTCAAAATTCAAGCCCTTTCATAGTTTATTCCACGAAGTAATACAAAAAAAAAATGTAAAACCTCTCGCTAAAGTGACTTTGACAAGATGGAAAGAAAAGAAAATTATCCTATCATTAATCATGTTAATTTCGACAGGGCCCCGTTTCATAAAGCTTGTTATCATGAACAACTGCCACATTTCTGTGACCAATTTGCTCTCAGCCAATCATATGCAAGGATTTCAGTCAACAGTTATATAACAGTTACTGCAACTTTTAATGTTGATAACAAGTTTTATGAAACTCCCCCCCCCCCCCCCAGGTGCGATGTCTCCTTGCCACAGGGTGTTCCTGTTGATCAATGCTTTTATAGTTGTTTTGATCTCATGCGGACTATGGCTGGATTGTGGACGCGGGGCTTGTAATTCCGTCACAGTCATTGTACAGGTAAGTTTTTCCCCTTTATATTTTTCTTCAATTTCAAAATAAAGACGGTTGGGAAGGAGATGGTCTCTCTAGTGAGTTGGTTGAGTGTTTGTCTGTTTTATCTGCCTACATTACCTGATTACGACCCAGGCTTCGATCCTGCGTCGCGGCACACGAATTGCGTCATTATCTGCGCTAATAAAACCTGCAAGGGCAGTAAACGCTTGCGCCCAAACTGGAAGCACGTATACACTTTTCGTTTTGCATTTACTCTTTGAACAATATCGCTCTCAGTAATAGCAGCATCAAAGGTTGCGCCAGTCCTACGTCAGGCAAACAACGCTTCGTGTGCGATGAGCATTGAGATCAGTCCCCAAACACAAATGTTCAGATCTGAATGATATGTCTTTCGAGCCCAAATGACACACTGAAAAACACCGTATTATGTTTATTCGGAAAACGTCATTCACATATGTACATAAATATTCTGTTTTACAATGCATAGGCATAATAACAACTATGTAGAAAAGAAAAACCAACAGAAGAAATCATGAGATTAACTGAAGTTACGTACGGATAACAAACAAGGAAATGATTATATATATTAATTGAAACAGAAACAAAATGAAATTCACCTATTATGTTTATAACCAATGTAAGAAACTTTGAGAACTGATCAATCATATTTCCTTCTTCAAATTTCATAAGTGTTACAAATTGCTCTACCTTGTCTAAATCTTTAAACTCTACAGATATTTCACTTATTTTTTTTTTTATCAAACAGGGCCTTCCTTTTTATTTTATATTTTCTGCAGTCCATTATTATGTGAAATTCATCTCCCATGTTTCCCATATTGCAATCATGACATATTCGTAGATGTGCGGGGATTTTTACAAGGCGTCATGGCCGTACACAGCAGGGTGGCGGGGGCAGTTGCCCCCCCCCCCCGAAATTTTCAAGGACTTTGAGTTTTTTTTACTGAAAATTTTTCAAAATTACAACAAATGTGTGTGTGCACCAGATCCTTCAATTTCAATTTCAGAAATGCAAGGGCGCCCTCATGACAGCCCGGTCGCTTCGCTCCCTCGCTTGCATGTTTCTTCGACCATTTTACGCATTCTTGCCCCCCCCCCCCGAACCTCTGCGTACGACCCTGCTAGGCGTCTATGCCTTCCGGTTTTTATTGGTAAGTTGTGAGTTGCAAATTTTAACCAGTTGTATATCAATATCCTTTACAGGATGGCAGCAGTAATATTGTGGAAACACGGAACTGGTGTGATATTAAGCAAAATTAAGATGTCAGCTAACCACAGTGTAGAAGCCTAAAATAGTTGGCAGTTATTGGTCTAGTGGGTCTTAATAAAAGATATCATAGGCCAAGATAATTCTGTACAGATTTCTAAAGTTAATTTTCTACTCTTCGCACGTACTTGATTTGTTTCAGGCTACAGGGTTCAAAATCAACAAAATCTTCCAACCGAGTGTGAAGCCAATACTCTACGATCCATCGGTTGATGATATACGTACGGTCTGCCCCTTGCGGAAAGAACAAAGCGCTGAAAGTAATATGAAACTTATTGCGCCCTCAAACGTCCAGTGGTCAACGCTAAGAGACGTAACAAGTGCCAAATATAGCGACTTTACAGTCGTGAATGAAAAGCCGGTGTACTACCTCTGTGATCAGCTGACGGTGCTGATCCAGGCCCGCGATGGACACGGACGGGCTAAACAATATGGCGGAGATTACTTCCGGGCTAAGTTATTCACCCAGACGTCCGGGTTCTCCGCGAGCTCCTCAACGGATGGTGAAGTGATTGATGAAGGTAACGGGGCATACAGGGCTCTCTTTACTCTGAAATGGCCGGGGAAGGTCAACGTCGCAGTAACGTTGGTCCATCCTAGTGAAGCGGTTGACGTGATTCGACGTTTCCGGGACGGAGCTCCTGCGCGGTACGTTTACCGCGGTAAGTTTGTATCCTCGGACGGTAAGCGGACTGAAGAGACATTCTGCAATATTGTACTTCCAGGAAATCAGGTGAGAGGCCTACAGTTCTTTCCGTGTATGTAGCACTGACAAAAAGCATGATTTAAGATGTATTTGATCACCCCCTCCCCCCCCCCCCAAAAAAAAGACCAGATCAAACATGAAATTTTGCAATGATACCTGGAATTGAAGAAAAAAAATAAGTAGCAATGTATGCTAGCGCTTATTAAGAATCTTCTTTACTCTGTCTCTTCTATTTTTCTCATACTCATTTTATTTATCTCCCTCCTTCTCTCCCCTAAATCTCTCTCTTGCTCTAATTTCTGTTATGACTGTAATAAGAAAATGCGTTAAGATTTCAAAACACTCGATTTAGAAATCTTTAATTTCACATGATTTGACTTTCTCGAAATCCATGCAGGTTAGGACAAACTGTTTCTTTGTCAAAGACATTTCGTCGTATTACATCAGTCATTCTATTATATCACACTTCGAACCATGAGAGGCTTATCTTGACTGATCTTTTCACGTTGTGTTTCAGAGTGACCTATGCAACTTTACCGATAAGACTACGGGATCTCCCTGGTATTGCTACAGACCCAAGTCACTGACGCTTAACTGCAGCGACTGGAAAGAACACCGCTGCGATACGGGTGCCGCCTACCGGTACGATGCGTCGCTTTTATCAGCACACGATCAGCTAACCTTAATGTAAGTAAAGTAAAATATTTTTGCTTTTAATCATGGGCGTCGATCCAGGGGGGGGGGGGGACAGGAGGACACGTCCCCCCCCCCCATATATTGAAGGGTGGGGGACACAGTGGGGCATGTCCCCCAAAGTTTGGGAGCCTTTTATTTCATTATATTATTAAGCTTTAGGCGAAAACTGTTAATAGAGCACTAAGATATATGATTTTGATAATTGCAGTAATTATTATAGATCATCAACTATTTTTATGATATACCATGAGGAAATCAGCTAGGAATTGTGCACCTTCTCACTCTCCTGTCGATGTAGGCCTAAATCAATGAAAATTATGATCCGCTGTTGGAAACAATATACATGTATATGTGTGTCTCCATAAACCACGGACGTCAATCGGGTGGGGACAGGAGGGCACAAATTTTTACGGACGGAGACACAATATGGTATGTCCCCTAATTTTTTTTGAAAAAAGACACCTGAAAAAGCTGATAGGGTATAAAGTCCCCTCACATGAGCGGCGGAGTAGGGGACAGGGACACTTTAACCCCCCCCCCCACGCTCCCCTTTTTACCCTTGATAATGCCTATTTTCAAACCTGTTCAGTGCCCTTTTTCTGCTTACAAGGCCTCTTAAGTGTCATTTTTCGTTTAGATAGAGTCATCCTTCTTAAATTTTACGACAGCACCGTTTTCCACCGGAAGTTGACCCGTTGCCCTTTTTCATAGCCCTCTTTTCCCTTCTGAGAATTGTGCCCTTTTTTACTTCTATGAAATAATTTCCTTGAACTGAAATGTGATGAGTTCCCCCTTTGACTGCTCTTTTTACAATTCTAATTGTGTAATTCCCCTTCTGCTAAGTGCCCCCTTTCACCTGTGAAAAGTTTCCGATTGCACTTTGGAAACTGCCCCATATGAAATCTGATACATGCCTCAATTTTCTTCGGACGAATGCCCCTTTTTCTTTGTAAATTTGGTTTCTCCCATTTCTCTTTATGGTACGTATTATAGGCCTACGTGCTAAAAGTGGCCCTTTTGTTTTTCTGATATGTTTCCCTTTTCCATTCCAGCATGATCCCTCTTCTTTTAATTTGATACATAATACGCAATTTCACAATACTGTCGACTTTGATGTCTAATAAATGCCATTTCCTTATTATAAGTGCCCCCTCTAATCTGATTTGTGTCTTTTTTCACTATACTGATGAGCGTCCACAGGTTCCGTTTTTATAGTGCCCGTTTTCAGTGTGGTTTTCGCAATGAGTATTGCAATTGATAGCTCCTCAGTCTTTTTCACAGCATCATCCTTCCTACCATTTTGTCATTACCGATATCATGATCAGCATCGTCATCTTCATCATCATCTTCATCATCATCATCATCATCATCATCATCATCAGTATTATCATCGTCATTATTTTCATCCTCTTCATCGTCATTATCCTCTTAATACAGGATTTAGTTAATTTTTTTCCATTCTGCTTATTTGATATGGTTATCTATTTCATAATTTTTGGGGCTGCCATATTTTCAAGCACATCGCTTATAATGGCAGTCCTTCTTCTGCAAATAATCTTATTTTTGATCAAATATTATGTTTAACTGAATTACAAAAAAAAAAAAAAATGACAATTTATCATTTGTTTCGTAAATGATTATTACAAATACTATGTTTTATGATTCATTGTAAAAATTATTTTGTATTTTATTTTATGTATGTTATCTGGAAAAATTGTGCATAAATCAAAGCAGAAGAAAATAAATAAATCAAATCAAATCAAATCAAATTTTCCTTAATAATACGCATAATAAGCATAATAAGTGCCTTTTCAAATCTGATTATGTCCCTTTTGCGTCCGATTAGTGCCACCTTTCTATACCATTCTATCTATGTAAATTATCCGTTTTTCACATCTAGTAAGTATGGCAAGTAACCACAGCAATATACATGATATACCTAGCTATAAATATCGGAGAAGTTTCATATAAGAGCAGGTTCCCTTGTTATTAATCAATGTGTGAGGCAGTACAGTGGATAAGGAGGCAAGAGCTTAGCTTAGGGCACACACATCCAAAATTGTAATAGGAACTAAATCGAAGCAATGGGGATATTTTTCTCCCCTCCCCAAAAAACAAAAAACAAAAACAAAAACAAATCCTCTGATTTCAGGCATGGCATACCAAGTGTTTTGTAAATCCAAAGTCTTATCTATTCCCCAATTAATGTTTTACTTTTGAAGATTTTTTTTTCTCTACTAGTATACATGGTATGCGTCGTGATTATAGCTCAAATATGCAAATATGCTTGGTCAATAGGGGAAAACTAAAGCTTCATTGATGAACATAACAATAAGGAAGAACCCTGAAATAATTTTTGAACATCTTTACCATCACTAACTTTGAATAATGCAAATAATGTGGTTTTCACAAAATGAATGACCATGTTTTGCTCGCTAGCTTCGCTCGCTCGCTAATGAGCAATTAGGACAGTCTTTACAACTACAAAGTAGTTATTACTTAAATGACAAAATATGTGTAACAGAATGATTCTTAAAGTGTTTTCCAGAGAATGAACGGTATTTTTCCCCTTTGTTAGTGCCCCTCTTTTAAAGAATGCCCTTTTCGCTGGTACCTCCCCTCACTCTGATATCGCCGCCCTTGCCCCTCCCCCAATAGAAATAGAGACACCCATGGCCGTACGCAGCGGGGGGCAGGGAGCAGTTGCCCCCCCCCCTCGAAATTTTGAAAACTTACATTTTTTACTGAAAAATTTCACAAAATTCACCAAAAGTGTGCACCACATCCTTCAATTTCACTTTAAAAAATGCAAAAGCACCTTCATGACAAGCTCGGTAGCTTCGCTCCCTCGCTTTCGAGTTTCTTCGAAAATTTTTACGCTTCTTGCCCCCTCCCCCCCCGGAAAACTTTCTACGTACGGCGTTTTGCTTCTCAGGAAATTTTGGGACTGTGTCCCCCCCCCCCCCCCCCCCAAACTGGAAAACGGATTGACGCCCATGCTTTAATTATGGCTGTTCATATAGAGACTTCCAGTGATTCTGAAGAACAAGATATACTGGATGCCTTACGTGCGGTTTCTTCTGTCCTCCTCCTCTTTCTTCTCCTTCTTCTCCTCCTTCTCATCCTTCTCCTACTCCTACTCCTACTCCTCCTCATCCTTCTCCTCCTCCTCCTCCTTCTCCTCCTCCTCCTCCTCCTCCTCCTCTTCTTTATTTTCTTCATCATCATCATCTTCTGTCGGACTAAATACTTCGCCTTTGAGCTGCCATTGCAGGTCTGCTATTAATAATGCAATATTTGTTGATTCACTTGCTTATTTATCTATTTCTTCATTTATAGTCTTTTCAAAAAGTGCTTCACAAACTGAATGCAAACGTAATACCTAATATATAATACTCAATGCATTGTCGAAGTAAAATAGTAACATTGTACAGACTTAACGTAATCATCAAAAGGACTGTCAAACACGCACAAATAAGTATAGCTTGATGGCTTGACAATCCTTTGCTAAACACGGGAAATAATGCTTACTTACAAAAGGATATACAAGAATGGATAAATAATGATTTTGTGTTATTCTCAGTAACAGAAGTCTATAAAGTACGAGTGCGTGAGAACGAGATGATAAATAGAATGATAAAGGTGACAGCTGTGCTAATCAACCATCAAGTGTACTCACTTTTTGTACATTAGTTTCAAAATGAATGTTAGTCACAGACAGCGCCAGACGCTCGCTCTGAATTTCTTCGACTTAGATCAGGGACAACTCCAAAACTGAATTAAACATATCTTATTGCTTATAAAATTAGAAATAATTGCTAAAGCAATAGCCTACACCTGGACTTACTTTGGATTTGAGATGAGAACGTTTCACGTCCGATCTTGGACCCTTCATCAGGTCGTCTGATTTGGTGGCGGGAACACGTCGTTTTCAATCGGCGCAGACGCACTATCAATTTTATTTGATTATTATTGCTTACGATATATCAATCTGATTTTTAAAGTTGTCCCTATTTGCAATCGATTTAGATTATTTTCTAATCTAAGAAATCTATAGAGTGCTGACGTAGACCTACGTCAAGTAATGACGCCCCTTGCACAACCAAGCTTGGTCATGATTATGTACAGGGGACATGTGATATCATGATTTTTAGCATGGTTTGTGAAATATATACGAAACAAAATGATTTTTTTTTTAAAGGAAAAAAACAGCTTCGAATACCACCACAATTGATTTTTCCATTTGTTGTTTTGTTTTTGTTTTGTAGTTGTTATTTTTGTTTTGTTTAGTTTTGTTTTTGTTGATTTTTTAACGCGATTTTCTTGAAATCTGAGCGAGCCTTTATCACAATTTGTGATGCACCTATGGACTCGAGACGAAGTTCATTACAGATTGATAGTTTCTTTCTTCCTTCATCGTTATCCTTTATAGCCGATGTTCTATTATTTTCAATTTCTGTACCAACAGCCCCAAAAGTGATCTCCCAAAGAAAATTCAAGTGGATGTCAAAGGAGAGATATGGAGTAAGTATACTTTTCGAATCAAGAATTTAATCAAGAACGCAATAAAAGGGCAATACTTCACATCGATACATTTGAAAAACATACGGATTATCTGATTAAATTCTAATATAATTATTTGTATCGAAATGGACCATCCTAACAGTATCCTAACAGTAATAAATCAATGCATTAATTTAACATTCATGTTCAGTATATGAAGAACTTTCGAGTAAAAAATTGTCACCCAGTCATATTCCACTTTATATAACATTTGTTGTAAACATAGTGCAGCGCCCTCTGTATCAAACAATCTTACGCGGTGTCCTTTCCCCTTTTCTTTTTTTTTTTTCTGTTTTATTCAATTTCTCACCACATGATATGACAAAAATGGTGTGGGTTTCCGATTTTCATGATTCTCTGTTATGCAATCCGTGCGATCGGGACACTTGTTCAGCCAGTTGCAAATCAAAGTCTCTGTTGTGTGCCAAATATCGAACAAACTTTGCTCAGTGAAATATTTGTCCGTTGATGATGACTGATCATTACTGTTGAAATAAGTAGCCAGGCATTGTCTGTTTTCAGTCCAAAAAATGATAAGGACTTTACAAAAACATATTCCCTAGGCATTAGTGCTTCAAAATGGTATGCATATTATAGACCATTTTGTGATGTTGGCAAATCTGTTCCAAGATTTTAAAATCATTATCTTTTATTGTGTTTGTATTAATGCAAGGTTGATGAAGAAGTTTCTGTTTCATTCCTTCTCATATTCTCATTTGCAGATACATCTAAAGAAACATCTGATAATGCGACGACGAAAGTCATAAATCTCCCTGTATGTACAACCGGCAGCCATATTAGAAACTTGCTTACGACTGGATACTACTCCAGCAATATTTGGTACAATCCGTCCTGCAGAATTCTACATTTCTCACCCGACAAAATGAGATCATGTGTTTCCGGGAAAAGGATTTATTTTTTGGGAGATTCGACAATCCGTCAGCTCTTCGAGTTCTATTTGGAGCATCTTGGACCAGGACTCCAGAAGACGACATCAGCTCCAGAACCACGATGGCATGTTGGACCAACGAGGGCGCTAGACCGGGTCTTCAATATCAGCATGATGTTCCGCTTCCATGGGTTCCCGATAGGACGGAACGCTTGGGCCGCAGTGAAAGATATTCATTACATAGCAAACGAACTTGACAATATTGTCGCCGATGAAAATTCTGTGGTTGTGATCTCACTGTGGGCGCATTTTACCCACCAACCGGAGTGGTTTTACGCGCAACGTGTGCGAACTATCATGGCGGCCGTCGCACGTCTCCATCAGCGTAGCCCCTCCACGCTCGTCGTGTTCAAAGGTGCCAATACGCGCGAACACACGCACGTAAACCAACGTCTCTATCATTCCGATTGGCTGGCAAGACGCATGGAGGACATTATGCTCAGAGAGGTCACAGCCAATGAAAATATAGCTTTCATGGATGCGTGGAGCATGTCAAGCGCGCAGTTGATTGCGGACAATGTACATCCTGGAGGTGCACACGTTGAAAACCTAAGCAATCAATTATTGACATTCATGTGTAGGTGATAATAACTAGGATTCCACCTACTGAACTCCAAGCACGCCGCACAAGAAGCGTCATTTCTCTGACGTAGGACTGCGTCAAGGACCGGGGCAGGCTATGACGTACGGAAGCTTAAAAGTGCTACCGGGATGACCACATAATTTAGGCCAAGAAGACGAGAAGACGAGTTAAAGGACAAGATGACGATTTCTTGGAACTCGGCAAATCGGCTTGTTTTGGACAAGAAGTCGATCACGAGAGGACGAGTTATTGAACTCGGCAAGTTAACTTGTTTAGGACGAGAAGACGAGATAACTAGTTATTGGAACTCTAAAAGTCGACTTGTTTAGGACAAGAAGACGAGACGACGAGATTCTGGAACTCAGTAAGTTCAAATAACTCGTCATCTCGTTTTTCAACTTGTCATCTTGTCTTCTCGTCCCAAACAAGTCGGCTTGCCGAGTTCCAATAACTTGTCATCTTGTCTTCTCGTCCTAAACAATTCGACTTGCCAGGTTACAAAAACTCATCATCTCGTCTTCTTGTCCTAAACAAGTCGACTTGCCGAGTTCCAAGAACTTGTCATCTCGTCTTTTAACTAATCTTCTTGTCTGCTTGGCCTAAATTATCTTGTCATCTCGATGGCACTTTTAAGCTTCCGTAATGACGAACCATACGAAGGCGATATTGCGCGAAAATAAGGCAAAATAAGCTGTGCAATCTGGCAATAGTAACCGACGTCATGATAGGGTAACTCCATTTTCATTTTTTATTAGCGCATAGCTGATATCCAAATAATCGTTTGCGTAACACGCGCCTCTATACAGGTAGGTTGTTTAGGAATTTTCTCTATGGGCCGTGCGATATTGTGTCTTGAGAGCCGCACAATGTTGATCAGAGAGTCGGTTGATAAGACTGTAGGTTAAGTGGACCGATACATCAGAATTCCTCAGCCGAATTTTCAAATTTCAGTCCCGTTCGGCCCCTCTATCAATATCTACCACATTAACAAGTCAAACGACTTAATGTTAACCCGTTGACTACTGAATTCTGTTATACCCATAGGTTTAGTACAGGGGCTATCTCTTTACAGTATTCAGGAAGTTAAAGCAACAGTGAACTGACCCTCATTATTGTAACAGTTATATTTTGTCATTTGTATTTGATTTTCTAGTTTTACATGTTGCTTTCCATATTCTATGATTTGCAGTTTCTCACATCTCATTATCACTTTCATGCATCTCATTTACAGTTTCGTGCATCTCATTTTCAGTTCAGCTCATTAGTATTCATCCCTCTCTCCATCTTCACAAGTCACCCTTCCATTGCCACACCTGTTCTCTTCCATTCCATTTCCACTTCACATGGTCACATGCTCCCTATTCATTCCACTTCCACTTCCACTTCCACTTCACATGATTCTATTGTTCTCATTTAGTTTCTTTCTTTTTTTTTCTTTCTTTTCTTTATTTCCACATTATGCAAGTAACACAATTAAATAAACATACATATACTTATTCTTGGAATAACAATATTTAAAATAAATTTGCATATGAATAATAATACATTTTACTGTTTGTAAGTATTAATCTAAGATAAATTAAGAAAAATAAATCAGTGGAGGAGTCCATTTAAAGAAGCAAAGCTTGTATTGTATAGACCGCTATATGGCTTACAAAAATAATGTTTAAAAAAAAAATTATGTTATTCCACCCTTCCCCCCCCCCCCCCCCGCGGCCCCGACCACAGAAAAGAAGGAGTGATATGACTTACATTAGTTGGTACATGTAAAATACAAAAACAAAAGAATGAAAAAAAAGTGAATTCAGAGAGAGAAAGGGAGAGAAATGGAGGGATGTAAAGGATGAAAATGGTGAAGATGAGGGATGAAGGACGGAGAATTTTACATTACGATTACTTTTGCAAAGCTTTTGATCTTTTTATAGTATTATTTTCATTAACATTTATTTTCAGGCCACCTCATGTTCATCTTTCCTTGTTCTCTATTGGTTCTTCCTTCTCCATGGGTTCTTGACTACACCATTTTCTATGTTTTTGATTGGATATTTATTGATGATGTCATTTCATGTTCAGCTCTGTTCAGCTTAAATTTGAATTAGTAAATCGTGCAACTCAGGATCTGATCTAGTGATTTGCCTCGCCTACTTAGACTTTTGGGTGTTTACTTCTGGAGAGCAAGAGTTTTTATGAGTTGACTGTGAGCACAAGTGCAGTATAACAGCAGAGTTCGAGAGCAGTTTGAGAGCCAGAGAGAGAGAGAAATTTAATCAGTTTACATTATGATGTATTTACAACAGCGCCAACTTACGGTTACTCAAAACCAGGGACTCTGGGAGCAAAAGGGGGACAAAATCAGTAGTTTAGGACTGATAGGGCGCTATTTCAAAATCCCATACAAGGGTGCCAGTTCGCTCTGGCTTTAAACTAACCGTCAAATACAAAGAAGATATTCTCTCGGTGTAAAAAAGAGGCGCCAATGTTGTACGTTAACGTTTCATACTTTATTTCGCGTTTGATCATAAATTTTGTGGTTTCACAGGTGTGCCAAAAATACGCAGGATATATTCATTTCTCTGAAGGGCTGGTCAGACCCCCCTAAAAACTATATCGATAACGAAATTTTCAAATAAGGGCACGTCCCACCAGGTGTATGAATGTACAGTTGAACACACTATCGCAGTATGGTCATTGTAATTGGTTAGGTCTGACCGACCTTTTCTATCACCTTGATACACTTAAGGTTGGTGTCACATTGGAAAGTCCATAGTAACTACTTTTATCTTACTATTTTATCATATTGCAGGAAATAAAGAAACTGGAAGCTGTATGAGACAGAGAGAGAGAGAGAGAGAGTCTCAGAGAGAGGGAGAGTTTCAGAGAGAGAGAGAGACAGACAGATAAAGAGAGAGGGGGAAGAGACAGAGAGAGAGAGGGGGTGGAGGTAATGTGCCACCGATGGTTGAGCAATTAACATTCAAATTAGTGCAGTGAAGGCTGTATGTGACATGTTGGTCAGGTATTGTCAGAAGGGTTTGTGCCTGCCAATAAAAAGAAAGTGGAATGGCAGTACATAGATTTGTGTAGGTAATACGTATAGAAGTGGTGTACTGTAGTAGGGGTGACAACAGGACACACCCAAGGAAGCTGTCGTAGGGTACAGAAGTGTAGCAGCTTGTTCATGCTACTTGCCGAGTTCTTTTCTGGTGAAAGTTGACAAGCTGAGGAAAATGTTACTTTTACTGTAAGAATCAGCTTTCAAATTTTGCAGCATGAATATCCAACATTTAAATTACCATCGGTAAGTGATGCAATGATTTATTACCTTGTGAAATATTGAAAATGTTATGAATCTAAATATTTCAACATCATAAATGTTTGTTGTATAATTTGAAATCTAAAACCTGATATGAAAGAAAAGTAATGTCTTACATTTCCTATTTAAATGGAGTGTGAAATAGAGGGGAATTATATGCATGTATTTGGGATAAAATCCTGTGTTTTTGTACCAAAAAACAGAACTGATTTTTTTCTTTGGTAGTTTAGACGATAAGAAACTTTAGTAGATAAGTGTTTGTGCCTGAAGTGTTTACACTTTAGATGGCACATTATGTTGGGAGATGGACTGGTGTCTTCACGAGCTAAGGTCTATGAGAGGCCGAGACTACGAGCAGGACAGAAAATGAACACTTTGCAAGTGAACCATTCTTCAGAATCATAAAGGAACAGTACGATGAGCGATTTTTGGAAATACTATCCGAGAAACTATGTTAAAGGTGACGAAATAATTTGAGGAACTCATGATACAAATCCGAAGATAACCGAGAAAGAAAGCGGAGATGAAAACAGAGACAGACTTTACGTGATTTTTTTTTTAATAGTTTCCATGTGAATTGTGCAGATCCGCTGGTATTGTATGTATATCATAAACTAAATTTACTATGGCTATTGCTATATCCTGATGCAAATTAGAATATCAGTCATGGTTGAGAGAAGTGGACAGTTTAGGTCTACTTTTGATAAAATAGAGTGATGACATTTGCCACTGAATTTGACAGTGCATGGGTACTGGAAAGGTAAAGTTTGTGTTAAGATAATCAGACAATACAGGTTTGTTTATGTTATTGTAAGAGGAGAGGAGACCAGGGGAGCGTTTCATGAAAGGTTTTGTCGGTGAAAATCACCGACAAATGTTATAAGCTACTGAAAATCCTCGCATCTGATTGGCTGAAAGCAAATTAGTCAGTAAAAATCACCGACAAAACTCTTCATGAAACACTCCCCAGGAGACTTAATAGAAGGAACAGGAAAAGTGTATGAGGAGTTCGTTAGAAACTACAGTCCTTATTCAAAGTTAATTGGTCATTTTGGCATACATGTACATTTGATCAGAGGAGATAAGATAATTCCTCTTAAGCCTTGATATGGTTCAATGTAGGTTTCTGTGTATATGTATTTTTGCAGGTTTTGTAGAGGGGGTATTCATTGACTTCATTCATCCTTGACAACTTTTCCTTCAGAAATTTGAACTTGGTTTGCTTTTATAATAAAGCCTGGATATGAATTTGAGTTAAGTAAATGGCATGTGTTTGAGTTTGTTGTTTGAAGAGTACCATGTGACAGTTGGCCTAATTCGATTCTCGACAAGACTATTTCCGTGTCTTTCACTTAACTAAAAGTTCATGTTTCACGGGTATTCCTTTGTGCAAGGTGTTGCTAGCAGGCCCTTATGTGCAGTATTAAGCGCTATTCTGAATCATCGTATTTCATATAATCATTGTATAGACTGTGTCTGTGATGTTTTTGTACATGCATATTCAATGCAAAATACTCGTTCTGAGAAAGAAAACTTGAAATGTTATTTATGCTACGTATATACAAGTGTGCTTTTGTGAATTATGCGAAAGGAAAATATGGCTTGGTCTATAGTCGTTTTAGCGTACAAACTGACTATTTTGAACTTCGGTTCCAAGAATTAGTCAAATCTTTCGGATGATGACGATTAGTAAAGTGGATACCCAGACGTAAATAATTTTTTTTTAATTAAATTTGTTTTGGAATTTGCTTTACCGATGAACAGATAGTGCAATTTAATGCATTGTCGAAATAAATCCCTTACATTATACAGATTTAATATAACCTTCATGTAATTTCATTTATTTGCACCATAGCAGCAAATACTTTATTAAAGATCTTCACTTTCAAAAAGTCATTATGAGCATAGAAGACCAATATTACAGTGATGATTTTTTTTTTGAATTTTTTTAAACAAGACATGCACACGTTGGTATAAATATGCATATAGCACATCACTTTATTTGATAGACGACAAAACAGCAGTGTAGATAAAATGGAATAAGACGGAATAAGGCTCAAAGCTATTCTATGACATTCGAGGACTGTCGTTTGACATCCGAGGAGCATTGCTCTCAGGAACTTTTTTGTTCACTGTCCTCGCTTAAATACTAGTAGCTATACAAGAGCCCTTTTCAGTATGTACATGTATGTATGTATGTATGTATGTATGTATGTATGTATGTATGTATGTATATAAGTGGTAAGTAAATGAATGAATAAATGCTAGCAGTATTGTGGCGGAAACCTCTTTAAAAAAGTTTGTATGAAATCATAAAGAAGGATTGTCACATAAGCGCATAGTGTGAAAATCCTTTGCTGTGCATAATGTAATGCTACTACGTATATTTAATAAAAGCTATGTAGGGGGAAAGGAGAGGAAAGAACCAGTGTTGAAGATGCATACACTTCTTTAAAACCTGATTACACACGTAGTCTTTTTTGACGGAAATTTCAAATGAACAGATGGATAAGTAGAAGGTAAGTGAAGTAGATCAATGAAACAAAAAGAATAAATATAACATTTAAGTGTTTGTTTATTTCAAGAAGTGATAACTGAAATACTCAAAGTTTTAAGGTACTTTTTGTTTGTATTTGTTTTTATATATTTATTTTTGTAATTTGATCTAGTTCTGAATGCATATTATGTATGCTTGACGGCGCTGTCTGTTTGCCTCGGAATAATGAATATAGCTTTATCCTTTGGCTCTCAACTTAGAACGTGATCTGACATTTAAGGTCAAAGAAAGGGCGACCACTAGACGTTTGATTTCAGCGTTAGACTTTTGTGTGACAATTATCAATTTTCTGAAAGACTTTACAAACATTATTGCTCTTATGTGCTACGTTTCTGGCGATTGCACCGAATGAGCATCATTCCTCCGAAAATAAATCTGCAATAAAAATGACTATGGGAAGGTGCAAGTCATTATCAGACGAGCCCGTGAGTGAAATAAAAGTCATACAATGTACATGTACATATCAAGGTTTTCTACAGAAAATGATTTTTATTATTCCTTTAGTGCAGTCTTCTTGTTCTTTTATTTTCTTCGTGGCACAGAAATATAGCTCTTTATGTTTGTTTGTTTTTTATTTCCGTCATAAAAAGAATATACAGTCACATAAATATACGAAGAAAATAACAAAAGTAATATGAACATAACATAAATATACAAAAGAAAAAAAATGTACAGAAATATGGAAACTTAGGAATAATAAGGAAAGAAAAGAGACGGCTGGATAATCCATTTTCAGCTGCACTAATATGGTGCCGCTGGTCTTCCATGGGGACCAGATGGGAAGAAAAAGGATGGAAGAATTAATCTTGTTTTAGAAGTCAAAGAAAAAGATATTTGAATAAAAAGTTCATTTAAAAAAGGCGGGTCCATTAAGGTCTCAGTTGCTTAAGTGCTCGTTTGAATGAAAACAAAGATGTGCAATGTTGGATATATTGGGGTATGCTGTTAGATAACTGAGCCCCCTGTAGAAAAATGTGCGTTTGCAATAATTTGTTCTTGGTTTCGGAAGGCATAAATTATTGCTACGTAGATAGTAAGGTCTTGAGGCATAAAAAATGTTTTCAGCTAAGTAATTTGGAGTCATTCTATTGAGGATTTTAAAGCCAGAGCGAACTGGCACCCTTGTATTGGATTTTGTAATAGCGCCCTCTCAGTTCCAAACTACTGTCCCCTTTTTGCTCCCAGCATGCTCTATTCTGATCAATGAGAGCTTTATCTTTTTAGTAGTTAAAATGTATTTGTATTCAAACTAAGGAAATTCACGAGAAGCCACAAAGGTTATAATGTTTCCAAGAGTCTCTGGTTTTGAGTAGCCGTAAGTTGGCGCTGTTGTAAATACACCATAATAAGGGTCAGTTCCCTGTTGATTTAAACATCATATATTGAATGTGGAAATTTTGCCTAGATTTAAGGGTCTCCCATCGGAGTATTTCATGCATTGAAGTAACAGAAAAATGTGAATGTGGTTTTATATTGAGAATACTTCTACCTGCTCTATTTTGCAACTTTTGTAATTGATTGTTATATCTATCATAGGAAGATTGCCATATATCTGCATAATCTAGGTGAGGTAGGATAACATTTTGGTAAATAATTTTCAGGTTTCTTCTATTAATATATTTTCTTAAGCGACGGAGAAATGAAACCATGCGTCCAACCTTTACAGAGATGATTAACATGTATATCCCACTTCAGTTCTGAATCATTATAAACACCCAAGTATTTCAAAGATTTCACATGATTAATCACGTCACCGTTTATACTTAAATCAAGTCTACTTTGTTTTTTGAGCATGTGTCTGTTTCCAATAAGCATACACATGGTTTTGTCATAATTAACCTTAAGTCTGTCTCTGATCATCCATTTGTCCAGATTGACCAACTCCCTATTTAGCGTTGATTGAACTATGAGTGGGTCCTTATGGGAAAGATAAATCACTGTGTCATCTGCGTATAAATGAATATTGCATGAATGAAATACAGAGAGCAAATCATTAATAAAGATGATGAAAAGCAGCGGACCTAAAATCGATTCTTGGGGTACCCCGAGCCCAATAGGTAGTTCCTCAGAATTACAGTTGCCAATACAAGTTACAATTTTCCTATCTGAAAGATAATTTTGAAACCACTTCAGTGACGTTACGCTAATCCCAATTCTTGTTAGTTTGTCAAGAAGACATTTAATGTTGACCAAATCAAAGGCTTTTTGTAGGTCTACAAAGACCGCTCCAGTATACTTTCCCTCATCAAGACTTTTGAACCATTCAGCCATGACTTTAATCAAAGCCGTGCTAGTAGAATGTTTAGGACGAAATCCTGATTGCTCTACTGAGAGAATATTGTTTGTATATGAATGATGCACAAGCTGTTTTTTGGATCACCGTTTCCAGTATCTTCGATAAACAAGAAAGAATAGAAATGGGTCTATAGTTATTTCGGATTGATCTATCACCTTTTTTATGTAGAGGAATAATTTCAGTAATTTTCCATTTCTTGGGAACAACACCTTGGACAATGGATTTGTTAATAAGGGAGCTTACTGGTCGAATTATTTCATTTATGGACATTTTTAGAATATGCACGGCTACTCCATCTAAGCCTATTGATTTCTTATTTTTCAGTTGTACTTCTTTCAAAATATCATTCTCACTTACACTACAAAGTTGCAATGGATGTTCCACTTCCACGTCAACGTCATTAACATCAGATGCAAAAGCATCATTCATTATGGAAGAATCCGAGACTAACCTATTACCAATATATTTTGCAAAATGATGATTGAAGTGGTTAACCATGCTCTGACACTGACTAGGTGGAGGCTGAGAAAATGAAATTTTCTTGGGTATTAATGTAGATAAAATTTTCCATTAACTATTTGAATTCCGATCCTTAGTTAGATGTTCCATATAATAGTTGCGTTTAGCTTTCTTAATCAGTGATGTTACTTTTTTTAATACACGATAATCTTTCCAAGCATTTTAATCCTTTGTCTTTATAGCTTTGGATTTTGCCAAGTCTCTTTTCTTCATAGCTTCAAAAATAGTTTCAGCCATGGTGACTGAAAGTTTCGAACTCTTTTGGTTTTAAGAGGCATACATTTATTAAAAACATGAAAAAAAACAACAACAATTGTTCAAATATATCAGTGGCTTTATCAATATCATTTTCTTCCTCGACTTCCACCCAGTTCTGCTGCGATAATTAAGCTTTGAACACAGCAATATCTACAGCTTTAGATTTCCTGTACGTTATATACTTGGCGCCAGATTGAGAATGATGAGCTTTCCAAATTAAATAGTTCATCGAGTGGTCGCTTACTCCATTATGTATTACACCAGAAGACTTAATCATTTCAATACTGTTTGTTAACATGTGATCAATAAGAGAGGCAGATTCACTAGTGATTCGGGTACATTCAGTAGTATTAACAAAAGATAAAGAGTATACACTGTTAATCTTCTTATACCGTCTCGGAATACAATCATCTACCTCCTTCTGAATGTCACGATTGATATCACCCATGACAAGATGACAGTCAAGACTTTCCGTAAATTCTAAAAACTTTTCATTATGATCTAGAAGACCAGACTTAGAGTTTGGTGGCCTATACCATTTAAGAAGCATTATTGGTTTAGCCTTTTTTTTATACGAATGAGAATAGGAATAGCTTCAAGGTGGGACATATGAGAGTCTTCAATAATACTGAATTCCACACTGTCATGTATATATAATGAAACACCACCATCGGACCTGTTGCGATCTTTACGAACAATATTATAATGAGAAACCTCTATTTCATTATCATGTATTGTATCATCAAGTTGTGTTTCATTACGAGCAAGTACATGTATATCATTACAGCATAAAATTGTTCTTATTTCATCAATATGCTTATAGAGACTCACAATATTCAACTGAACAAATCTAATACCTTTGCCAGAAAGATTTTTATATATCATATTACAATTTTGAAAGTTTTGACTATCAGCAGGGCGGTGGACCTCCCTGCTATCAGTAAGATCTTCAGGATTATTGTTAAAAATTCAGTAGTATACTGGCGCAAGATATGTGAATCCACATATTACATGACGTGCACAAAAGACCTTTATGATTTGTTTTCACAGCGTGTTTGAATAAGACACATGGATATTGCACAACCATTTATAATTAAAGTATCAAGACCAAAATGAAAATTGTGAAGAAAAAAAATCAACTAAAGATAAATGGGAAAAAGATATTACTAAAAATAGATCGTTCTTTAAAATGATAACATTAAATTGGTTTGTGAAGTGATATACTGTTTTCTAATAATGCTATTTATTACTTATACATTGTAGGGTGCCTATTTTGTCATCTTGGTTTCTCCTTGTTTACATTCCTTTTCTGTTCTTAAGTTGGAATTAGTTCATTTAAGTTCAAGTTTCAATAGATGTTATGTTGCCATTCTCCTCATCAGCCTTTGCCCTACTTCTCTCGTCACCTTCATTCCTTTCCTATTCAGATGTGTCCATTCATTCCATCCACACATCTGGTTCTTTTGTTGAACATTCTTCATTACATAATCACCAAGTCATTGACTCATCTTCATCCTAGTTACATTTTAGTTGGATCCTTCCATTTTCTTTATGTTCATTGGTTTAGTATGTTTGAATATTTATAATGTTATGTTTCCTTAGTTACTGTTTTGATGTGGGCCAAGGAGCCATGTTATAAAAGGAGAGTTTTACTTAGATCAAAGACACACAGACAGATTAAAGACACACAGACAGATAGAGACTACAACTACCAGACTCCTTCATCATTATTTTCGTTCCTGAGTTCCTGTTAAGTTTTGATGCTGTTACGTTTGAGACTGATTGATTTGCTGCTGAATGTTATGTTTGCCGCATGAACTTTATTATTTTACAACCCTACATATTACTAAAAATAGATACATATTACTAAAAATATTACTAAAAATAGATCGTTCTTTATTAAAATGATAACATCAAATTGGTTTGTGAAGTGATATACTGTTTTCTAATAATGCTATTTATTACTTATATATTTTCATACGTCCACTCAAGTGGTTGGATATTATGATTAGCATTATTTTCAGGCTGTAATAACTGTTACAAGAGATAAAGTGCATGGTAAAAACATAATTAGTTACCTAAAAGACCCCTATATACAAAATAGCAGGCACAAACGGTAAGCCTAAGTACACCACGTTAATAGCTCAATTACCAATGGCGCCCAATTCCGTAAGTATCGCTTTTGTCGTTTCGATACGAAAGAGTAAATTAGGACATCAGAGATATACAAATAGCCAACAGAGCTATAAAAAAAATATCCAACCGAATAGGGGACTTTTATACAAAAGAAAGATTAGGACACTATGCACTAAGAGGTTTAAAAGACGGTACATCGATTGACATGACTGAACTGAATGAAAAGTAAACGTTAAGGTCACAAAATCAGATTACCAGAACGCAGGGCTTATTGTCAGTTCTCAACTTTTTAAGGTCAGCTTTCGACACAATGGTTAGCCGGCGATCCGCACTTGAATTCGGCTATCTTGTGTCCAAATGTGTTTCACTGTTTCTTTATGTTGTGACTTGATCTCACAGAAAGGTCACCTCTCAGTTTTGTTAAACTTTCTTGGATGAAAACCTGTGGTCCCTGTTGCTCACTGCCCTCTGCATGCTTTCTCAACATTTTCCGGGAATGGTAGATGCGATCACGCACTGTATAGTTGGTGAACTTAACAATAATCCCTCTCGTTTTTCCTTTCTTTGCTCCAAGCCTGTGACACCTGTCAATATCCTGATTATCAATCACAGCATTCAGTTTCTCCTTACACGATTTCTTGACAAGTATGTCAGAGCTTTCGTCATCCTTTTCAGATATTCCATGAAAAATCAGACAGTTCCTTCTGGAATATTGTTCTGCTTCGTCTTGCTTATCCTTCATTTTCTCCAATTCCATTTCTAATATTGTTCAATCTTGTCATCTCTCTCAGCCAGATCAAAATCAAACATTTCCTTAATGTTCTCTGCCACTTTCTGTGTTATAATGGACGAAATGTCATCAATCAGTTTATCTCTTACCTTATCAATAAGGGTATCGAGAAGTTCATGATTTTTCTCAGTTGCTTTTAACACCTCCGCACGAATGTCCTTTTCAAGACTGCTTGCTGAAACATGAGAATTGTCCTTGGCTTGTCCATGTTTAGACCTCGTCATGTTTCGTTAACACGTAACTATACAGGCAGACGACAACACATATACGTCAAGAGGCAAATCGGCGTAGATCTTTATCTTATAAAGCACTTTTCATTTTCATTTCATTTAGGTTTTATTTCCACATTATCTGTAATGACACAAGTCTTTTCCATAATATAACAAAATATAATGGAACAACATTTAAATACATATGTTAAATTTGAAGTAAATAACAAATAGTCTAAGATAAAAATAAGATGCACGGAGAGAGATTAATACATAACAGAAATGTGAAGGAAACCTTGGAGAGAAAATGCTTGTAGATAAGGTTCCCTTTTAATAGACTCTGTTGGATACATCTTAAATAAACACACACGTGACACACAAAAAATGAAAAGTCAATAAAACAGCACAATAAAACAAGAATTGAAGGAAGCATGACAAGACAAATGGACAGGAGAGGAATGACGAAAAAAGAAAACAAAACAAAAATGAAAGTAAAATACAAAGAACTAGGCAAAAATAAAAGTGTACAGCAGCCAACCAACAGGAGATGAAATACATACATATCCATTACAAAAAGTAAAGTACGCCAGTGAATAATAAAATTAAGTTGACGTTTCTTCGTACTGCAGAAGGAGCTTTAATTTAAAGTGATGTTTAAAAGTACTTAATTAGACAATTGCTTTAGTGATGCATCTAAGGAATTCCAGTAAACGGGACCAGTAAATGTGACAGTTCTTTTCCTAAGTACGGTTCTTAATCTATGCAAATGAAAAAAGGAAGACTGACGGGTAGGATAATTATGCAGTTGTTGATTTTTCTGAAATAAGGATGCAATCGCATGAGGCAGGTCATTTGAATTTAACTGAAACATGATTGAAGCAATATTATCGTCTAAAATTCAGTCTGTAGATATGAAGATATGTAGATACA
Source organism: Echinometra lucunter (assembly GCA_029962745.1). Lineage (NCBI taxonomy): Eukaryota > Metazoa > Echinodermata > Echinoidea > Camarodonta > Echinometridae > Echinometra > Echinometra lucunter. The sequence continues at coordinate 17,621,775 of CM057165.1, read as the reverse complement.
TAATCCGTGCCTCTTATATCAAATAATCTGCTCTAAATCACTTAAAAAACACTGAAAACGGAGCAATACTTAAAGACGTACGTTCATGTCCGCTTCGTGCGTGGAAGAATGTTCCTTATTGATTTTAATTGCATGTTTATATATCTGAAATCAACCTCTGTGATCTACTTTGCCGTGATCCGAAAGAAAGATATTTATTATTTTATCATTGTATTCAAATCCTGATGAAGGGCAAGCGCCCGAATGCTTAATCGGTGGTATATGCTTTGCATCTTTTGGATCACACACACACACTCGCACACACCACGCATGCAGTACTAGTGCGCCCCCCCCCCCAAAAAAAAAAAATTACACTAGGAAAATTCGCGTCACTTGAACACTTTAAAACATTTCCTCTCCTGCAATATTTATGATCATTGTCATTATTGTAAATTTTCGGGCGAACTTTCTATTTCTTACTATAAATGCACTTAATTTAATTTTGTATTGACTCATATATCGAACCGACTCTCATAGTGCAAAATCTTGGTCGGGAAGGAGGACCATCCAGGTTTAATAAAGTGATTAAGTTTGCTGTCTCCTTCCCAGGCAGCCAAGTTTTGCACTCTGGGAGTTGCTATATGTTTCATGTCTGTTATTATTGACTTTCTGTTGTATATTTTCATGTATTTTTATTGTTCTGAAATTGCCAAACAAATAATAATTTTCAGGAAATTTTCATATTTTTGGATGGCCCAGGGTCTCTTCTATTAGATGACACCAACAAATCTTAAAATATTTTACGTTTGAGTGTCTGAGCAAAAGAAACTTTTTATAAAATACGGATCATTAAAGAACATGAACTATAAATGGATGCAAAATTCAGTCTTGACGAGAATGACTATTTGTTCTGGTTGGTATCAGCAAAGGCGAGAGTGGTGCTGTAAATTGATGTAAACTGTAAGTTCGTATAGATACAGTGTATCAAACAATTATTTGTACACCTGTGAAAATACTACTTCAGGGCATTAAAAGTTTTTTTAAAATTCTGAAAATACCCCCCCCAAAAAAAAAAAAAAAAAAAAAAAAAAACAACTCCCCCCCCCAAAAAAAAAACAACACTGACATGGTAAGATCTACATGTATTCTATCAACCAAAACCCCCCAAAAATAGATTATTGGCATGTTCTGATTTTTTGTGAAAATTGGTGCATTACAAATATGCCTGAGATAGCATCATTTCTCTTGTAAGTTTTGCAATTGATTTCCCGCACATCGAAGCAAGTGTTTTGATATTTTTAATTTACGGGTAATATTTTCATTCAGTCTCTACATGGTCATTCAGCAGAAGGATTAGTTGTGGTTTTGCAACATGACTGACGTGCTGAATACCTAATGCCTCGAGGGAAAAGGTTTAACGTTCTGTGATGATGGTTTTTATATACATACTACATTTATATAACAGACAGACATGTTATGAAGCATACTGTGCAGTACATCATTTAGATATTCAAGACAGGTAGAGTTGCCAAGCAGAAGGGATGAGGGAGATAGAGAAGACTATCCCATCTGAGAACAGACAGGCTATAGAAGAAATAATCATTTGCACATATCAAGCAGGTTGAAGGATCTACAGGCATCCAGGTTTCCACCATAACTGTCAGGAACAGCTGAAGGAATATGGATTGCACAGCAAGGTTCCTGGTAAGAAGCCCTTCATCACTGACCAAAACAAGCTGGAATGTCTGAGCTTTGCCAAAGAACATGTCTATGATCCTGTCGGGTTCTTGAAAACGGTGCCCTGTTTTCATGAATTCAAGTATCAAGTGAATTGGATGATCGTCTCAGAGTATGGCATGCATGTATATCTTGAACAAGGAGTACAGCTCCTAATGCCAAAAAGCATGCAACTGTCAAGTATGGAGTTGGTAGCATGTTGGGAGCATGTTTGTAGCATGTAAGTAGCATGTTGGTAGCGTATGTTGGTGAAGATGCAGCAATTGAAAATACTGAAAATTTACATTTCATTGAAGGAATATTGAATACAGAGGGCTATAACACCATCCTTTGACACCAGATGATCCCATCTACTGCCAAACTGTGAAGGCATAAGTCAATATTTTGACTTGATAATGATTCCAAACAAGCAGGGAAGACATTCCTTGCCTGGATGAAGGGTGCAGGTACTCAAAGTCCTGCCTCTCCATGTCCCGATTTGAACCCCTTAGACAAGGTGGAGAGAATTATAGTGGCCCTGAAGTACGCTCGACAACAGGTCATGTGCGACGTGAATTTCGCATCCCAGGTCCTGAATTTCGCATCGCGGGTCGTGAACTTCGCATCCAAGGTCACGAATTTCGCGCCACGGGTCGTGAATTTCGGATCGCGGGTCGTGAATTTCGCATCCGAGGTCCTGAATTTCGCATCGCGGGTCGTGAAATTCATGAACTGGGACGCGAAGTTCACGACCCGCGATGCGAAATTCAGGACCTTGGATGCGAAATTCACGTCGCACATAACCTGTTGTCGAGCGCACTTCAGGGCCACCATAGAGAATGCATCGCAAACATGAACCAAGCAACAATGAGGCCTGGAAGGTCATGCCTGAGCTCACATGGAACAGCCTAACTCCCGTACTATGTCACAAGCTTGTTGACATTATATCCAGAAGCCTGTGTGCTGATGGTTACGACATACTACGTACTACAAAGAACTATATAGCCAGCAGTACAGTCTAGGTGTACAAATAATTGTTTTTTTGCCCCAAAAGCACATTTTTGTGAAAAAATATGAAATATTAATGTTTTGACCTTGTATTGTGCCGAAAGAGAAACTATTACCTATTATATTTAATCAGTCAGGAAAGTGATTCTTTTAGTAGGTTATTGTTTTATTCTCATTTGAAACATGATTTGACAGGTGTACAAATAATTGTTTGATACACTGTATGTTCATATTTTGATAACTTCCTGACAATTCAGGAGGAATATACTTTGCTGTGCATTATGTTCTGAAATATTTCATAAACATGTCATGCTTGAGTGAGCAATAATTCATTACCTTGGAATATTCCATTTAGGTACGTTTTGACAGTTCAACAAGCGTACATTGGATGTCAGAAAAAAAATATCACCCCTCGTGGTGATGCAGATAGATCATTCAAGTAATCAATCTGTCAATATATTAATCAATCAGGGAAATACTGAAGAGATACTTCAGCAAAAAGGCTACACTTTTTGTGAACGACTTAACAAGGGTATAATGTCAGTTTACACACCAGACATACGGTAGAGAAAGTTCTGAAATGTTTCTGAGTCGTGACATGTAATCGAGAGATCTGTTTGAATAATAATTTATCATTTTGAGCCCTAACGTTGCGGATTGACCTAGATATTGAAAGAACACTTTGGTGACCAAAAGATACTTTTTCAAAGACTCTGTTGGCACTTCTTTGCATGATAATGGCGACTTTAATAGGATTTTGAGGACACTTCTTGAATAGAAGCGAGTTTGAGTTTCAATACCGACAGAGGTTTTTTGCTTTGTAAGTTAACACACAATGGTTTGCCCCTCCAATTTTTTGTCTGATCAGAACGTTCCGGCGCCACTGTTTACAGATTTTTTTTTTTTTTTTCAAGCGTGCAATGTGTCAACAACAAATCTATTCACTTTCCATCTCCCCTTCTCTTTTTCAGTCTCCTCCATTGAAAAATATTTCTCTCACTATTGTTATGTAGTATGTGTCAACTCTTTGTTTATTCCCTTTGCCCCCATTTCCTGACTACATTTTTATTGCCCCCCCCCCCCCCCATTTCCTGAGATCATCCATTATTGTATTTTTACTACCCCTGGTTACCCTTTGATCTAAGCATGGATTAAGCTCCAATTCCAAAATTACATAGACCCTCTATTATTCTGACCCCACACTATTAACCATAAACAAGCATCCCTGATAGATTATATAAGCAACATTAATGAGTTCTTTGTTCTATGGGCGATGACCCCGGTGATGACTCTCAAGACCAACCCCGATCATTACATCTCCCTTCACCACTCCCCGAAAGTCCCATAGTAACCATAATTGACAGATAACTTAGACCAATAAGAATGTTAGAAGTTTGTTACCCCAGTGCAGTGAGGCCCCACAAAATGTTACCTGTTTTTTCTAGAGGAAGGGGACTTAGAACTTGGACGCAGAAACGTTAAGACATCATTAGAGTACAGCACCATCAGACTGACTCTAGACTTCTGTTTGTCATCCTTATGTTGGAGTTGTTCATCACCTGAAAAAATGTTATAGCTTTATCCTTAAACCGACTTTGGGTTTTCGTGTGTTATATATTCTCTACGCTGGAAGAACCAAACAATAAATCCGATCCCGACACGACACTATGAACATGACGGACAAAGAAAGCGGGCAAAAAAGAACCCTTCATTCTACCCTTCACAATGGTTCTGGTAGTCAAAAGAACATCCATTCACTGCTATTGTCAAAAATATGTGGGTTAGGGTGGTTGTGATTTTTTTTATTTTTTTTATTTTTTTTTTTACAGACGTTTAACGATCAGATATACTGGGACCGACCGAGAAACGTGATTCAGGTTCGTACCTAGGACAGATAAGAGTCAGTTCGCAGGCGCCATGGGTGTCGATCCCGGGGGTAAGGGGGGGGGGATATATACACCCACCTCCCTAATATATTGGGTAGGGGGTGGCTTGTATTCGCATACACGGAGCTGACCACGGCCGTTTGATTTAATTTGATTTTATTTGATCTATTTGTCTCCAGTTCAACTACATCAATTCAATAGCATAATGTATAAAATGAAAGTAATACAAATAATAACATAGGCGGATCCAGGGGGGCCGAAGCGGCCGCCCCCCCCCCCCCTTAATGGCGGAGCAGAGAGAGAGAGAGAGAAAGAGAGGAGAGAGAGAGAGGAGAAATAAAAGGAAAGAAGAAAAAAAAAAGCAAAAAAGCAAAAAAAATAAATAAATACATAGCATGTAACTTTAACTCATGAAACTCTTGATTACCAGACGTTGTGCTTGTGGGTACGGTGCAGACGTGGAGTCGGGGGGGGGGGGGGACGATGGACAATGTTGGGTCAGGAAGGGTTGTCCCAGCTGTACTTTGTCGGTATTCTTGCTTGATCCTTCATCATCTTTGGCAAATTTTGATATTACGCAATTGGCGCGCTCTCTGTATACCAACGATAGTGGTATAACCCCATAACCTTGATTATGGGGTCGTCCAGTTATCAGGTTACCCAGCCCGGACTGGAATCTACATTTCATAGAAAATTTTGTCGGTCGCTCGCTTCGCCCTGGTAGAAACAGAAAACAGAATGGTTTCAGACGGCAAGCGATTGCCAGATAGAGTCATATTTGGCAAATAGGTGATTGAATGTTATTTAGATATCTTTTAGGAGTGTATTTTTGATGACGAAATAACACTTCTACCATGAAGAAGAGTGTATAATTTGCATCGCTCTATGCGCTCGCTCATATAGATGAAGGATAGTTTCGCCTTTTTGGCATATAGACAATCGAATACATAATTTAGATATCTTATATGTTTAAACGACAAAATAACACTCATTCTATGGAAAAGGGTGTATAAATTTTCTTGCTCGCTGCGCTCCCTCGTATGATATTCACATACGGGATCGTTTCCGAAAAGCAAAAGAATTCGGCACGCGAGGTTACCGAATATATGATTTAGATATCTTACTGGTCTGAGTGTATTTTGACGAAATAACATGAAAAAGAATGTATATTTTTTCCTCGCTCGCTGCGCTCGCTCGTATAATATGCATGCACGGGATCGTTTTGGAATAACAGAAGAATTGGGCAAGCGAGGTGACCAAACATATAATTTAGATGCCTTTCGGCCCATTGTGTATTTTTATGAAGACTAATTACCTCAACCATGAAAAGGAGTATACATATTTTTCCTCGCTCGCTTGAAAGCGAATGAATTCGGCAAGCGAGGTGACCGAATATATGATTTAGATATCTAATACTGGCCTAAGTGTATTTTGACGAAATAACATGAAAAGAGGTGTATAATTTTCCTCGCTCGCTACGCTCGCTCGTATAATATCCAGATACGGGATCGCTTGGAATAGCAAAAGAATCGGGCAAGCGAGGTGACCAAATATATAGTTTTGATACCTTTCGGCCCATCGTATGTCTTAATGAAGAATAATCACCTCAATCAGGCAAAAGGAGTATATATATTTTTCCTCGTTGGCTTCGCTCGCTCGTATAATATTCAGATACAGGATGGTTTTTGAAAGTGAATGAATTCGGCAAGCGAGGTGACAAAAATAATTTAGGTATCTAATAAGCCCATCGTATATTTGGATGAAGAATTATCACTTTTACCATGGTAAGGAGTATATTATATTTGTCCTCGCTTGCAAGCGAGGTGACTGAATAGGCTATGATTTAGAAATCGTATTGGTCATGTTGGTCCAAATGTATTTTGATGACGAAATAACATGAAAAAGAGTGTATATGTTTTCTCGCTCGTATAATATTTAGACACAGGATGTTTTGGGAAAGCGAATGAATTCTGCAAGCGAAGTGAACAAATTTATGATTAAGATATCGTATGGGCCCATCTGGTATTTTGATGAAGAATCATCACTTCTAAAACGGAAAAGAGATTCATTTCCTTGCTCGCTGCGCTCGCTTATATGCATGTAAAAGTTACCAAATATGGTTGAAATTGAACGAAAATGTGTAGGAAAGACGAAGGAAAAATGTGATAAAGGCACACAATTGAAAGTGCCCCATGGGCTTTATACGGTTTAAGTAGTAGACGTTGGTCGTCGGTAATCGACGGCAATGTTTGTCGGTAATAAGTGGCCTCTACCAACCCCCCCCCCCCCCCCCCCCCCCATTGAAAAAGGTCTAGCGAGGCCCCTGCGGAAGGGGGCCTCGTCAATATTTAGTCAATATTGACTAAACTTAATAATGGTCCCATTTTTAAACATTGTTAATGCCCCTGATTCACGGAACTATAACGGTAAATTTTCCAATGTTATTCCTCCCTTCCCCCGGCGGGCATGCTGACAATGTTGATCGACGCCCCTGGTGTAGACGAATGTTCTTCCGAAAACTTTGTTCGACCCCATCAAATAAAATTTGTTACTGGATACATGTACTTGTAAAAATTGTTTAATAAAGATATTTTTTTCAAAAGCTCATTCTCTGTAATCCCGTCGTTTATGGCCTCTGAATTGCAGATGACTATCTATTTCCAACTTCATCTTCTTCTTCTTAATGTGCCGTGCCAGAGCCTGACGTTGGCGGCCATAAGTCTATCCTATCTTGAGCTCAAGATAGGACAAGTTTCAGTCGCATGGCCTCAAGATAGGATAAGTTTCAGATGCATGGCCGCCAACGTCAGACTCTGGCAAGGCACATAAAGAAGAAGAAGATATTTGTCTTCCTAAGTTATAAAATCAATATTGTATGTACCTTAGAATGCACGATTTTCTTCATTTGGGATCTCAACAATTTTCAGCTCGCGCTTCGCGCTCGCATTATCCATCATTTCCTTTTTGCTCAGGAAATTTTTTTTTAATTCCTTAATTAAAGATAACTATTTCAAGATATAGGCGCATCTACCCCGCGGGGGGGGGGGGGGGGGGATGACCCCCAAATAATCTTATTTGTTACGCCACTGAGCGCAGCCTCAAACCATACGTTTCTCCTCGATTCGGGCGGGTTTTGAAAAATTCCGCCCCCCCCCCCCCCCCCCCATTGGAGAATGCTGGATCCGCCCCTGTAATAACATAACAATATATTCAAGTACAATGGTAAACGTATACAATATAAAAGAAGGTGGGGGAACATACTGAAAGCAAAACTTTTCGAGTAAGGTCCCCATTAAATATACATAAAGAACGTTTGTGACTGGTCTTCCGTGACAATTTTATTAGTTCTGTGTATTCAGAGTGTGACCTCGTTCCGTGTCAAAGTCAACAGAAGTATAAGGCCTTCCGACTCTCAGACGGTTTCAATGTAGTGGAAGCTAGCAACTCGAGGATACCTGACTTACGTTACCTGGCTGGCTGAATTAATGACGAAGATGACGTCTTGTAGTTTTGCCAAAGGGCGCCACTGCGCCGTCGTTTTCGTTATTTTCTTGGTGACTAGCTTCTCGCAAGGGGTTATTCGGGCGGTTGGGATCTTCGAGAGGGAGCTTCGGCCTGACATCGGCTTGACGACATGCGTGTTGGGGGTTGCCGCTGGACTCGCCATCGGGCTCGTTTTTTTCTTTGGTAAGTGTTGTTCCCTCCCCCCTTTTTTTTGTTTTAAATGAAATTTCGGGACAGTAGACCGACGGTTCACGAGGCACACCATGTCAGTCTTGTTATTATTATTAATAATAATAATAATAATAATAATAATGATAATAATAATAATAATAATAATAATAATAATAATAATAATAATAATAATGATAATAATAATAATAATAATAATAATAATAATAATAATAATAATAATAATAATGATAATAATAATAATAATAATAATAATAAAGCTTCACGTTTCGTGGGCCTTCTGTTAAATTCTCAAGGAGATAATATACTGCTGATACATTTCAAATTTGATATACACACACATAGAGATAGTTATACAACCAATCAAAATGGATCAGTGAAGGGGTAAAATAAAGTTAAAAATCAAGTTGGCTTGCTAAAATTCCCATGGTCGACTACATTTTTTCGGACTCTTATAGCGGCATTGCACTGATATTACACTAATTCAGACAATACTGTACTTCGTTAGGCTCAACATTTTCCTTGACATACTGAGTAAGAGTCTCCAAATCTAGAAAGGAATAAACTAATACAGCTAAATAAAGTGTCAAAGAAAAAAGAGGAAAACAAAATTCCAACATGATGGACATACTACAAATTTGCAAAGGGAATACGCGTGATTGTGTGTACCTAAAAATAATAACTGCAATAATCATTGCATCATTCTTATTGTTCTAAATGCTTAAGGGTGGTGATCGGATGGTGGGATGCATTTCATGGGAAAAGAATCACGGGACCTACTTGTTTTGTTTTGTTTTGTTCTGGTTTTGGTTGCTATATTGTTGTTGTTGTTGTTGCTGTTGTTGTTATTTTTTGGTACGGGCTCCTAAGGTTTTGTCTATTCTTTTTGTATTCAACTGGGTTTATGTGTATGATAGGCCCTAATGGAAAGCGTTTGGAAAAGAGATGGGTGCACTTTCCAGAATGAGCTACCGATATAAAAGGCAAAGGCTGCATTTATGGCTCCTAAGCTCCATATCTCATTTTACAGATCTCTATTATCAGCCTTTCAAATTCACAGATAAGGGCATTATTTGCTTGCCTTTTGAAAAATAAAAATCGTTTGGCACATTGTGTTATAGTAAAGAGAATTCGACAATTCGAGGCTAGTATATGCATGGATCGGTGATCAACAGGTTTTCTAGACTTTCTGGTAGTATTGAAGTAGTAGTATCAGTAGTAGTAGGGAGAAATTCCTGCCTGGGTATTACTTTGTAAAGCGCAGTAAACATGGTAAATGTATAGTATGACTACGCTATTATGGACCATACTACTAATACTATTACTACTACTACTGCTGCTGCTTCTATTACGTTTACCACTATTAATGTTTCCTGCTATTTCAAATATTATTGTAAATGGAACTCCAATCAAATATTATGACTGTTATTTTCAAAATATTTTATTATTTTCCTTCATTATTATCAGAGTGTATACCACATGTTATATAATCAGATAATGGTAATAATTACTAAGATTATATTTCGCCTCTTGGCAGTAATTTTGTTCATATTACCAACATTTTTTTTTTCAACTTCCAGCCCCGTTTATATCTGTAGCATACAGGGTGCTGGCCAATCCAAGACAAATCGCTTTAATTGGAGCTATCTTCACAGCATGTGGAACCATTTTCTCTTCTCTTGCCTTAACACCGATGACATTTTGTCTTTGCTTTGCTTTACTTGGTAAGAAATGTTATACATTTGAGTTTTATCTAAAGTTTTGGTATTTTTGTAAAATTCTTCTAGAGGAAAGTTCAGTTTGTTAGCACCTCCCACCCCCCCCCCCCCCCCCCCGTTGATTATTTCCCATGAATTAGAAATATTATGTTTTCAAATGATATCTTGATGGCATCAAGTGATCCATACACGCTTCACCGAGCGACAGTGTTTTCAAAATGGCATGTCAAAATCCATTTGTACCCATTTGGGTAAAATAGGGTAAACGTTAGTATCACATGCGAACATGACGAAGGGAAATTTGTCCTTGTAAAAAGGTACAATAGGTGAGATTTCAAATTTATGACAAATGAATAATCATTGACATAGAGCGTTAGTTTGGTCACAATAGCCCTTCGTTCTAGGATTTCGTTTTTCTCGGACGCACTGCACTATAAATTATGGCTACAGTCGTGCAATCATGCCAATAGCTCAGATAAGCTAGACCCTTCAAGGATTTTTTTTCTTTCTTTATTAGGTTATGTCTTTGGCTTTACAGTATAACGAAATAACAAAACATATTCATATTCATTAACATAAACAATAAAATCAACAAAACATAATCAATTTTTGATGATAATATATTGGACATAATGGTATAATACACGTATAATACGGCAAGATGATGTTTTTCCATGTTATCAAATGATATCAAGTTGTTGCTCTTAACGTAGATGTACTGTTCAAGGGAGCGATAATCCCGGTTTTGTCACTCTGTATTGACTTTGTGTACGCATGATCGTTCGAAATGTCGCGTAAAAGGGGTCTTTTTTGAGCATGTTCGCGATTTCGAAAAAAAAGGTTGTTTTCAAGAGCTTGTACTCGAAATTGGAAAAAAAAGGTGTTCTTGAGCTTGTAGTAGACCTTCACCTTAACATGCTTTTAAAAGCTTTGATTGATAATACGTTATTTTCGCATTTGGTGGAAAATATTTATTATTTGACATATAAAATAATGAAATTAAACTGAATTTCAGCATTTCCATAAAATAAGGAAAATAATTGTTGAAACGTTATGTTTCTTATTCTATGATAAACACTTGGAAACTTGTTGGATATAGAATGGCAATATATACTTTGCACTTGCATAGAATAAAGTCATAATCTTGCAATGAATACATCGCTTCACAAAACCCCTGGAAATACCACTATGAACATGACGGACAAAGAAAGCGGACAAAATAAACAACCTCTCATTCTACCCATCACAATGGTTCTGGTAGTCACGAGAACATCCCTTCACTGCTATTATCTGAAATAATTATGTGCAGGACAGGAGTCACATGCACATTCACCTGGAACTACTGATTAAACATAATAGCTGTGAAGGGATGTTCTTTTGACTACCAGAACCATTGTGAAGGGTAGAATGAGGGGTTGTTTATTTTGTCCGCTTTCTTTGTCCGTCATGTTCATAGTGACATTTATGCTGAAATCCGTATAGGTCAGGTATCTCAAAACTCTTCCAGATTAATTTTTCTTGCATGGTTATGTTTTCCAATAGGACTAGGCAACTCTCTGGTTTTCGTCTCATCCATCATAATACTGAAGGGGGTCGCAAAGGAAAAATTTGACCTGATGTACGGAATATCTACGTCGGGATATGCCTTTGGAACTATTGCCGTGCCCATCGCAGCTGAGTATCTGCAGCTTATCTACGGCTGGAGGGGTGCCATGTTGATTCTTGGTGCCCTCACAGCGAACATCATACCTTTCGTTATTGCAATTGGGCCTGAGTTTAAAGCTTATGTGGAAAAGGCAGAACGAGACAAGTATGAGGGAGAATATGCTACTGATGATTCAGAGTCGTCGCCCGACTCCATATACGAAAAATCAATAATGGAAAGTGACAGATTACTTAATGATCAAACGAAATGCCGATGTATGGTGTGTTTTGAGGATGAAGTGAATCGATATAATGAGCACAAAACAAACAACGCCATACCGAACAGACAGGCGAAAGGGATTCCAAATGGAGGATCAGTCGTAAAACCCTACTCATCGGTAAAAACAGAAACTGTGAAGGATGATAATATTCCCAGTAAACGTGATAAAGGATCATTCAGTTACGTATGCCTCCAGAGGCTTTCTGTAATCATATACAACTGTAAGAGTCTGCGTCAACCATGCCTGGTGATTTTAACTATATCCTACTTTACGATTGGCATTGAAGTCGCAGGGTGGCGCTCCATCTTCGTCCCACGGGCCATCCACAGGGGTCTGTCGTTGACCCATGTGAACCTCATGGACCTGACGGCTGCCTTCGCCAACTTCATCAGTCGTGTCGCGCTGGGACTAATCATGAGGAAATCCGGAAATTCAAGCACGGTTTTCCTCTGTCTGGTGATCCTAGAGGGACTTTCCAAGTTCCTTGATGTCTTTATTCGGCAGTTTCCGATGATGCTGGCCTGTTCTTTCCTCTCCGGAATCGCCTTAGAAGCCCTTGCCTTCCTTCCGGTGATCCTTGGGGCAGAACTGTTGGTGGAACAAGACAACTTTGATCTTCTCTTCGGGCTCTTAGAATTGCTGTTTGGCGCAGGGCTTTTGACGGGAGGAGCCATTGCAGGTAACAATACTGAGAAAACACTCTTAAGACAAACTTCCTGTGGAGCACTCGCGGTGAGCTCCTCCGATAAGAGTAATATGCTACTTCTCTCCCTCTCTCTTTCGCTCTTGTTATTGTTTTTTATGAGAAAATTCTTTATTTTTGTCTGAAACATTTCTGATCGTATTGATCCTCTATACCCGTGTTTTTCTAATAAATACTTTTATGAATACCAACCACAACCCGAACAGTGCCCCAAAGAAATCATCAATATTGAGATATTGTTCATGTATATTTCTCTTTAGAATATAATCGTAGGCCCTCTTTTCAAATGAAATGAATATCTCTATTACAAATCGGAACGAAAGCCAAGCAAATTTTGACCCCGAAGTAGTGAAGTGTATTATTCAGTACAAAGTTCATGGAAATAATTCCACTGGGGAAACTGGGGAAAAGGAAGGGGAGGCTTCATGGATATTCGTGGAATCACAAGTACCTCAAATGGAGGAGACAACATCTCTCCCGGCAGAAAAAAGTACCATGGATACCATGGTATTTTGACGAAACTACCATCAAAACCATGAACGTACCATGTTAGCTACCATGACATTACCATGATTTTGCAGTGGTAATTGTGTCAAATTACCATTGTACCCATGGTACCCATGTTACCTCTTTTCACATATATCATTTCCTTAATTTCTAGTTGCCAGAAAATCGCCTTTTCTTTTCATTTTTTTGCGGTCTAGGGCAAAGTTGATGCAGCGGTTCATATTGTTTACGATCAACATTCTGTGATCTATATACTTTGAGAATATAGATCAAGGTTGAGCCAAAAACACAATAACAGGGACCGACAGCAGTTTTTCGTGTTGTTTTTGGTTTGCTTGTTGTTTTGTTTTGTTTAAGTAACAAAATCCGTGGATGAATTAATATCTGTTGTGCCTTTTCTATTTGCAGGTTTCATCGCAGATAAAATGGGGTTCAACGCAGCCTACTTTGCTCTTGCAATGGTCAACGGGATCACGTTTCTTTTGGTGATCATATTTAAATACTTCGAACAAAAGCAACAAAAAAACCATCCGGAAAAACCATGCACGCGATGGACAAATTAAAGGATTGGGGTTATAGGGATCAGGAATTACTTCTAACCATGTAATGCAATGAACGTGACTCACCATGCAGTCCATGAGCTTTGAATTAAATTGTCGCTTGAATAACTCGCAAGCCATTTTATTCCAAACTCTGACCTACAAGCCTTCATAAACTTTATAATTGTGCAGTCAGCTGGTTTAATAAGGGCAAACAATTTGGGTAAAATAATTTAAATGGAAACGCCAGTGCGGAGGAAATCTTTTGTCAAAGTTTTCATGTCATGAACATGATAAAAAAATATATCAGAATGGCGAAACTATAGTGCCCTCAGTATGGCGAATGCGACCATTTTTCGTATTCGCATTACTTCGGGTACCATAGTTTCCAACCAGACGCTCTCACGGCCGTACATACTTGTATATTCATCTTGTTCGCCTCATCTTTCTAATTACCCTAATCTTCATATCCCTCCCCCCTCTCTCTTCTTCCCTCTTTTATTTCTCTTCCCCCGGGGCCCACCATATATCCCCTCTCTCCATCCGGCCCCTTGAGCATGCAGCTGTCTACCCACAAAAAAACAACAACAAAACAAAATAAAAACAAAAATCTATTTTGCAAATAATGTGAAACATAATAGTTTCACATTATTTCATAATATCCGGGGTTTCTGTTATTAGGATTCTGCATTCCACTTTAATAATATCGGCGCAACTATGATGTTGTGTACTATGTATGCTTTTTAAATCATTTCAACAGAAAATTTATGCTGGATATATTATATATGTATTTTCTTAACATGAAAATATAATTTAATAAAGATGCTTTATGAAACGCAAGAAAAGTGACCTGTATCGAGTCATCGAAATTTTAGCAGCAACGTTATTGTTGGATGTTAAAGACGCTAGGTCGTGGGCTTTCATGGGGAATTTGACACCATGGGTGCTTACCCAGTAACAGGTGTTGTCCATCACTGTGAGTTTTATGACCAACAGACCTTATGTAATGCTCTGTATACTTCACCCTTTCCCCATATGGCAAAGTCATTATCTCACTTTCCCTGGCCCGAGAATGCCCGAAGCAGGCCGAAGAATGTTTGTGGTGGGACAGCTTGTTTTGCTGTGCTCCAGAAATGTAACTCTTATTACAGGTATTTTTCACAAAGTCTGGTGTCAGCAAATTATGATCCATTCCCCATGAAAGCCCACGACCTAACGTCTTTAAGAGTGTGGCGTCATAACAGAGAAACGCTGAATAGACGAATCGGAAAAGGGAGAGTAGGCAGGATATACATAGGGGAATAATTAGAGAAAGAAATCCACCGAAGAGGAAAGTTACAGCAGCATGCAAGCGAGGAGGTAAAGGGGGGGGGGGGGGGAGAGATAAAAGGATGAAGAGAAGTAGAAGTTTCGTGAAGAAGATGTAGTAGAAATGTAGTAGATGAAAGCTGCAACCTCCATGACGTAGCACTGGCATGGCTGTGGTGGGCTTTAAACCTTCCCACAGGTGTGACAGGTAATAAGGGAGAAGATAAGAGAATGAGAGGGGGAGAGAAAGATAGAGAAAGAGAGACAAAGATAGGGACAGAGAGAGAGAATGAAAGACGAGTTATCCTCCATTTCTTTTCTCCTTTTTTTTTTCTGGTAGAAAAAAATATAGAAGGAATATGTTAAGTGAATTCTTTTCTCTCTCCTTTTTTTTCTGGTAGAAAAAAAATATAGAAGGAATATGTTAAGTGAAGAAATGGCGAAGCGTGTGTATGGTTGAACAGGAGAATGGTACTTGGTAAATCATAACTGATTGGAAATGTGACGTTATCACATACTGTCATCACCATCATCATGGTCACTACCATCATCAAAATCATCATCACTGTCGCCAGCATCATTGTGATCGTCTTTATTTGCATCAACCGAATTTTCACCATCATTATCACTATCAACATCACAGTCAGCATCATTACTATCGCCAGCATTATCATGATCATCTTTATCTGCATCATCAATCAAACCGAATTTTCATCACCACCATCATCACATTCAGCATTTATTACTCACCCTAGCATTATCAGTATCATCTTTTATCTGCATTATCGTCATCACTTTCATCATTACTTAAATGACAATTTCAACTCCATCACTGCCAACAAATCATCATCATTCACAATCATACCAACATCACTACATCAATCATGATATCAATTAGCGTCACTAAAATCAAATTGTCGCCATCACCATCACTATCACCATTTTCATTCATCACATTACCACTGCCTTCCACGTTTTTTTGTTTTTTGTTTGTTTTGGGTTGTTGTTGTTGTTGTCAATCTTAATAAAAAATCAGTTTAACACCAGTCATCACCATAATTGTCTACAAACTACCCTCCACATCACTGTAATCAGAAGTCACCACAATCATCATCACCGGCATCCTCCTCCTCTCCATCATTATCAATTTCATGATCATCACCATCTTCCTAATCAATTTCATCATAATCAACATCATTGTCACCATCCTCCTCATTAATTTCATCATAATCAATATCATTATAATCAACATAATCATCCTTCTCATCAATTTCATACTCAATACCATCATCATAATCAACATCATCATCACCATCCTCCTCAATTTCATACTCAATATCATCACAATCAACATCACCATCCTCATCTATTTCATCATAATCAACATCATCATCACCATCCTCATCTATTTCATCATAATCAACATCCTCATCACTATCCTCATCAATTTCATCATAATCATCATCCTTCTGCCATAATCAGCATGATCATTTCCACATTCACAGCTACTCACTATGAACATGACGGATAAAGAAAGCGGACAAAATAAACAACCCCTCATTCTACACTTAACAATAGTTCTGGTAGTCAAAAGAACATCCCTTCACTGCTATCGTCTAAAATATGTGGAACAGGCGTCACATGCATATTCACCTGGAACTACGTGATTAAACATAATAGCTGTGAAGGGATGTTCTATCAGAACCATTGTGAAGGGTAGAATGAGAGGTTGTTTATTTTGTCCGCTTTCTTTGTCTGCCATGTTCATAGTGACTGCCAACACTATCCCCACCATCATCAATCATAATCAAAAATTGTCCAATCACCAGTACCGCCATCATCATTACCACCATAATACTCCTGCTGTGCAGGAAAAACTGACAAAAGCAAAGTTACAGACTACTTTGAAAGTATTTCCTGCATTTGTTTATTCCATGATTTTTACATAGCAGAGATGTGTTTGTGTCATGCTCTCGAAGTCAAGAAAAGAAACGAGGATGTTTTTGAAGGTGTCCAAGGAGTGCGTCATTCCGCTGATTGAGAGGGACAGGTCGTCAATACCGAAAACGATGTACTATCTTAGATGTAAAGTTTGCATTCAGATAATGTTCTGGCAACATGTTCTGTACTGACAGCAGGAGAGCTGCCATGTATATCAGTCTGGATGTTTTGAGTGAGGATGAAGGAGATGGCTTAAGCCCTGGCTTCCAGCTCCTTAGACTTGGCCTTCTCCAGTTTGTCGATGCGGGCCTGGCTCTTGCTACCGACCTGTCCACCGCCCCAGTGACGACGGATCTGCAATGGGAGAAGAAAAGTGTAACAGATATTAATGGAGATATTCCATTCTTGCTTCCTTGGAGCAAACTAAAAAAAAAAAAAAAAAATGCTTACATGACAACATTCCGAATTACTACCGATGGATTAGCAACGATTTCGAAGCCCTCTGATAGACTGATATTTCATGGCATATTCTGATTTGCTTCTCTAAAATGCAAGTTCCCCAATGGAGATCAAATGGTGGGAGGGGGGGGGGGAAGGTCGCCATGAACATTCTTTTCCTGTCATCTAAACCATAGCTTTCTGTGCAGCATTTAGTAAAGCAGTCCTTCATTCACATTCTCCTAAATCCTTTATGCTCATCCTCAACTTCCCTCCATAAATTGTACAGTGACAATACTTTAGGTTTTTATTGTTACATGATAAAAGCTGTTTGTATGAGACAAAGTAGTTTATATTTGGTCCTCCACCCCCCTATAAATTTATGGACTAATTCTAAATACTCATGCGGATTTCAAACCTATCATTAAAGGGTAAGCCAACCCTAGAAGTTTCACTATTTCAATAAAAGGACATAAATTTGAATAGCATTTTAAAAAAGAAATGAGCAAAATTGGTCAAAGAATAAGAAAATTACACTCATTTACATTTCTCGTAAACTTCTCTCGGCTCTGCAAATTGGCAACACTGATGACATCATATGCGAGCAGGTCTCCATTCACTTTGTATATGAAATTTCATAATTTCTCAATTTTCTTGGAAGTTACACAGTTTCTTACCCCATAGTCAAAATATGTTATGTAAAAAGCAATTCTTCTGAACATACACTGACTATGGGGTTAGAAAATGTGTAACTTCCAAGAAAATTGAGAAAATGTGAAATTTCATGTACAAAGTGAATGGAGACCTGCTCGCATATGATATCATTTGTGTTGCCAATTTGCAGAGCCAAGAGTAGGTTACTAGAAAATGTAAATGAGTGTAATTTTCTTATTCTTTGACCAATTTTGCTCATTTCTTTTTTAAAATGCTGTTCAAATTTATCTCCTTTCATTGAAACAGTGAAATTTCTAGGGTGGACTTGCCCTTTAAGTTAGGCAGCCATTTACACTATGGGCCTTCATGGTTAAGTACGAATTCTCCCTTCTGAACAATGCAAAGTACTAACAGAAGTACAGGGGAACTGACCTCATCATATCTTTCATTGTAGTTGGTCTTGACTGTATCTACCAGCTTGGAGAGGGCGCTCTTGTCCTCAGGGTTGACCTGAGTGAATGCAAGGCAAGCAGCGTTGCGGCGATGGACAACCTGACCCAGGCGAGACTTTCCCTTCACGATGCAGTAGGGAACGCCCATCTTCCGGCAGAGGGCAGGGAGGAACATCACAATCTACAATGGGAAAATAAGTTTAGATGTAGTGATGAAAAAAGATGGAGTAATAAAATACAACACATTTTCAATCAAAAGTGCCTTACCATGACATAATAAAAAGCACACGTAACAGAAAAAAAAACCCACGTACAATACAAATCATGACGCGGATAAACAGAACATTTTAAAGCAAAAAAAAAAAAAGAAAATGTGTTTTCAGGATTGAGTCTCTGTTTGTGGTCCCACTATTTATTTAAAACTATGATAAAAAGGGTAAGGGGCCTTTGGAATAGCAAGAGAAAAGGCCTTTCATCTATCTAATGGCTGGTTCAAGAAACTTTAATTCTATGTCATGCACACTATTTACTGAATTTCTCTTTTCCAGCTAGCTAACTTCACTTGGTTGTTATGATATGATATTCCCTTCTGCTCAGTTTTAAAAAGCTCGATTGTACATCTTCACAAAGTGATTTCAGGTGAAGAAATTCTCACATCATTGCAGAAGAGATGTTTTCATGTAGGCAGTTGCTTGAAATAATGACACCAACCGACAAGTATCTAGCCATTGTCCAGTGTTTATTCTTTTAATTTTTCATGATTTTTCATGCAAACTACAATTTCTTCTTCATTGATGACTACACTTTTCTAATGAAATCTGGTGAAAAGATTATGAAATACATTGGGTCCTTTCATCACACAAAACATTTCTTGTCCATATTACATTACATCTATCACTTCTAAAGAAACTTATTTGAATGGAGTCACATGTACCTCAATGGGTTCAACGTCATGAGCAATGGCAACCAGCTGCGCTTTCTTGGACTCGATGAGACGGGTGACGGTGTTGACGCCGGACATGATGCGGGCTTCACGCTTGGTGGGGACCTCTTCACGTCCCTTGACGCGGTCCTCGGCGCGGGCCCTCAGCCTAGCCTTCTTCTCCTGCTTGGTCTCAGGGCGGTACTTGTGCATCAGACGAAACAGCTGAGTGGCTGGAATGTAAAAGTTGAACGGGACTGACAAGTGTTATCACGAAGTGTTATCACGAAGTCTAAGTGTCAGCACATCCAAGGCATTTGACCATTAGCCTAATGGTTAGACATCCGTACTCCATGAAGTATTGAGGAGTTCTGATTACAAGTTGACATTAAATGTGTCATTTCACCACATCCTTGGATTAATCACAGCTCTAATGTGGCTAGAAACACACTGGTAATACAATGATTGGATGAAATCTTAGATATGGTCAGCAGTGTCTAGGACAAAACAGCGTGCACTTGGCCATTTATGAATCTAAACATGCATGCATACAAAATAGGTAATCAAACCACTTTTATACCACTGCTTCTCTTTAGAGTATACAAAAAAAAATCACTAATTCTTCAACTTAAAAATGGGATCATGTAAAAGCATTTGTAAACCTTTGTCAAGTCTCAGAGGGTGTTATGAGTGTAATCAGTTAGTCATATAGCAAATACTCAAGCAAAAGCATCATTGACTTGACAGAGCTTACAAAACATTGAAATGCAGCACACAAACTACAGGGTAATGAATGGCACATACCTACCGCCCTTTTGCCTTGTAAATTTCAATTTGTGTTTTTCGAAGGTTAATCAACAACAGCGAGTGAAGTCCCCTGATATTAAATACAAGCAAAATGTGTAAAGATATCTGCATTCACATAGGCACCAAGGATTCACTGAAAAGTCTGCCCCTTCCCCATACCAATTCAGACACACCACATTTTTCAAACTAACAAAATGTGGAAACCGAATTAAACCGTAACAATGTTTTGCTGGCTTTTTGCATGGAAATTGCAAGAATAGATTCAGATTTGAGCTACATACCAGACGACAAATTAAAGTGGAGTACACAAACCTTCATTGAAAAAGCAAGGTATGAAAACCAAACTACTGTAAATGTGGAATATTTAGCAGTGTGATAATTTTCACGCATTTTGCGGGGCCCGACACTTGCGCAAAAGTAAAATGGCATGAAATATTCTATTATGAATGTAAATACATTTATCTTATCTGTCCACGAAAACTAAAAATGCGTGACTGTGTTTAACTCCACCGAGTGCGAAAATTTCCATTTTTGCAGTTAACTAGGAAGATGTTTTACCCGTTTGCCTGTCGAGAGCCTGGCTGAACTGGTTGATGGAGGGTGGGACCTTCAGACGCTGGTAGAGGACAGCCTTCTGGCGCTGGAGGCGGACATACTTCGGCCACAGGACAAAGCGGGACAGATCCCTCTTGGGCTGGATCTCATTGCCTAGGAGGCAGGATGGAGAAATGAGTGGTATTTTGTCACAAATGAATCATTCATGGAGTGCCATGTTAAAGTTGTTCATTTCAGCTTCATTCACTTGGCTTTTCATTGGGAGACAAGGGTCCAGGGCTGCTATTCTATTTCATACTTACATGTAAATCAAAACATCAAGTATTTTATCTAGTTTTTGGCTTAAATTTAAATATTCAGCCATCTTTGATATTCAAGTGCATCTTTTGGCCAAATATTTTACCGAAAGTCTTAGACAGCCACATAACACACTTAAGAAAATTAATTTGGAATCCTGATTGGCTGCTATGTACATGTAGAATCTCATACTTACACAATCATGATTATGGTTCACACAAGTAAATTTTATAATCGCCCATATGAGATGCCTTTATTGTACGTTACTTGGGATGAACTCTAGGGCGTCACAACTCACAATGGTTATCAGCAAGTATTTTGCATTAAAGTAAACTGGCTCATTAAGAAAAAAGCTTAAATGTGATCTAAATTACAAGTTAAATCATTTTACTGAGGCAAGTAAAAGCTAGGTAAAAACTGACTTAATCCATGCATTGTATGGCCACAATTCTCCAAATCCTTGCTCCAGCTGTACACTGTACATCACTGGGACGGGGCATTTCATTTCCACAGGCTTTTTCTGCTGCTCTACAGTAGGAAATGGCCAAGTACAGCAGTATCATACTTGCCAACATTTGAAATCTAAAAAGAGGGACAAATTTGGCCGGGGGTCCAGGGCCGCTTAGGCCCCCGACTTGGTTCAGGGGCAGCGCCCCAATGGGGGTCTCAAGGGGGCAACGCCCCCTTGAAGCTGAAAGAAAAATAGCACTATGGAGGGCCATTAGAAGCTTAAAATGATACCAGAATCATGTAATATATATTAATAGACACTCTACACACATGGAGAAACAACTTATCAAGGACCACTGGAGACCTGAAATCTTCCAGCATCTCCAAAGTTGATTTTTAACAACATAATACCTGTAGAAGAAAAATTATACAAATGTCAGCAATATTGCATGACCTGCTACACCCGACTGGTGTTGAGAAAATTTAGATTTTGGATTTGATTTTTACTTTTCTTTTTTTTTAAATCTAATAACAAATACATGTATGTACTTCAAATTTGTGCACAACAGAATGGAAATCTATTGTGTAATTAGATTACTCAATTCAGATTTCAAAAAAATTTGAGTAAATATGCTGCAAAGGAAAAGTATCAACATGAAATTAGTATTTTGCATATACATATAATCCTTTAATTTAGAAGACACTCTACATGTATACTGAAAAACATATGACTAAACTATGCAGCTCAATGCAAGAATTTCATTTTTCTCAATTTGCTCAAAATTTAAAAATATAATATATGTTCATCTTGTGTTGAATATCTCTCTAATTGTATGAAAATTGATAAAATCACTTTGCAAAATTGAACAATTTCAAAATATGCTTTCTTTCACTTGTCTTTATTTTCACTGAAAATAAATAAAGTGAAATATTAATAAAGACATGTCAGTGATATCACCACAACCATGCCCTCAAACATACCAAATTACATGTAAATCGCATCGAGATCCCCCTTTTCATTGTCGATGTGTTTTTTCTTCTCGGCGTGCCTTCTTATATCATTAGCTCCTCCACTTGAGATTTTTATGTCCTGCTGGCAACACATGCAAAATGCAAATTCTAGGGACAGTGATTTTCCGTTTCAAAAAATGGCCTTTTCCGTTTCCGAAAATCTCAAATTCCGTTTCAGCATGTCAGAAAACGGAAATTCCGTTTCCCCATACACTTTGTACACACGGAAAAGTGACAATTCCGTTTACACATTGAATAGCAAAATCACAGCACGTACACTCGCACTGGCCAAAATTTGTATCTGCTACTGGACCAACAACACAATAAAATCCGTTCTAATCGGATCTATGCGGGTGCATTTAAGAATTTTTCGATCACATTTAGCATGCATACATCCTCACCTTTCACTTAATTAGCATTATTTCGCAGTGAAATTAAATTTCATCGACAATTTTGGGGTTTTTTGGACATCGTTATCATCTGACAATGGCTTTTGCCAATCCGCCATCTTGGATTTTAAGACCACGATATCGTGCTGTTACATCTTCAAACGTAGAGGGCAGCAACACACGACCGTGCAGTTGAGCGATATGAAGCTCAACCCGGCAGGCCGGTACGGGCGCGGGGTAAAATCGAGTGTGATGATGTCGAGAGCAGTCGCGATGTGTGAATTGTCATGATTGTAGCGAAGTGAGATCGTGTTTTCTGGGGTTTTGTGGCCATTTAATACTCTCATTTTGTTTTATTTTGGAGTAATTTCTGTTGCTATTCTGTGTATTTTGAGGGAAAATCCGTTTCCCGTGAATTTCCGTTTGAAATGCCACTTTCCGTTTCAAAAGGCCTTTTCCGTGAATTCCGTCCGTTTTCCGCGATCGCGGAAAATCACTGTCCCTAAAATTCAACGCCTTTCGTGCTTGGCTTTATGAAAGGAAATCGTTGTTTGTACTCCTCTTTAAATTTCTGCAACCGTTTTCCACTCATTTTGATCAAATCCTCTCCAGTTTTGCGATATAATCCCGTTAAATCCACGATCGTCACATACCCCGTGCACAGCTCAGCAAGCATTAATACATGTCCCACATATAGAGATCGGTGCTGTGCATACATGCGTTGTGCACATGGGCACTCCGCATCGCATGCGAACAAAAAAGTTTTCGCAGTCACACGTGTACACCCAGTCACACAGCGGAAAATCGACTTGGGAGAGGGATCGAAACTTCACATACCGTACATGTACCATCGGTCAGTTTCGCGTATCGATAGCTCAAACCCGGAAGTCATAGACAATACTGTACATTTCGTATATATAGAACACGCGCAAACACTTTTTTCTCTTTTTCTCTTTATTGATTTTTTTTTGTTGTCTAGGTTCAAAAATCGGAACATTCCGATTTTACTGCTCTAAAAAATTTTAAAAACGGGACAATTCCGATAAAAACGGGACAATTGGCAAGCATGCAGTATGACTCCTTTCTTGACATGCACCTGTGTGCTTGTTATGTTGCAAGAGATGGAGTTGAGGGGAGAACTACCATGACACACTACAGGCTTACTCACATATGTAGCGGAAAACCCCTGCCGTACACCCCCCTCCCCGTTTTTTTTTTTTGGGGGGGGGGGGGGTGTAATATATAAATGGGATATGAGATGTAGACCAAATTCTTTTTCTGCAACTTTTGGCAAAACTGTCTTTTATTTGGAGTTGACACGTTAAAGGCATTGGCTAACTTTGTCAGCAGCCGATTTAAAATATTCTCAAACTAAGATGAAACATGTGTATGAGTACTTGTATTTGTACTCAGAAACCCTGAAGCCAACCATAATTTGGAATGAAAAACTGTTAGTAAGACGCAAACTGCGATTTCATATTTGGTCTCAGAGACAATAAATAAGGACCATTTAGCTAGAATTTTAAAAAAAAGCGTAGATCTGCCTCCCTCTGCGTGATACGCCAATACACACGGTACGGTCCAGTGAGCCATGTGCGCACTCCTTATGTCTGTGCAACCGACCGTTATATAAATTTTTCAAACATTGGTTCACATTTCTAATATTTAAAAATACTTCCTGTGGATATTATACTTTGAAACTTTCAGACTGGTACTTTCACACTATAACTCTTATGTCTATCCCATTTTCAAGTAGCAAATTGAGTTTTAAAAAAATCATAACAATGTTAACCAATGCCTTTAATGCACATTTCATTATAATAAGTGGTACAGTTTACTCTATCGTATGTGAACACTGCAAATAGATGGGGATTTCTGCTGGATATCTGAACGAGCCTCGAAAGAGTGAAGAATAACTGTACATTACTCAAAAAATTCTTGCTTATGCTGCTCAACTCAGTTTTAAAAAGCTCGATTTATTTCTTCAAGACTTGGTTCAGGTGAAGAAATTCATTACATCATAGTAAAGCAGCAAATTTAAAAAAAAAAAGAAAAAAGATAATCTGACCTTTTTTCAGTTCAGACAGAATGAATAGAAAAGAACATAAAAAAAATAATGTAAAACTAATGGATCAAAAATCTAAACCCGTAGATTTGAGTTTGACTAGTAATGTTAGTAAAGTTGAAACTTGCAAGTTGCTTTCAACTTACCAATGCCAAAGTTCCTTGTCCTTTTCTCAAAGAGAGGGTTGACAACCTTCTTTGGGACTGCCTTCTTGGCAGCGTAGGGGGTGGGAGCCACCTTCTTCCCCTTGACTTTCTTTGCTTTCGGCTGTTTAGTGAGGATAAGAAAATAACACAAAATAATGTAAGACATCAATGGCGCCCTTACAAATTGTATCTTTTTAGTCCCATTTGGATCAACTGCATTTTGAGATGCACCGAGGTAAAATGTTGGAGTTGGATATTGTGAAGATTTAGCGCTCCTAGGACCAGTGGTCAGTGTTGACCATATTGTACTTCTAGAGCTAAATTCCTTCTAGTCTTCTACCCTCCCAAAATTACATATGACAGGGCACATAGGCCTACATGACTTCCTAATAACAATTTATTCAAGGAAGTAATAACTAGTCTACGTACATGTATAAAGGAAAATTATTACAAAAGCAGAATGTGTACTCGTACACATTCTGCCTTCGTAGCCCATGGTAGCAGGGACGATATGCACAAGATTCAGCGGTGAAACATTTGTGATTTTGATGACATTTCTGGCCAGAAACAAAAGTATTTTCATCCCAGAGCTGAGAGGACAATGTGATATTTAAGAACATGGTTACCCGACAAAAACCACAGGAAAACCCAGAGAATAGGGGACCACTATTGTTTGCCGAATTTGAATAAATATAATACCGAAATTTGAAAAGGTTGAATTCGGGCCATTTTTCCCTCCTGTCGTGCCTGTCCATCACTGGACAGTCATCTACCACGTCTACATAGCAGTGATCTGCCGGCTTATGTCGGGATCATGGTCATACATGGCTATATGACCCTAGGCCTACCCAAATAAGAGACAGAATTTTCAATCTATTTTTGTACAGCTTACTCTACAGCTCACATACATGTAAACAGGGTTCTCACTAGAAAAAAATCCACACACGGTTCCCACTCTGCGCAAAGTGTGGAAGTTTCGGAAGTTTTATGGAATAACACCTAAAGTTAGGTGTGGTGGCAGTATATGCTAGAGTAAAAGGATGAAAAGTACTTCCTGGTAAGCAGGAGTTGTCTACTAATGCCATAAAAGTAAAAATACATTGCCAAAAAGCAAAACAATCTGTGACATTTATCATTATTGTTAGGAATATATACTCCAATATTTTTTTACCCTTGTTGCCACACATGGTGCAGCAATTTCGCACATGGTTCTTCCTTGTCTGAAACCCTTTACGCATGGTTTTGGAACCATGGGTGTTATGTACTGGCGAGAACCATGCATGTAAATATCTCTCAAGTAATTCCTTGACAAAATTTTAGGCAAACGCGGAGAATAGGGGACCAGACGTGCATGCTGTATTCATTTGTGTGCAAGCAAAGGGAACCCAGCAGCTGCGGCAGCAGGGACGATATGCACAAGATTATTAGGCGTTGACATTTCTGGCCAAAATCAAACTTATTTTCATCAAATAATCAGGAATATTATGACAGCCGAGATGACAATGTAATATGTCAGAACGAGATTACCTGACAAAAACATAAAGACATATTTGTACTTGAAAATCATTTTGAACCGATATGGCCTTGTCCTGCCTTGGGTTTCAGCCGTCTCTGCACCAGCTAGGCCTAACGTTACTTAGGCCCTATGGCTGTATGTATGAATGGCATGCACGCGTCTGGTCCCCTAATCTCTAGCTTTGAAAAATTTTATTCAGCAAACCTGCAGAATAGAATAGGGGACCAGATGTGTGTGCTGTATTCATTTTTGTGCACAAGCCAAATGTAGCCCGGCGGCGGCGGCATTGACAATTGACAATCTGTACAAGATTCAGCAGTGAAATATCCATGACATTTGTGAATGAGTCTGATTTGTCATTTCTGGCCAAAATCAAATTCATCAAATAACCAGGAATCAAAGAGCTGAGAGAAGAATGACATGCATGTCAGAACATAAATACCTAAAAAAAAAAAAATATTTTAAAGTCATTTTGAACTCGATTATTGACTTCTCCCATAGAGTAGAGCGCCCGTGATTCGACCTGTGCCATTATTCGACCTAGGGCCTATTTTCACTATATCACAAGTCAGCACATATTATTGTCACAACACACACAGATCACTCATTACACACACAGAGATTGTCACTCACAAGAAAGTCCCTTAGTCACCTCCAAAAATCCATCTAAAAAGCCGAATTCTGGCGTCAAAAATGGGGGGATTTCCGCTAGGATTTCAACTATTGTAAGCCTAAATTGATCAATTAAATTTTATGGACAACATTTGCAATATTTGACGACGAGCTGAAGAAGGGAACTCTCATTCCGAATAGCCATACACTGATCCCTACGAGTGGTACATAAACAAAAAAGTAATACAGATGTAATTCGATTGCTCATAATAATGCTTTATTTCTACCACTTTAGAGAGATATTTAAGTATCCATTCCCCGGGAGACTATAGTCTAAATATCGCGTAAATTAAAATTCTAAGTGAGAGATAAATTTTGCAAAAGATGTGATTGATGGAAGTAGATTTATAGGAAATTTTCAATCGTATCTCCGTACCATGATTTCTGCCAGGTGTAAGAGACCGAATAAGAGTTTCTCGCGAATAGCGAGAATATACGATAAAAGAGGCTAGTCTTTGACCAACTGTCCGTTCAGACCAGTTACAGTAGTTCAGACCAATGAACTCAGTACTGCAGAGTTCCTCTTCTTCTTCTCCTCGGCTTCTCCTCCTCCTCCTCCTCCTCCTCCTCCTCCTCCTCCTCCTCCTCCTCCTCCTCCTCCTCCTCCTCCTCCTCCTCTTCCTCCTCCTCCTCCTCCTCCTCCTAATCCTCCTCCTCCTTCTTCTTCTTCTTCTTCTTCTTCTTCTTCTTCTTCTTCTTCTTCTTCTTCTTCTTCTTCTTCTTCTTCTTCTTCTTCTTCTTCTCCTTCTTCCTAGTAGTAGGCCTAGTAGTACTTAGTACTTAGTAGTATGTAGTAGTATATTGTTCTAATCATCATCATTTATTATCGTCAGGTACATCATCATTATCATTACTTCACTCTTTCCAGCGAAATTTCCTCCTCGTGAGGACATGTCCCGATGGGTCTCTGAGACCCCTTTTACATCAAGCGGCCACCCCCCCCCCCCCTCCACTGGGCTCCTTTGCAAGGAAAAAGTGTAATAATTTTGCATTACAATCATTTAAAAATAAACAAAAATTTCTTAAAATTGCAAGTTTTCAGCATTAAGAAATTAAAACTGCTGGCAAGCAGAGGTCCGCTTGCAAAAAAAAAAAAAAAAAAAAAAAAAAAAAAAACCAGGGGAGAGATGAGAAGAGATGAAGGAAAGGGAAAATGAACATGACTATAATCTTTCCGTCTATTTATTACTCAGGGAGGAGGTTCGAAATATGCCACCCGCTGTCGAGCAGAGGTCCTTAAAAGGGAAGAAAAGCGAAGGAAAAGGAAAGTTAACGTGATAAAACATAAGTCTTTCCGCGTCTATTTCCGTCCATTTATTACTCAGGCCGTAACTGGGGGAGTTCGAAAGGGGCCTCAAGCTGGCGAACAGAGTTACACTTCTTTTTAGAAAAAAAAAAAAAAATGGAGAAGCGAGGGGAGAGATTGAAAGAAAGGTGAAAATGAACGTGATAAGATATAGGTCTTTGCGGATATTTATAACTTTTTATGATTTTGTCCCAAAGCCTCCTAATCTGGCGAATTTAGCCAATGCCGTCTTCACCATCTATTTTCTAATTTTGTACATTATGCCATGATATTGCAATCGATTTTTGTCAAAAACGTCATTGAAGAATTGTTCAAATTAGGTCCATGACAATTCGAACACTCAAAGCCCTCCTCCCCCCCCCCTCCCTCCAAAAAGCCGGCGAGCAGAAATGAAAGATCACAAGGAGAAAAAATTGAAATGCCACAGGATAGTGATTATTTTAGGTTGAAGATTTTAAAAATATTTCCATACCAACTGGCTTAGATAGGGAAAGGGTGCACAAGGGGGTCACATGAAAGGGGAGAAAGGAAGGAAAGGGGAGAATAATGTGAGATGATAGGGTTTTCAGTCCATTTGGACACTTTTTAACTGTTTTTGTCCAGCAACCTCATAACAATGCAGTCATTTTTAAGGCCTAAATAATTTACATGTTTGGGAATTCACTTTCGGAATTTATTTTTCATTTTGCTACTGATCATGCTGATTTTTGTCAAAAGAATGAGCTAAA
Organism: Echinometra lucunter; assembly: GCA_029962745.1. NCBI lineage: Eukaryota > Metazoa > Echinodermata > Echinoidea > Camarodonta > Echinometridae > Echinometra > Echinometra lucunter. The sequence continues at coordinate 17,592,444 of CM057165.1, read as the reverse complement.
GAGAGTCATTCAAACTTTCCAAATTCTATTTGGTATGTCTTGCCTATGTGGCGAATTTCGTTGTTAACCCTTTTGAAATCAACTCCCCAAAGATGGATTAGAGATAAAAGTTTTTTGCAGCAAATCGCCACGAATACGAATAAAATCTGACCAAAAAAAATTATGTTGACATTATTCTTTCATGCAAGCAAAATACAAAAAGAGAGAGTATTCGGCAGGTAAAGGCGATCGATATTTTGATATCTTTTAGGCTTATAGTGTATTTTGATAACGAAATAACATTCCTACCACGAAAGACAAGACACTGGATGAACGCCCCCCTCCCCCCGGAACTCAAATTTAAGAAGATTGAAAGACTTGAACCAGTAACACGATCGCTCCAATTAAGATTGGGACGTATAGTACAAAGTGGAAAACCTCTGACGTTAGTATTCTTTGGGACCACAGATTTGTTTTCTTATGAATGAGGTACTCTTGAAAATATATAAAACGGTATATTCCTACCAAATCAAAGTATATAGGCCTATGCTATAACCCTGCAGAAAAAGTATCATGATTCCCGGGGTATTTTGACCAAATTACCAGCAAAACCATGAAAGTACATTCAAGTACGATACTGTTACCAGGATATGATGGTTGATGGTAATTTCTTCAAATTATCATGATAACCAAGATACCTTTTTTTTCCATAAGAGAAGGATCACAAAACACTAAAAAAGATCAACTCCCCAAAGATGGATTAGTGATAACATTTTTTTTTTGCAGCAAATCGCCACGAATTCGAATAAAATCTGACCAAAAAAATTATGTTGACATTATTCTTTCATGCAAGCAAAATACGAAAAGAGAGAGTATTCGGCAGGTAAAGGCGATCGATATTTTGATATCTTTTAGGCTTATAGTGTATTTTGATAACGAAATAACACTCCTACCACGAAAAAGAGTGATTATTATTGCACCCGAAAACTTTCTAGGCCCACCTTGCTTTCTATATTGAAATGAACAAGGTGTAGTTCTCTTCGCTCGCTACGCTCGCTCGCAAAACTTATAATAAAATAGTTTCATGCAGATAGGTCAATGAATATTCAGTGTTATCATGCCAGTTTTCGTTCACGTCACTGCCCTACATCGCTATGGTTCCCATATTAGGGTTGACTTACTTTCTCTAGTGAAATGCGCAGCAACATAGTACCCCTCCCCCTTGCTCCACTTCGGCTAAAAACGTTTGTTAATATGAATGATTCCTAGCAACAAACTAAACGGATTCCACCTACTGGTGACTACTTAAGTAAAATCTTGTCAATTAAAGGTCCGTTTTTATTTTTGCTCGCTCGCTTCGCGAGCTCGCATTATTTGGAATCTTTTTCAGTGGTTACTTTGGAGCTTCACATTTTACCCACCCCTTGTCAAATAATTCTGACTACGATTGTTCCCATACACTAGGAGGGTCACGCCCCCTGACCCCCTACTCGGTTGCTTCGCTCTCACAGAAAGGTCCACTTTTTCCAATGTCGACCCCCCCCCCCCCCTCCCCTGCAAAAATCCTAGTTACGGGCCTGACGCATACACTGTTTCTTAAAAGTTTAATTAGAAAACCTGTCCATGTATAACCTATCACAGGCGCCAGGAACAAGGGGCAGATGATTTTTCCACCACTCCCTCGATCACCTCCCCTCCCCCATTTTCGAGAATCAGCCATGCAAAAGACAGACAGAGATAGATAGAGAGAGAGAGAGAGAGAGAGAGAGAGAACACACACACACACACACACCAAAAAAAAAAAAAACACGAGGAGGCGCTGTGGCTCAGTGGATAGAGCAGTGGTCTCGTACCCGGGTTCGAAACCAAGTGGATGCGCTAATGCTCTTTGGTAAGGTATTAATCCTCATTACCAAGTCCTTCGGAGGGGACTTAAAGCCGTCGATCCCCTGGTTGCTTACTAACAAGCATACACATGCTTTCTTAGCAGTCAGGTAAATTGACCAACCATTTACCATTTAACACACACATGGACACACACACCCACTTTGGGGGAAAGTGAGTCAATATCTCATCAAGTTAATAAAATGATTCCAAATCTCACACTCATAGACTATAGTTGTTGTTTTTTTAATGCAACATTATCAAATTTCCGAGATGCTTATGAGGAGTTTATTTCATGTCAACGCCAGCGGCTGACAACTGCCTATACCGTATAAGGCTAGTCAGAAATTGTCGGTTAAAACAGACTTTGTCTTTGAAATCACTGACAAGACACTTGATGAAACGCCCTCCCCCCCCCCCCCCCGGAACTAAAATTTAAGAAGATTGAAAGACTTGAACCAGTAACACGATCGCTCCAATTAAGATTGGGACGTATAGTACAAAGTGGAAAACCTCTGACGTTATGATTCTTTGGGACCACAGATTTGTTTTCTTATGAATAAGGTACTCTTGAAAATATATAAAACGGTATATACCAAATCAAAGTATATAGGCCTATGCTATAACCCTGCAGAAAAATTACCATGATTCCCAGGGTATTTTGACGAAATTACCAGCAAAACCATGAAAGTACATTCAAGTACGATAATGTTACCAGGATATGATGGTTGATGGTAATTTTGGCAAATTATCATGATAACCAAGGTACTTTTAAAAAAAAAAATAAGAGAAGGATCACAAAACACTAAACAAGACAGCTTATTTCTTTCGGAAGGACGGATTCTCGTCTACCTAGTATTTGCAGGCGAACTTCACTTTGTATTTCCTAGCTGGAGTAAGCAGTCAAGAGGTTCCGACGGAACAGTAGACCTATTCCGCAAGGACCATTGATTTACTCGACGTTAGAAAAGGAATCACATTGGTCAGTATACTTATTTGAACTTTCTCATCAGTATATTTCATGCTCCCTGTTAATATCAAGGAGTGGAGTGGAACTCTTTAAGGAGTCAAATGCTACAGATTTTGTCATCTTGGGAGATGAAACTCATGCGCACGCTTTAAATATTGTTGCATCCACTAAACCTTGATGTCGAATCCCTCAAAAAAGGAAGCGGCTCGAGTTACTCACTTCAGAGTGGATTCTGCAATTGAGCATCCATGATACCCATTATCGTTATATACTCTTTTCTTCTTCATCTTCTTCTTCTACTTCTTCTTCTTTATCACTGTTATGATTATTAATGTTAGTATTATCATTAGCAGTATTATTATTATTATTACTATTATCGTTATCATCATTATTATTATTATCATTATCATCATCATCATCATCATTATCATCGTCATCATCATGATCATCATGATCATCATCATCATCATCATCATCATTTTTGCTGGTGTTGTTGTTGTTGTTGTTGATATATGCATTATCATATTCATCATCATTATCATTATTGCTATTGTTACGTTCAGCAGTCAACTTTTCTCCTCATGACGACAGAGTTTGTTGGGTCTCTATACATCATAATATACAGACCAAATAAAATCTCACTGAGACATGAGCCGCAAAGATGTAAGGAAAACTGTTTTTATACTTACAGGTGTATGCGAACATAGGCCAAACGGTACATATCATCAAAGGAAAGACTTTGTAAAGCGTGAAAATTTCACGATGTGTTCCCCCACGTGTTTGAAGAGGGATATCCGCCCATTACATTCTGGGTCGTAATTTTTGTAAACTTTATCGTCAAGATTCCTCACAGATTTATGGTGGGGGGCATATTCTATTATAGCTTTTTCAGGTGAGTGTTCCCCCCCCCCCACACACACAAAATAAATTGGGGGAACATGCCCCATTGTGTCCCCTTCCCCTAAAAATTTGGGGGGATGTGTCCCCCTGTCCCCCCCCCCCCCCTCCCCCGATTGACGCCCATCGACTTTTAGGGACGCACACATAGAGTTAAAAGCTACAGACCAAACTTTTGACAGGTTTAGGCCTACATCGACAGAAGAGGGAGAGGGTGCACAATTCCTATTTGATTGTCTTATACTATTACTTTTATTGCCATTCAGGGGGTTGCCTCCTCTAGTGGGAACTCTCCGTGAACTTGGACTTCGAGGGTTTCAGATATACTTCTTCTCATCGTTTCCTTTAAAGTTCAAGGATTCACTTTCAAAATTGTTAAAATTCTTCTCGCAATATTATTGATGTAAATTCATTCATCAAAGTATGGATCTTACTTGAAGTCTAACATTCCAAGCTAGGCAGGTTCGGTGTAAAATGTCAGAGGTAAAAATGTCGAGAGGTAAAAATGTCAGAGGTAAAAGTGTCGAGAGGTAAAAATGTCAGAGGTAAAAATGTCGGAGGTAAAAATGTCAGAGGTAAAAATGTCAGAGGTAAAAATGTCAAGAGGTAAAAAAGTCAGAGGTAAAAATGTCAGTGGTAAAAATGTCAGAGGTAAAAATGTCAGAGGTAAAAATGTCAGAGGTAAAAATGTCAGAGGTTAAAATGTCAGTTGTAAAATGTCAGAGGTAAAAAATGTCAGAGGTAAAAATGTCAGAGGTAAAAATGTCAGAGGTCAAAATGTCAGAGGTAAAAATGTCAGAGGTTAAAATGTCAGTGGTAAAATGTCAGAGGTAAAATGTCAGAGGTAAAAATGACAGAGGAAAAAATGTTAGGTCTGAAAATGTCATAGTGAACATGCTACAGACCTATTGAATTAGAAAAGCTTTTTTGTCTGTTCACATGCACCGTGAAGTATAAGTAAAATTGCGCCTTCTGCGTAAGAAATGTATCGTGGGATGATGTCCATTATTTTCTTTGTGAGATTAATGGGAAATACATTACTATGAATTAAAGATATTAGTAAAATGACAGAATGGTATATGAAAGAAAAGGATATTCACGTTTGATGTTTTGCATATGCTAACACAATTACCTAATTCAGTAATTCCTTTGAAAAGTTGTAAATTCTGCGGTATATCGGAAGAGATACTATAAAAAGGTCGAGAAATAGATCGACTCTTTAGTTGGATTTCGCTTACTTTCTTTTCCATTATTCCTTACGTATTAGGACATTAATATTCAGGCCTTTTTTCACGTACACCACGCTTGATTGGAAGTGGGCGGGGGGGGCTAACGAAGAGGAATGTGCGTATTGAAATCGCGCACTCGTGTGGAATGTCAGCTACTTATGTTACAAGCCAACGCTTTTCCCACCATCGCTTTTACAATGTTCATCCACATGCAATAAAAATATTTTTAATGTACTGTTACATGTCTGGAATTTGTGATAAAATAAATCTGTATTTTTATCTTTCGCCTGTATATCCTTTTCAAGTAATTCCCCTTATAATTTGATTTAGCCTATACATAGATTAACCCCGGCACACGCTTTCCCATTGTGGAAAAAAATGAAAAGCACGTGTAATAAAATTTCGCATTATAACAAGTGAATCCTTTTCCAGTGCAGCTATGCAGGACTAGCTGTTAAACCAAAAGCTAAAGAATAATTTTCCTTGCCCGCTTTCCTCCCTCTTTCATAGATGTAGCCAAAACTTATGAGAAACCTTGTCTACTATGAACGGTGGAAGTAAATAGGCAGATATCTCTTAACATTTTTACCTCTGACATTTTTACCTCTGACATTTTTGCCTCTGACATTTTTACCTCTGACATTTTTACCTGGCACCCTTCCGCATGCTAGGGGGTTGTGGTGATTGCGCTAGTAATTAACATTCTACTTTTAAAACTTAGTGAGTGAGCGAAGCTACCAAGCTAGCGAGGACTCTTTATTCTGATATCTTTCTTAAACTTGATGCTTCATGTATTTTCCATTTTTTCTTTTTGCTGAATATTCCATTATTTTAACAGTAAGTGTAAAATACCGGATAAAACATCGTCCCTGAGAGGTTCGTAGGCCTACGGGACACGGTACATATGGGGTTACCGTTTCCCTATACGCTCAAACAAACATAATAGCCTCACCAGGCGTAAAAAAAAGTTGAAGATCTATAATAATGCCAGTTTTCGCCAATCAAAATCATAATTTAGAGCGCATCTTTGTGTTTTATGAGAATTTGTCTACAAGACTTCCATTATTATTATTTTCTTGGGGGGGGGGACCCCATGTCCTATAGTGTCCCCACCCTTAGATTTTTTTTTTTTTTTTTTGGGGGGGGGGGGGACGTGTCCCCTTGTCCCCCATGGATTGACGCCCATGTGTACATGTACATTCAGTGCGTCAATGCTTCTTTAATTCTGCTTTAGACTCCGTCAAGACTTCACTATGGCTTTGAAGTGTGGAATACCAGTATATCTCGTCATCTTAGCATCTGCCGCCATGCTGCCTCACCTCCCGGGTAGTGAAGCTGGAGGATGCGCTTGTCCTCCTCTTTGGACTGCATTCCAGAGTCACTGCTACAGGTAAAACAAAAGAGAAAGTATTATTGCATCAAGTCCCCCCCCCCCCCCCCCCCCCCCCCCACTGTTGCTCCCATTCTCTAGTGCATGCATCGACTGCCATTTTATTCGACAATTTTTCTGGCTACATCTGATCTGTAACCGGGACAACTGTCTCTGTAAGACGTGAATCCATGAGAAAATGTGGTTTATAATATCATCATAACCCTTCATGTAAGGATTAGATCAGGGCATCATTTTGCCTGTAGCCGGGTTTGGGGTGTTCGTGAATCAAATTTTTCATAACACCAGTGTTAATCCACAATCGTTCAAATGACGAAAAGGATCCCCTTTTTTCTGTGTTGACGAAAGGAAATCAGTGGCCTTACATGATTTAATGACCAAACATAGGTATTTCTCGGTGAGGAACATCACTTGGCTTGGAGCTGAGATGCATTGCAGGAGCTTCTCTGTGCCTTGTACGGACACTGACTCCAACATCAGCCTGGGTCATCTCACATCCATCCATTCTGAAGAAGAGATGGATTTCCTGGCGGTACTCTATGAAACCCTCCGAAGTAAAGTGGTATGTTTTCTCAGTAAAACCAGAAAGATAGGGGTCTTTCCTGGTAGTCGTAGTCATTCATAATCTTAGTCCAGGTTGAGCAGAGAAAATGATTTTCAGCTAGATGGAGCTCGAAAGGGCACGTGCCCCCCCCCCCCCCTTATAACTCTGTCGGAGAAACAGTCTAAAGCCTCACAGACTAAATTGTTTATTTGTTTGTAATTGGGATTTTGAAGACGTGTATCAATTAGATATTATTTACGTCTGGGACCGACGTTTAACGTCCGAAAGACGTGACTCGAATTCGAACCTGCAGTCCTGTCAGAATCAGTTTGAAGGCAAAGACAAAGAGCTGGCTGTGCATTGTGACAGCCCACTTCACCGAAGGCCCACGAGACCGAAGGCCCGCGAGACCGGCTTTTTTGTATTTTATTTTCCTTCATCAGGTGCCGCGATCGAGTGGTTTAAGGTACTTCGTTGCAGCAGCGCAGCAGGTGCCTGTTATCAGAGGGGGGAGGGGGGCAGAGCCAAATATCTCCGTCTAGAATTAGTGGCGTAGCTAGGATTTCAGTTTACGGGGGGCGGTAGTGAGCACGGAAAGCACGTTAAGTAAGTGCTGCGCACGATTCGGGTGCTCACCACCGACCCCTAAAATGAAATCCTAGCAAGCCACTGATTCTACACTTAGTTACCGGGAATTATTTACTCCCCCCCCCCCCCCCCCCGATAACAGGCAGAGAATCTAAAAGGAGCGGAAGCAGACAAGGAACAATTTTAAAAAAAGTCGAAGCTTCCGCGCTTCGAATTTTTGGCTCTGCCCCCCCCCCCTGATAACAGGCAGAGAAAGTAAGAAGAGCGGGAGCAGACAGGAAACAATTCAAAGAAACGTCGTAGCTTCCACGCTCCGATTTTTTGGCTGTGCCCCCCCCCCCCCGATAACAGGCAGAGAAAGTTAAGAGCAGGAGCAGACAAGTAACAATTCGAAGAAACGTCGGAGCTGCCGCGCTTCGATTTTTTGGCTCTTCCCCCCCCCCCCCCCTTTAACAGGCAGAGGACGTATTAATTAAGATGAACCCTAGCAGACAAGGAACGATTCAAAGGAACGTCGGAGCTTCCGCGCTTCTCGCGGGGGGACACTTCCCCCTCCCTGCCTCACCACCCCCCCCCCCTCTAGGGAGCGCGCTTCCCGTGCTCACTACCGCCCCCTAAACTGAAATCCTAGCTACGCCTCTAATTCTAGTCGGAGTTACCGGGAAATATTTGGCTCTGCCCCCCCCCCCCCCCCTCCCCTCTCTGATAACAGGCACCTGTTACGCCGCTGCAACGAGGCGCCTTAAAACACTCGACCGCCGCACGTGATGAAGGAAAATAAGATACAAAAAAGTCGGCCTCCGGGCCTTCGGTCTCGCGGGTCTTCGGCCTCGCGGGCCTTCGGTCAAGTAGGCGGACCCCGTGCAGGGTACAGCGAGACCAACTCCCGCTTCTACAGCAGTTACTGTAGTTATGGGAAGAATCCTTAACTGGCAAATTTTGTTCTGAATATAATATTGCCCAGGTACTGGACTAGTTTATGTGAGCAGATAAGGATAAAATTACATGTATTCGCTTTTGTCAGAGGCCCAAGATCAAAGTAAATTGTCATAGAGATGTAGAAAAATTCAAGAAGATTCCTGGGCCCTCTGGCATAAAAAGTTGAGATTAAACGCAAGTTAAAAAATAAAACACAACTTAAGCTGAAAATCGATTGATTTTCAGCCGAACAGGAGTTAGTATTTGGGACTTTTGAGTTGACTTTTAATGTACGAGAGGGCCATGGTCACTGATCTTCATACCTTACTCTTTTTTCTCTTTATGACACCCACCCCCCCCCCCCCCCTACACATGCCCATGCAGGCAGAACATCTTACCAGGGCGTGGATTGGACTCCACGACCGGATCACTGAAGACCAATGGGAGTGGAGTGATGGCTCAAGATATGACTTCAATCGGTGGGAGAGTGGACAGCCCAACAACTGGGGAGATGCTGGTCAAGACTGTGTGGATTTGCATTTGACCAACGCCGGTTACGAGTTGAGTGACCTTCATTGCGATATTTCCCCCACAAGTCAATATGCTCCGAAGGGATACATTTGTAAAATGCCACAGTGGTGATTTTCTAATCAGAAAAGGGGGACACGTCAACAAAATATTGCTCTAATATGTACAGGTTAAATGTCTCTCTCTCTCTCTCTTTCTCCCTTTCCTCTCTTTCTCTTTCACCCACACCTAAGCACCACCCTATCCTCTTGACCACTTTTCTTTCTTTCACTCTAATCCCATTAACTCCATATTCCATCAACCATCACATCAACTTTATTTTTTGTTGTTGTATGATTATTATACTTCTACCTACTGATTTATCTTTTATACAATTCTCTGAGGGGTCCACATTTAACAAGCCCTGCTTTTCAGTGGATCCCTCCATTTCCTCAACTTTTATTCTACCAAAAGATAAGTAGAAATAGCCTTGCAGATGTTTAATCGAGATTGTTCTATATTTTGTTTTACCCTCATAGTATATATCATAATTGTATGATTATTATTTGCCTACCGAAAACATTTTCCATTTCCTTGTATTGTCTTATTGCTTACATAGTATTATTGCTTGCATATTCCCTGTATTGATTTGTATGGTTATTATTTCATATTTTTGTAATATGTTGAGTTGAAATGAAATAAAGGAAACTTGAATTATATTCAAAATATCAGCTTTACATTATTACTTGTATAAAGCAGGGGCGCTATTACAAGGCCCAGGGGCAGAGGGGCTGTCACGATCGTCGTCCTATATTTATAGGTAGGGTACACAATGGATAACAGTTGCAGACAGGTTGATTTAGTTGGTAGTCATGATTTATGCAGGAGGGTAATTATATATTATATATCGATAGCGATATTCGCAGATATCGTAACATTCCCCTTCCTCTGTAAAGATTGGGAATCGGCGTTTATCAATAATTGACGAATACGTGTATAATTATTTTGTTTTGATAACAATACTTTTGGTAGCATGCAAATTTGGGTATTGGTTTTATAGTTAGTTTTCTTTCAATGAGGTTAACTGGCATAAAATTCGGTTTCGTTTGATGCTTCTTCTGTACTAAGTAGCGAATATGAACAATTATATGTATTGTTGTTTCAGTTTCACAAGTTTTCCTTCATGCAAAATTGAACATAACTTTGGTACAATCAGATTCTTCTCTTTCAAATAAATATGCTTTGGCTAGCATATGATTTTTTTTTCACTTTTTGTCGAACAGTATACAGTTACTAACATGTAAGAACATCACCAATCTGACGAATCTCTTAACGAGTATACAGTTACTGTTCTATACCATGATTATACATAGATTTTGAACAATAAACTTCTTTAACTACATTGGACTATATACATGTCTCCTGTGCTCTTCTTATCTTCTGTCTTCTCTCTTCTTTGGATTTATGAGATTTCAATGAGAGTTCATTTTCAATCTTCAAACATATATCTTGCTGCCTTGCGAACACTGCGTCCAGATCTGGTTGTGGTTTGTGAGTTTGTCGCAGGCCTCTGAGTTTGGCTGTTCTGAGTGTCTGGTGTTGACGTTGCCTGGTGGTTGTCCCGTTGTGGTGGGTCTGGTTGGGTGGGTGTGGTGTAGTCTTCGTCGAACTTATATGCTTCGGGGTTGGGTTTGCTGAGGGAATATCTCTCAGTTGAGATCGGTTTCGTCTCAGGATGATTTTTTTTTTCGTCTCCGTTGGGTATCGATACTTCAAAAGATCGAGGTTCGTCGCAGACTTTGGATACTTTGGCAGGTATCCAAGTATGATCTTGGGGATGTAGGACTCTGACTGGCTGTTCTGCATGAAGTGGTGGAAGATCTGAATCTGCATGTCGATCATGCGTTTCCTTCATCTTGTCTTGGCGATTCAAGAGATGGTCAGTGGTGGTAGATTCTCCTGAAAGATGATGACTTGGGAGTGTTGTTCTGATCGGTCTTCCAAACAACATTTCTGCAGGTGATCTCATAATGGCTGTCTACAGGTGTCGCTCTCGGGTGTAACATAGCCAGTAAGTGTTGCCTGTCTTGGCCAGTTTGCGAACATGCACTTTGTCAATAGATTCTTGACAGTAGGAACCAGGCGCGGATCCCCCCCCCCCCAAAAAAAAAAAAAGTGAGAAGGAAAAGAAGGGAAAGGGAAAGAGGAGGGAAAGGGAAAAGGGAAAGAAAAAGAGGAAGAAGAAAAGAAAAAGGGAAAAGAAGGAGATATGCGGGGGTGGGGGGTCTCCCAGGCTGTTGCCCTCAGCCCCCCGGAAAATAAATTAACATCTCCTTGAATACGAATGTGCCCACCCCGACCTGCAAGAATAAACCCAAGTTTATGTAGACCTACCAATTATTGTTAAAAGGTTTTTTTCTTTATTATTTTTGCGAGAAAGGTGTATTTTTTTCGCTCCTTCACTCGCTCGCTCGCCAAAATGGAATTAATATCACCTGAAACACGATATTGCCTGCCCAAATCGGCAGTATAAAAACCCATGCAGTTTATGCTGCCAATATCATGAATATTAAAAGAAAAGTGTTTTTATTTTCGCTCGCTCGCTACGCTCGCTCGCCAAAATAGAATTAACATCGCCTTAAACACATTATTGTGCCCGCCCAGACCTGCAACAATAAAATCCAGTTTATGTTCCAAACATTATTACAAGAGAAGCGTTGTTTTTTTCTTCACTCGCTCGTTACTCGAAATTAAATTAACTTCGCCTTAAACACGATAGTACATGCCCCAACCTGAAACAACAAAACCCATGCAGTTTGCCCTGCCAATATTAAAAGAGAAGTGTTTTATTTTTGCCCCCCCCCCCCCCCCTTTGACGCGGTATGCCAGGTACAGCACTGCTTACGGCTCATGCAAGAGCCGATGTATGCTAATAAGTGTTTTAAGGCGGGATTCGAAAGAGTTAGCGTACATAACCATGGTGACACCCCCAGAAACTAACCTTATTCATTACCGAGCAAAACGTGAAGAAGGAGCCCTCGACATCATAGGTGCAAATCTACATTTTCTTTCGGAATTTAGAAACTTTAGTCATTATAATGCTCTTATGGACCTAAAAATCTCAAAATGCCCCCCCCCCCCCCCCCCCCTCCACGAGACCAAGTGCCAGATACGCCACTGCATTACGTGCCAATATTTGACTTGCATGATTTCAAATTTGCCCCCCCCCCCTTTAAAAAAACCTGGATCCGCGCCTGGTAGGAACCATTCTCTTTGCTAGTCCGTTGGATCTTGGATAGTGTGGAGAAGAGGTGGTATGTTTGATGGATTCTTGCACATGTCTTGGAATGGCTTTCCTACAAATTGTGGACCATTGTCCGATACGATCTTTTCAGGTGGACCAAATAGACTGAACATCCCACTCATCACGTTAGCTACCACTGCACTAGATATGTCAGTCAGCTTGTAGATTATTAGATACTTGGAGTAGTAGTCGATGATGAGTAGATACTCTTCTGTTCAGATTGAACAAGTCATTTCCTAGTCTTGTCCATGACGCTAGTGGTACATCATGGGGAAGCAATGGCTCTTTCTGTTTCCTTGCTTGGTGTTCCTGGCATGCGTCACATTGCTTTGTGATTTGTTCAATGTAGACTAGATCACTCTCCCTCGACTAGATCAGCTTATGATTTATAAAGTACGTGCTCACACACCTAAAGTAATGTTCACACGTTTGATTTTAGTTCAACTTTAGTTTTGCTCAACTTACTTTTTTCATGCAGACCCCTGTGCCAGTGACTGAGCACAGTTGCAACTTGATTTCACTCTTCCAACACTCAATATCATGAATATCACAGACTAGGCATCAGTCATCATGACAATTCACAACACTGCACATCTGATAATCAAATCACAAAGAATAAATCAAAATTCAGTCATGAAACCTTGGTGTATCAATCTCGGTGAACAGCCGAACAATTGGGGAATTTCTGGTCAAGACTGTGTGGAATTTCATTTGACCAACGCCGGTTACGAGTGGAGCGACCTCAGGCTTCTTAGTCTAGAATCTGGACTCTTTTTATGAAGTTTTATGTTGGAGAAAAATTTTCTCCGGGCGGACAGGTTCTCGGGATCGCGCCATCACTCGACTTGACGCGTACAGTGAGTTTAGCAGCTGTTTCGGGGAATATAAAAACTTCATAAAAAGAGTCCAGATTCTAGACTACAGGCTTCTCTGCGATCTTCCCGCCACAAGTCAATATGCTCCGACGGGATACAGTTGTAAAATGCGACAATGGTGATTTTCTAATTTGATAAGGGGTACACGCAGAATAATCAACAAACATTATTGCTCTTATGTGTAGAAGTTAAACGTTGCTAAATGATATTCAAAATATCAGCTTTGAATAAAGAATTACTATCAATAACATATGAAATCGACCTATGCTGGTAACTATAGTCGGCGTGCCTGCACCCTGACGCCTTCAAACATGTCAAAGAGTGGACGCTGTCGCAAATAAAGCCCGAGCGGAATCCGAGTTAGTCTAGATTCTGGACTCTTTTTATGAAGTTTTATATTCCGCGAAACAGCTGCTAAACTCACTGTACGCGTCAAGTCGAGTGATGGCGCGATCCCGAGAACTCTGGAGAACCTGTCCGCCCGGGCGGACAGATTCTCGGGATCGCGCCATCACTCGACTTGACGCGTACAGTGAGTTTAGCAGCTGTTTCGGGGAATATAAAAACTTCATAAAAAGAGTCCAGAATCTAGACTAAATCCGAGTCCGACTGGGGTTCATTCATGGATGACTTTGTGCGTACTTCTGTAAATATAATTATATTCCTATAAATCGGTGTTAGGAGGACATTCTTTCGTTCTAGGCCATCAAAATGTCCCCATAAGCATAAGCTGCTTCATGTCCCTCTACCACTAGTTTTTTTTACGGGGACGGAATAAATCCCATTGTTATATATATATATGTGCGTAATGTACACACAGTTTAAGCATATATGATGTGAAATATGAAATATAAAAAATGATATAGTAATATAAAAATTATACAGCATAATTATTATGTTCAGGAATAAAGAAATCTATCAGGGTGCCGTTGCATAAAAACTTGATATTATAGTAACTTTGCCATCCATGGTAACTACCATGGTAACGTTGCTCAACAGCCAATGAAAATCCAGTATTCCATGAAGTTTAATACCATTGATGGCAAAGTTACTATGATAGCAAGTTTTATGCAACGGCACCCAGGTATTCAATGACTCCGAAAAATTAGTAAAAGTAGAACTATTACAAAAAACAAATATAAATGGAAGAGTAAAAAGTCAGAGGAATGAATCTCAAACAGGGTATGTTTTCGTAAGAAAGACATGAGCACAAGACCACAAAAAATGGCAAAGGAGAATAAAAAGTAAGCCATTGTAATATTTCATTCTTTAGTAATGTTTGATCTAAAATATAAAACAAATATACTCTGCCATAATTTCGAGTTTCTGGTTAAAACTATGGGCAAGATGGAGTGGCTCCGAAATATATTCACTGAGAGGCACTCTCAAGGGAAAGTATATTTTTATAGTATACATCAATGTTTGGAAACACAGATTCTTTTTCTTCTGATGGAGACCTACGTTTGTTTTCCCTGAACGCGGTATTCTTGAAAATATATCAAACGGCATATACCTATCAAAATTAGCTGAATGTTGCTGCTTACAGATTACACTTAGAGAAACAGGGCCGGATCAAGACTTTTCGGGGGGGGGGGGTCGGATTTTCAGGTGTCTGTTTTTAGTACCCGAAAAATTTGCTGACAACAAAAAAGGGGGGTCCTTTGCATTTTCAGGTGTATTTTAGCCCCCCCCCCCCCCCAAAAAAAAAATCTAGCTGATTAAGCAAGCAAAAAGGTTTCAAAAAAGGGGGCGCGACCGATTCGCCCCCCCCCCCCCCCTGTGTGTTCAAAAGGGGGGCCGCGGCCCATTCGCCCCCTCCCCTCGATCCGCCCCTGCAGAAAGGTCACAAAACACTTAACAAAACACTTCCTTCGGGAAGACGGATTCTAGGACAGACGAACTTCATCTAATTGCTTTTATTTCGTAGCTGCGAGCATTCAAGTGGTTCCGACAGAAACATGTCAAAGGGCATCGAATTAAAGTAGCGACTTGAATGCCCTTGAGAGTGGCAATGTTTTAAGCGTGGATTTCCATTATTATTATTTGTAATAGTAGTATACAGAGGCCGCGGGTGCGGGGGGGGGGGGGGGGGGCTGCAGCCCCCAGCCCCCCCCCCCCCCTGCACACACTCACAATTTCGGCTAGAAACCCCCAAACATTACTGTTTATTGTAAGTTATTATCATTATCATTATTATTAGTATTATTATTATCATCATTACCATTATTATTATTATTATTATTATTATTATTATTATTATTATTATTATTATTATTATTATTATTATTATTATTATTATTATTACTTATGTTATTATCATTATCATTGTTATTATCATCATCATCATCATTGCTGTCATCATCATTTTCATGAGCAGCCAACTTTTCTCCTCATGATGACAAACTTGTCGGGTCTCTACATCATTATATACACTGATGACTAATAATGAATTGAAATAATATTAAGGGAAACTGTTAACAGGCGTATGGTAACATTATGGCCCAACTCTACATAACACCGAACTAGAGACTTCGTAAAAAAAGCGGGAATGTGTCAGACAGTGCGTTCCCCAACATGTTTGAAGATAGATTTCCGCCCACTATTTTAATGGTTCAATGTTCTGCTTGGGGGCGTATTTTATAACCTTTCTCCTCGTATTTAATAATGCAGGTTTGAAATTTCAACTCTCGTTCAAGCTTGATCATGCATCAGTCCTTAATTGGGTCAAAGTGGAAAACCTTTGATATCATTGTTACTTAGAAACAAGGATTCCTTTTCATCCAATGTATGTGGAAAACTACAAACATTATAAGCTCAATCAGGAGTAGCTGGGTGTTGCTGAGGATGCAATATTTTGGCTCACAGATTACATCGAGAAAAACAAAAGAAAACAACTTTCGTCTACCTAGTACTATCCTGCACGTCAAAAGGATTCCGGCAGAACAATTAAGGCCTATCCAGCAAAAAGCATTTCCTAGGAAAGGAAACAGATTGGTCAGTATGCACTTATAACTATTTTTAATCAACACACTATCTATAAACACCCGGAACAGACTCATTTGGTCATTCTGTGGCGGAAACCCGTATACGCTCCTAACTTGTGATCCACCGAAAGTCGAATATCCATTCCAAAAAGTATAATGCACTTTATTATTCCACTATTTTGAGAGTTGATTTCTACTCGTTTACACTCTCGTATGTTTACTCTGAGTGTTCTTCAAGTAACTTTGTACACTCAATGCGTTTAAATAATCTAATTCTTTAATTTGCTCTAGACTCCGTCAAGATTTCACTATGGCTTTGAAGTGTGGAATACCAGTATATCTCATCATCTTAGCATCTGCCGCCATGCTGCCTCACCTCCCGGGTAGTGAAGCTGGAGGATGCGCTTGTCCTCCTCTTTGGACTGCATTCCAGAGTCACTGCTACAGGTAAATAAATCCAAGAAGTTTTCTTCTATTATGTTCTCTGCATGGGGCCCCAGCAGGGGCGTCGCTAGAGAGAAAGAGAGAGAGAGAGAGAGGGGGGTGTGGGGTGTGACACCCACCCCCGAATTTAAAATTCTTGTCGGCAAATTCGCGATCGCTGTCGAAAAAAAAAAAAGAGAAAGAGAGAGAGAGAAAAAAAGGAGAGGGAAGAGGAAGGAGGGAAAAAGAAAAAAAAGAGGAGTAAGGTGCCCAAATATAGGGTCATTTTTGGCTTATTTGCTTGTGCATTTTGACGACGAAATAACACTGGTACCACAAAAGAGACTGTAAAATTTTTTCCTCGCTCGCTGCGCTCGCTCTTATTATATTTAGATACAGGATATTTTCGGAAAGCAAACTCATTCGGCAAGTGAGATGAACAAATATGTAATTTAGATATCTTTAGGCCCATAATGTATTTTGAAGAAGAATTATCACTTCTACCATAAAAAAAAGAGCATTATATTTTTCTTCGCTCACTGCGCTCACTCGTATAATATTTAGATACAGGGTGGTCTTTTAAAGCAAATAAATTAGGTAGGAGAGGTGACCAAATATATCAAAATAGATATCTTAAAGGCTCATCGTGTATTTTGACGTGTATTTCACTTCCACTATGAAAAGGAATATACATGTTTTTCCTCGCTCGCTGCGCTCACTCGTATAATATTCAGATACAAGATGGATTTGGGAAAGCAAACGAATTCCGCAAGCGAGGCCCATCATGTATTTTGATGAAGAATTATCACCTACCATAAAATAGAGTACATTTTGTAATGAACAGAGTGAAACAGTTATCCATCTTCTATGTGAATGTACGCATGTTAGACATATTTGGGAAAAGTTGGAACACTGGATTTATAATGGAACCGGAAATAGAATTATATTCTCACTACAAGATAAATTATTTGGTTTAAGGACGTTCCACAGTTAAAATCAAATCCATGTCATTTTCTCCAAATTTTGCATAGAGTTACTTTGGTACTTATGTAGGCCGAAAATGCAAAAAATAATATAGGTTCATGTGCTTTTTTTTTCTACGGGACTTTGAAATTGCCATAATTGAATGGCAGATAAAATGACGCAATCAAGAGATTTAGGCCTCTTAGACCTCACGATTTCGACAAACGAGTATAAATCACTTTCACTCTGTCAAAACCCTATTAAACTTCATCAAACCTTCCAGATTTGTAGCGAAATGTATGACAAAGGTGGAAAGACTCTTTAAACTGTGCCATCTGTACTTCTCTTTCAAGTAGCAGCGCCCTCATGTGGCGAAAATGATGCCAAAAGGACAAAAAAAATATCTTAGAGGCTTGGAATCTAGACGAAAAATAAAAAGGACAGTTTAAGCTGCACTTTATTAAAAATCCATGTCATTTTCATGAAAAGTTGCAAAGTTGTAGAGGAATGCCTACTAAAGGGGTAAACACATTAAAAGGGGGGGGGGGGTTCATGTACTCGTTTTCAAGCTGTTGGCGCCCTAATGGCTGCGAATCGGCTTGAAAAAAAAAAATAAAAAACGCGCCAAAAATACTGAGAATCTAATCCAAAATACGGCCGATTCAATTTTATGGCCCCAAACATTCAAAACCCATGTCATATTTGTCTTTCTCTCTAGAATTGTACAAGAAAGTATACTGAAGAGATTGAAACATTGGAAAAGAAGGGTGCGTGTGCTTGTTTTTTAACTATCGTCGCCCCCCTAATGCGAATCGGCTTGAAAACCACAAAACGTGCCTAAAACATGCAAAAGGCCTCGCTCGCTGCGCTCGCTTGTATTATATTTAGATACAGGATGTTTTCGGAAAGCAAACACATTCGGCAAGTAAGGTGAGCAAATGTATACTTTAGAAGGAAAATATGATAGAGACACACAGTTGAACATGTCTCGTGGGCTTTATACGGTTAAATTTATCGACGTTGGTCGTCGAAAATCGGTGGCATTGTTTGTCAGTAATCTAGCCTCTACACCCCCCCCCCCCCCCTCCAACCCATTGTCAAAAAGTCTTGCGACGCCGCTGGGCCCCAGCTATCATTTTCAATACACCAGTGCATGCACTCATTATTGGACTGTCACTGTCTTCCCTGCTTTCTTATCGGATCATTTTTTCTGGCTCCATCTTGGCCCCGTTTCATAAAACTGGTTCTCAATAACAAGTTGCAATATCTGTTATAAGCTACTGAAATCCTAGCATCTGACTGACTGACAGCCAATTTGTCATAGAAATGTGGCAGTTGTCACTGATAACAAGTTTTATGAAACAGGGCCTTGATCTGAAACCATTAAGTTTGTGTCTAGCACGTGCATGAGAAATGTATGTGATTTATAAATTTCCACTGTTAAAGTTATGACCCTTCATCTTGTAGGAGTTAGATCAGGGCCCCGTCTTTTTTTTTTTTTTTTTTTTTTAAACACATGCACACGTTGGTATCAATATGCATATAGCACATCACTTTATTTGACAGACGATAAAACAGCGATGTAGATAAAATGCCTTGCTCAAGGGCATAAGTGCCGTGCCGGGGATCGAACCCCGGACCATAGCGTCTCCAGTAAAACTCCACCTCTACTCTTACAAAGAGTTGCGATTGATTTAAATCGATCGCAACTTTGAGATTGATCTCAACTGTGTACTGTGATCGATTTGAATCAATCGCAACTCTTTGTAAGACGGGTGTCATTCTTTTTGGTCTTTTTGGTCTTTAGGATTGGGGGAGGGGGGTCCTGTTTAAATTTATCATAACAACAGTGTTAACCTGCCGACTACTAAATTCTGTTATTCCCATAGGCTTGATACAGGAACCACCCTGTTTCAGAAGGCATTAGGTTAATCCACAGTCATTCAATTAACGAAAAGGATCACCCCTTTTTCAAATGTTGTAACAAGAGATCACTCACGTTCAGTTCAGCTCAATTTATTTCCATAAATTGACTAACACATTAAGAGAATCAGAATGTACTCCAAATGAAGTATTTGTCAATTAGAAATGTATTTTCATCCTTTAGGATAGGCCTACAATTTTTTTTCCTATCACAAATCAAGAATATTATTTTTTTAATTCTTTGTCCCAAACAAAAGGGAAGACAAACAGTTGTCGATTTGTGTTTGATCAATTACATCTTTTTAGCTATCTTACATTTATTTTATCTCATGAAATTTGTGATGATAGTATAATAGTGCTGTGTCAATTAAAACAGAGGATGTGAAAAGTAGTTAGTCAATTTTTAATATTGTTTTTCTGTCATCCATTTTGACTTTGGTGAAACGTTTGTCTATATGTTTAAATTAATAATATACCAATCTTAGGTATTTCTCGGTGAGGAACATCACTTGGCTTGGAGCCGAGATGCATTGCAGGAGCTTCTCTGTGCCTTGTACCGACACTGGCTCCACCATCAGTCTGGGTCATCTCACATCCATCCATTCTGAAGAAGAGATGGATTTCCTGGCGGTACTCTATGAAACCCTCCGCAGTAAAGTGGTATGTTTTCTCACAAAAACCAGGAAGCTAGTCATTCGTAATCTTAATCCAGGTTGAGCAGAGAAAATTATATTCAGCTATGAGCTCGAAAGGGCACGTCTTCCCCCCCCCCCCCCCCCGTCCCCCGTAACTCTGTCGGGAAACAGTCTAAGGCCACACAGAAGACATTGTTTATAATTGGGTTTTTACAGACGTGTATCAATCAGGTATTTTACGCCTGCATGGGACCGACCTTTAACGTTACCATCCGAAAGACGTGACTCAGGTTCGAACCTGAAGTCCTGTCAGAATCAGTTTGAAGGCGAATAAGACAAAGAGCTGGCTGTGCATGATACCGCGAGACCAACTCCTGCTTCCACATCACTTACTGTAGGTATGGGAAGAATCCATAACCACTGATAACTGGCAAAATATGTTCTAGAAATTATATTGGCCACGCAGGTACTGGACTAGTTTGTGTGAGCGGGCAAGGATAAAATTACACTTACAGCTTTTGTTAGAGGCCCAAGATCAAAGTAAAGTGCATGGCAGGCGGAACCGGGAAGGTGGGGGCCGGGGCCTTTTGACCGGGCCCCCCCAATATTTGGCAGGAAAAAAAAAGAAAAATGGGAAAGAAAAGAAAAGAATGAAAGAGAAAGAAGAGAAAAGAAAAAGGACAAACTGGAAGCGCTCGCTCGCTTTGCTCGCTCGCATTTTAGGCCTGATTGTATATGCCAGTTATTATTAATAAATATTTTAAATGAAACAAAATTGTTTTGCATCTTGCGTCTCCATCTGATGTTAGACCATTTCGTAGTAGTAATAATGCAAGGAATCGGGCGGAAGGTTTAGCGAAGAATAAAAAAAAACTTTCGGGAGATAACGGCCTGTGACCGATGCCTTTATGGCCATCAAACACTAGCTGAGAACGGAAAATGCCCACAAGTTACTAAAATCACAAACATGAAGTAAAATACATTAGAGCTTGTTCTCAGTAACTATACAAATTCCATATTTTTTCTGGCTCGCTCGCTACGCTTGCAATTAAAATTTAGAAACAAATGCTATCGGGCAGTAAGCACTCTTTTCTCAGCAGAGAAATGCCTGAATATCATATTTTGTGACGAATCTACCTTTCTTTTTCTTTTCTTTTTTTTAAAAACAAAATGAATGTTTTTGCTCGGTCACTCGTTCACTTAGGCACTCGTAAAGAGACAGAAGAGCTAAAACGGCAAAGCGAATTGCCCATGTTGAGTCACATTTGGGAAACAGGTTACTGAATATTTCA
Organism: Echinometra lucunter; assembly: GCA_029962745.1. Taxonomy (NCBI): domain Eukaryota; kingdom Metazoa; phylum Echinodermata; class Echinoidea; order Camarodonta; family Echinometridae; genus Echinometra; species Echinometra lucunter. Next base: position 17,571,139 of record CM057165.1, on the reverse strand, counting down.
TATTATTCTTTTTATCCAGTATAGGCTTATATTTATTTATGACGAAATAACACTTCTGTCATGAAATAGAATTAACTTTTATCCTCGCTCGCTGCACTCGCTCGTTATCTATTTGAATACAGGATGGTTTCGGAAAGCAGACGAATTCGACAAGAGACTAACCGAAATCATGATTTTGATATCTTATAGGCCCATAGTGTATTTTGAAGAAAAGAAGTGTACATTTTTCCTCTCTCGTTACGCTCGCTCATGAGATAAGGATTTTTACAGGAAGCAAACGAATTTGGCGAGTGAGGTGACCGAGTGTATTTCTAAACATTCTAGGCCTACAGTGTATTTTGATGATGAAAACTACCTACCGTCATTTTCTTCTCGCTCGCTTCGCTCGCTCGTGATATTTAAAACCCGTTGGTCCCGGTTAGCTAACAACCAGCGAGGTGGCAAAATAGAATCATATTTTGGCAGCGATGCGAATAGATAGGCCCCTATATAAGTTACCCAGGGCTGCGTTTCACGAAACCGTCATAAGTCTAACTTCTTGGACATCCCCTTGGACATCCCATCGAAACGCGTGTTGTAGAATTAACATGCGTTTCAATGGGATGTCCATGAACTTAGACTTATGACGGTTTCGTGAAACGCAGCCCAGGCTATTATATCGGCCCTTTGTGTATTTGAAGCGAAAATAAGGTTGTTTTTAGAAGTGGCTAATACTGGCTATTTGAAGCTCGTTCGAAAACTTAAAAACAGAATGCTTCATAATCTTTCGAGAAGATTTGATTCCTCTCCTCCCCTCCCCCTTTAAAAAAACACGCTTGACGACCCTAAAACTTCCATCATAAAGTGAAGGTAGTGTATCTCAGTAATTTTTTTTGCAGTTTCCTTCTACAGTTTTGCGCAAAATAATGACTCATTAAATCATTCAACGATCAAAGACCGTCAAACTGGAATAAAATGTCTCGAACCCCAGAGCTTCCGGGGGCTCTGCCTCCTGGACCCCCACCGGGCCGTCGCTTCTGGATCCCACAGCGAAGCCAAGATTTAAAGAAAAAAAAAGAGCGAGAAAAGAAAAAGGTAAGAGAATGTAGGAAGAGAAGGAGCAGACAAGAAACGATGACAAAGAAACGTCGGAGCTTTCGCGCTTCGCGCGGAAGGCCTGCACCCCTCCCCCCGGCAGCGCGCTTTGCGTGCTCACCACCGCCCGAAAAAATGGAAATCGTAGCTACGCCACTGGTTGGGCCCCCAAATTTGAAAAACGTTTCCCCAGCCCTAAAGTGTCATAGATGTGTAGAAAAAATCCAAGAAGATACATGGGCCCTCGGGCATAAAAAGTCGAGATTAGACGAAAGCGAAAGTTGTAGAATAATACCCAACTTGATTATCAGCCAAATAGGAGTTAGTATTAGAACTTGCGTTTAACATTTTGAGTTGTCTTTTAAGATAATAAAAAAAAATTAAAAATATGCAAGAGGGCCCTGGTCACTGATCGCCATACCTTTTTTTTTTTCTTCTCTCTTTATACACTCTTAGAAAATATGGTGCTGATTAAACCACATTCTTGTCCCACATTTGGAACCTTTAATGTTCTTCAAAGAACCATTAACAGCCTGTAAAAGTTCTCTAAACATGCTAAAGGGTTTTCAAGGGGTCTTGAGAACCATTTTCGATTGTACAAAGAACCTTTTGGAATTCTTGAAAATATGAAGAACCCTTTGTGGAACCCCTTTTCTGGAGTTTCTAAATACGAATGTATGACACCCCCCCCCCCCTTTTTTTTTTTAAAACACACCTACACATGCAGGCAGTCAATCTCACCAAGGTGTGGATTGGACTCCACGACCGTATCACCGAAGACCACTGGAAGTGGAGTGATGGCTCAGGATATGACTTCAATCGGTGGGAGAGTGGACAGCCGAACAATTGGGGAGATGCTGGCCAAGACTGCGTGGAATTGCATTTGACCGACGCCGGTTATGAGTGGGGTGACATTCCTTGCGATATTCCCCCGACGAATCGAAATTCTCCGACGGGATACATTTGTAAAATGCCACAGTGGTGATTTTCTAATCTGAAAAGGGGGACACATCAACAAAATTTTGCTCTTATGTGTACAGGTTAAATGTTGCTAAATAATTTTCAAAATATCAGCTTTGCATTATTACTTGTATAAAGCGGGGGGCGGCGTTACAGCGGGAAGGGGCGACCGCCCCCCCCCCCTCCCGCCGGGGCGGCGGAATATCGGGCTCTGACGATAGAAGTGGAGAGGCATTTTTTGTTCGCTGAAACAAAAAGTGCCCCTCCATTTCCATTGTCCGAGCCTATATTCCGCCGCCTCTGCGCCCCCCCCCTTTAATTTTGACGTGATAAAAAAAAAAAATAGAGAAGGATGAAAAAAGAGGAGAAGAGGAAAGAAGAGTAGGGGGAAAGAGAGGGCTAGGTCGTACAACTACATAATACTCCTGTTTTTTTCTGTTTGTTCATTTGAAATGTATATAAACTCACTTATTGTCACCCCTCCCCCTTATCTCTCTCTCTCTCTCTCTTCTTTTACTCGAGAACTTTTTTAATATACTCCACTTGACAACTTTATAAGCAATTATACTGATACTTTAGATTGTCAGTTTTAAGTTACATTATAACTTCATGACAATCCGGCCACTTTTCAAGATAATGTATCAATGAGAAGAATTTTTTTTTTCTTTTCCCCCATTTTGTGTAAAGAAATGTCTGTACACTCAAATTATATTGTTTAATATGTAAATTTTTAATTTTTGTACTTTGTTCTCGCTAAAGTGGAAAATAAAGTTCAAGTTCTTCCCATGTCATTCCATTTTGTATGTATATGCAATGTCTTCAGAGTACAGATGGGCAATTCCGCGTCGGAAAAACCATCACCTTACTTCACAATTATAGTAAAACAATCACTTTGATAGCCCTGAATAGCCAAATCTTTGAATTAAAAAAGCTGAAACAATAAAGAATTCCACAATCTTAGTCTGTGTTGGTATAATGTATGTTTGATTTTAAAAGACATGTTTGTTCAAGCTTAAAATTTGCGCTTTTTTCTGCTATTCCGTTACCGAGATGTTATACCACAGTATCATGGATGTAAGAATAAAATTGTTGGAATGAAAGAGCTCACATGAAAGAATGGGCATATTTACAGAGTATTAAATGGTGAGAAGGGAGGCACAGTACAAAAGAGGCACAGAAAGTCTAAAAATGTTGGTAACGGAATTACACCCTTACCGTGGAATTGCCCAGATATCATTCAAGGAATGCATATGGAGAGATAAGAATGAACGTCATGTGGAATTCAGTAATGTGAAAAACTGAATGGCTGATGGATTGAAAGACTGAAAGAATAACAAACAGAGATTTTCATCTTTTCACAATCAATTTGTTGTTACTTTGTTAGCTTTCGCCTACTGGTTTCTGCAGGCTTCATCAGACCAGCGCTGACTCGCCGTAGATGGGGTATCGGCATTGCAACAGTCAGAGAGAATGGGAATGTACGTATACTGTATAGTAAATAATTGATATTGTCCAGCGTCTCTGTTAAAAGAATGTGCCCGGCTCTTCTGGATGTGAATTGCCTACCTAATCCATCTGGTGTATTTATCATCGTCTCTGACTAGGATTTGGCTTTTATTCCAGTTTATTGTGCGATTGTTTTGAGTGAAAAGATGAAAATATCTGTTTGTTAGAACATCACCAATCTGATGAATCTCTTTACGGATTGAAAGAGTGGGTGAAAGAAGATGGACAAAGGTGGCGTAAATCCCGGAGATGGGGTGTATATCCCTATGCACTTTTTAGAGAGGGGCCCCGTGGCGTTTACAATATACCCCCACCCCCCATTTGAAAAAAATGAATTATTTCAATCAATCAGTTGCTGAAATATTTGATAAATCTATCATAAACGACAGTTACAATAGTAAAATTAAGATTTGAAATGCTTATGGGGTGAACTGGGACAAGATGTCCCAGTTTTCCCAAATTAAAAAAACAACTAACAAATGCCTCCAAATTATTAGTGTTGGTATATATCGCTAAAAATATCATTGCAAATTATAGGATCATTTAAGACTTATATGCTGTATGCGGGGTGTTCACTATAATCAAGTGGTTTACTTATAAAATATTTGACAAAAATTGGTGAAAAATAGAAAAAAGTGGTACCCCCCCAAAAAAAAAAAAAAAATTGAAAATCAAACCTACAAGCAAAATCGCGATATAGTTTTGAATGTATTTGTGAATGCTGATAGTTAAGACCTTTCGTAGGATTCAAACTAATTCATAAAAGGTTAATTTTTTTTTTTCGTAAGAGGCAGTGTTGTATCCGAGGCCGGCTCACTCAGCCGAGACCGAGACATGGCCATTCCGAGACCGAGACCGAGATCGAGACCACTAAATACATGTACATTTTTAATTTTGTTTATTTTACGTTTTGAATTTACTATATGACCTTTTTATGTCTTTTTAAGACATTTTAATTGTTCAGTTAGTATTTGGGCATGCCTTTTGTCTGTATTTTCCCCCTGAATTTTTTAGAAATATTTATTTAAAACTGAATAATGGAATTAAGAATTATCAAGGCAAGTAAGAGTCAAGACATTTACAGGCTTGTCAATGCACACTTTATTTCTCCTCCAACATCCTGATAAATACAATAAAAAATTTTAAAAAAACACAAATATATTGGCTATTGACTGACGGACTGTATGAGGGAAGAATATAAATACTAAAGTCAACATTAGATGGAAGGGTAACCAAACATGAAATGTTACATTTCCAAGTAAAAAACTCTCAATATTCTCATAACAGGAAAATCAAGTAATCAAGATCATAACCCTCCTATTACACAGTATCTACTAGCTCCCAAAACATGAAAACTTTCTTTATATGATAATGTATTTAAGAACCTTCATTATAATATTACTGTACGTTCTGTAAAAGTTACCTAACTTCAGTTAAATGACAATGAACCCCAAGGAAACACTGTTAAAAAGTAACCCATTGTTTGTGCCATACATGTACGGCACAAACAATGTGATATTATAAATCTGAATGAAAAGCAAAAATATTCACGGCACAGAATCGCTTTTACAGACCTCAATAAACAGAACATTATATGAACTACAAGCTACTTTATTCTCTCAGCTGTGAAAACTGAAAGTCGACACTTATCTAGAATATGAATAATGCACTCTGTAGTCATGGTAGTCTATGTGTCAGGCTTACATCAGCCTTTTTAGTGCCATTTCTGTATCATCACTCATCTACGAGAATGATTATACGTGTCTGTAATTTCATAATGAAAAGAGGTCTGCAAAGGGCCAAAGGTAGACTAGAATCCAAGGACTGGCAATCTCATAATTTAATTCCAAGCCTTACACCCCCCCCCCCCAAAAAAAAAAACCCCAAAATAAATAAAAATTAAAGAAAAAATATCACTTTAATCTTCTTAGACTTTATATAAGAAGTTCCCAGGTGGTATTTTGGTGTCTAGTTGTCTACATTATCTAAATACCTCAGTATTACTATTTAACTATTTATACAAATCTTAATTTGGGGGTTCCAAAGGAATCCCCTATCGGTAAAGCAATATCTTAAGACTGCAGATAATATCAGCAACATGGAATCACAATGGTGAGCAATCATTCAGCCAAATAACACCAACTTTCAACAAGAACAACCGGAAATGCGTAATATTTTGCGATGCCAACACCAGCCTGAGTTCGGTATAGAAGCTGGCAGTGTTGAGAGTCTTGAGACATGTCTCGAGACAGTGATTGTGTGTCTCGTGACTCGTCTCGGTCTCGGACGCTAATGTCTTGGTCTCGGTCTCTGCCTCGAAGGGAAATGTCTCGTGTCTCGGAGGCCGAGACATCGGCGAGACACTGAAAAAGAGCTCAAGGGCCCGAGGCTCCGGGGGGGGGGGGGGGGGGATATGTCTCATTGATGCCTGTACATCATCCTCGTAAATCACTTTCTGAAAAGCACCCTAAACGGGGATATAAGTACGACGGAAATACGTATATTTCATACCCTTAACGAGGATTTTATGCAAGGATTTCATCATCTCCTAATTAAGTAACATTTTCCCGGATTTTCCTGATTTTGATACCCTTTTTTCTGATTTTACCTGTTTTTGATATCCTTAAAGGGGGTACCCAATGTTGAAACAATGTTAGCTAATTCAAAAGAGCTTGATTTATTAGCAGAAAATCATCTGCCTAAAGTTTTTTAAAGAGTCGTGTTGCCAAGGAAACCCCCAAATGTGGTAAGATTTCAGGATATTTTTGACCCCTCAGCTGTGACCCCGGACTCGAGGCATACAACACACGGGAGAATAGTTCTCCCGCGTACAAGTTCACCCCGCTCTCCTACATACGAACTTCCTTTCCTGCATTACGGGTTCCGTCAATACAAGGCCATAAATCAACCTCAGGAAAGAGATCACATTGGTATGTATATAAACTTTCTCATCAGCATAAGCTCTCTAAACATAAAGGAGCAGGTGGAATTGCTTTCTTTCAGAGTCATTTTCCTCGTGGAATCAACCTCAGGAAGGAAATCACATTGGTATGTATATAAACTTTCTCATCAGCATAAGCTCTCTAAACATAAAGGAGCTGGTGGAATTGCTTTCTTTCAGAGTCATTTTCCTAGTGGAATCAACCTCAGGAAAGAAATCACATTGGTATGTATATAAACTTTCTCATCATCATAAGCTCTCTAAACATAAAGGAGTTGGTGGAATTGCTTTCTTTCAGAGTCATTTTCCTAGTGGAATCAACCTCAGGAAAGAAATCACATTGGTATGTATATAAACTTTCTCATCAGCATAAGCTCTCTAAACATAAAGGAGCTGGTGGAATTGCTTTCTTTCAGAGTCATTTTCCTATGGAAAGCCATACACACGCTCTACTATTGGATCCAAAATCAAATCGTTTTAAAAGGTAATGGTTTGAATTCATGTGCTCACCTAACCCGTTGAATACTGAATTCTCTCACTGACATTAGATTAATACAGGGGCCGCTCGGTTCTAGCAGGCAACAAGTTAAGAGTGAATTCCACTGCTGAGAGTGGATTTACATTTATTGTGCAATTGCTGCATGTATGTATCTCTTTGACGTTGTCATTGCATCGAATTTTCTTGCATATCTACCGGATTGCGTCAAAACAATCTTCTTTAATTCTGCTTTATAGACTCCGTCAAGACTTCACTATGACTTTGAAGTGTGGAATACCAGTATATCTCGTCATCTTAGCATCTGCCGCCATGCTGCCTCACCTCCCGGGTAGTGAAGCTGGAGGATGCGCTTGTCCTCCTCTTTGGACTGCATTCCAGAGTCACTGCTACAGGTAAATGAAATATTTTGGGTAATAAAAAGTATTTCTCACGCCTCTTCTGATAACAGTCGTGCTAATTCTCATTCATTTGAAATCAACACCACTAAAGGAGAATAAATACCGAACTCAATATGCACTCGTATTCAACAGTCACATCCTTTGCTCATTTTCTGGGTCCAGCTGATATAAATTCAGAACGACATCTGTCTTTAACACGTGCATCCATGTCCATGAGAAAATGCAGATTCTAAATTGCTCCTATATTAAACCACTAGGACCCTTTAAATAAGAGTTATTAGGGGCCTAAGTTTGTATTTAGGATTTTAGGGGGTTTTCTGTCCAATTTATCATGACAGCAGTGTTAATGCATAACCCAGGTGAGGTGAATGGGTACCTGGCAGGAATTCATTCCTTGAAATGCTTGAGCGCTGTAAAAGGCTGCCAGGCTAAAGCTGGGGTAATAATATCCAAGTCCTTTGGAAGCGCATAGAGACGTTATATCATAATGTGATATTGCTATACAAGAACTGTATATTATTATTATTATTATTATTATTATTATTATTATTATTATTATTATTATTACTATTATTATTATTATTATTATTATTATTATTATTATTATTATTAATAATATCATTATTAATAAATAATGAGGAAGAAAATTCTTGTTTTAATTATGTTAACGAAAATTGCTAGAGTTGTCCCAGTATTCAAAAAGGGAAATTATGAGTTCTTGAGTTATTACAGACCGATTTCAGTATTGTCCATATTCTCAAAGATCTTTGAAAAACTAATGTATAATCGTTTGGTAATTTTTTTGCTTAAACATGATATTTATACTCAAAACAATTCGGATTTAGAGAAGGTTATTCATCGTAAATGGCTTTGCTTGAACTTACAAGTAATATTTCTAATGCATATGAAGATAAGAAGTGTGTAATAAATATTGGCATGTTCCTAGATTTATCAAAAGCTTTTGAACTGTGTTGATCTTCAAATCTTGATTTAAAAAATGAAACATTATGGTATTCGAGGTACAGTTTTGGATTGGTTTTCCAGCTACTTATGTGATAGATTGCAATATTTTTCTATGAATGATAAATCTTCAGGTATGCAAAGTATTAATATAGGTGTTCCCCAGGGGTCTGTGTTGGGGGCCTTTACTTTTTCTCCTATATATCAATGATATTCAGTTTGTAAGCAACAAGTTACATGCGATTATTTACGCCGACGATATCAACTTGTTTCTAGCAGGGGACAGTAGTGAATATTTGTGTAACACAATAAACTCCGAATCAAAAAAGTTTTCTGAATTGTTTGCATCAAACAAGTTGAAAATTAATGTCACTACGACATGTTGTATGCTTTTTAAGCCGACATATTAATTTCTCTGATATCAATTTATATATTGATGATTGCCAAATTCCACTGGTACATTTTACTCATTTTTAGGTGTTGTTCTCGATGATAAATTAAGTTGGAAAAGTCATATTAGTGACATTTCTAATAAAATATCAAAGATTATTGGTGCAGTAAGTAGATTGAAGAAGATATCACCTCTTAAGATTCTTCAGACCATCTATCAATCAATGATAATACCTTATTTAACATATTATAACATTGTCTGGGGTGGATGGGCTTCAATGCATCTTAATAGAATTTTACTGTTACAGGAACGGGCAATACGAATTATTACAGGCTCAGTCCCTTTATCTCACACCGATCCCTTATTCCATAAAGTTAATCAATTAAAATTTCACGATATACACAAACTTCAAGTAGCCAATTTTATGTTTTCATATTTGCACAATTTACTGCCTAGATTTTTAGATGACTGTTTTCATGAAAATCGTTCAGTTGTTGTTATTGTTCCATATCTTATCAGATAGTCCAATCACATTCGCATTAGTGGTCCAAAGTTATGGAACTATTTACAGGCTGAAATGAAGAAGTGCTATTCTCTGTCTAGTTTTAAAAAGAAATATAGAGATACAATGATCAAATCTTATATTCCCTGGTCAAATATCCATTTTTATATCATTTGCTCTTACTTGTTTGTTCGTTTGTGAACCTGTGTATATAAATTTATATACATGTTCTGTATCTATGAATATACTTCTATATGTTTGGGGGACAAGCCTTTGATAGGCCTCTGGCTTTTGTTTGTCCCTCCACATTTTGATATGTCTTCTGTTAATCCTCTAATGTACTTTTGTTTATCACATTTTAATTACTTTTGTAATATGTATCCTTTGTCTTTACATTTCAATGTCTATGAATGGTTTTGTATGTTTTTGGCTGTCATTTTATTGAATTGTGGAAATAGATAAATGAATAAATGAAATTTTAAAAAAAGTATTTACCCTAAACTATTATTTCACCAATCTTAGGTATTTCTCGATGAGGAACGTCACTTGGCTTGGCGCCGAGATGCATTGCAGGAGCTTCTCTGTGCCTTGTACGGACATTGACTCCAATATCAGTCTGGGTCATCTCACATCCATCCATTCTGACGAAGAGATGGATTTCCTGGCGGTACTCTATGAAACCCTCCGCAGTAAAGTGGTATGTTTTCTCAGTAAAATCAGAAAGATGGGAGTCTTCCCCAGTAGTCATTCATAATCTTAGTCCAGGTTGAGCAGAGAAAGTGATATTCATGTGGTGGCCCTGAAGTACGCTCGACAATGGGTCATGTGCGAAGTGAATTTCGCGGCCAAATGTGCGTCCCAGTCGCGAATTTCGCGTGCCGGGTCATGAAATTCGTATCCCGTGCCATGAATTTCGCGACTCCGGTCATGAAATTTGCATCACGGGTCGCGAATTTCGCGGCTGGGACGCAAAGTTTTCGTCACGGGTCGCGACATGGCAAAGTTGGCCTCGATATTCACGTCGCACATGACCTGTTGCCGAGCATACTTCAGGGCCACCATATATTCAGCTACATGGAGCTCGAAAGGGCTCCCCTCACCCCATCCCCCACCCCCCCCCCCCCCATGTAACTCTGTCGTGAAACAGTCATCCACGGCCACACAAAAAGACATTGTTTGTTCGCAATTGGGTTTACAGACGTGATTATGTCTGGCAGTCTGGGACCGACCTTTAACGGAACCATGCTGAAGGCGTTGATTGAGGTTGGGACCTGCAGTCCTATATCAGATCAGAGTCAGTTTGAAGGCGAAGACGAAGAGCTGACTGCCTATGGTAGGCCCCCTACTCCTGCATGCTCAGTGGCAATTATTGCGTTTCATACTCATCGTAGGAATTAAACTTCATGTGCAAGTAGAGGAGAATATAGAGATGTATATTCAAGAAATCATCTCTGTGGTCGTAGTCGAGTGGTTGAATGACTAAACTGTAAAGCCCGCCACACACTATACGATCCGCCTGCGATTCGATTTTGGAAAAAAAATGTTATAGCATTTGATATGAACATTCAAACATATGAAATCTTAGTTATCGAAGTTCCGAATAGTCGTATGAATACAAAAAATCGAAATTCCGGGCGACTGCGAGCCTCCCTGTAGGAATAAAAGCGAACTCCATTCCGAATCGTATATAGCACTCTTGTAATCGGCTACGATTTGAAGCCGATTTGTCCTTTACTCCCACCACAAGGCTTGCAGTTAACCAGAATTTCGATTTTGGTATTCCTATCATTATTCTGAACTTCAAATAAGACCATTCTACCTGTTTAATCTTTCATATTTAATGCTAAATGCCATTTGTTTGAAAATCTACCTGTTTAATCTTTCATATTTAATGCTAAATGCCATTTGTTTGAAAATCGGGTCGCAGTCGGATCGTATAGTGTGCGACGGGCTTAAGCGTGAAAATAGTGGGTTTGCTCCACGGCACGGCACTACTCTCTTAAAAAATAAAAAAAAATAATAAAAAAAAGAGAGTGAACGCATTCACTCTGTTAGGAGTCAGTTTCAGAAGAGAGTGAATTTAGAGTGAATTAAGAGTGAATTAATAGTAAAAATTGTGATATTCACTCTTTTATGGGTGACCTCAGTGAACACTCAAGAATTTTGAGTGATCACTGGGTCACCCCTAAAAGAGCGAATAAAGAGTGAATATCAATTTTTACTCTTAATTCACTCTTAATTCACTCTTAATTCACTCTAAATTCACTCTCTTCTGAAATTGACTCCTAACAGAGTGAACGCGTTCACTCTTTTTTAAAAGAGAGTATAAAGTCCTTTATCATATTTTATCTACATTGCTTTTTATTGTACATTGAAATAACTCATCGTGCTATAGGCGTATTAATATCAAAGTTTGTATTTTCCTCTAAAAAGTCTTCAAAGACAATCAGATTCCTTGAAAAGACATCTTGTCCTTATTTTTCTATATACTCATGATTACAAAAATCCTCACAACATTTCTCATTCATTACCATCTGACAACGGACTTAATCTTTCCCTTTTTGATTTGTTTTGGTTGTTGTTTTTTTATTGGCATCGGGCTTTCGAATCCGGGAATCATGCTCCCCCCCCCCCCCACCCGGCTTCCACAGCAGTAGGTAAAGGGCAAGAACCCATAATTGGCAAAATTGTTTTAAAAATATGATATTGGCTAGGTTCTGGATTAGTATACGTGAGTAGGCAATGATTAAATTATCAGCTTTTGAATGGCGGAGGCCTAAGTTCAGAAGTGTCATTGAGGTGTAGAAAAATGTAAAAAGGTACCTGGGCCCTTTTGCATAAAAAGTTGAGATTAAACGCAAGTTTAAAAATAAAACACAACTTAAGCTGAAAATAAATTGATTTTCAGCCGAACAGGAGTTAGTATTTGGGACTTACGTTTAACATTTTGAGTTGACTTTTAATGTACGAGAGGGCCATGGTCACTGATCTTCATACCTTACTTTTTTTCTCTTTATGACAACCCCCCCCCCCCCACACACACACATGCCCATGCAGGCAGAACATATTACCAGGGCGTGGATTGGACTCCACGACCGGATCACTGAAGACCAATGGGAGTGGAGTGATGGCTCAAGATATGACTTCAATCGGTGGGAGAGTGGACAGCCCAACAACTGGGGAGATGCTGGTCAAGAGTGTGTGGAATTGCATTTGACCGACGCCGGTTATGAGTGGAGCGACCTTCGCTGCGATCTTCCCCCCACAAGTCAATTTGCTCCGACGGGATACATTTGTAAAATCGCACAGTGGTGATTTTCTAATCTGAAAAAGGGGAGCACATCAACAAAATATTGCTCTTAAGTGTACAGGTTAATGTCGCTAAATAATATTCAAAATATCAGCTTTGCATTATTACTTGTATAAAGCAGGGGCGGTTTTGAGGGGGCAGGAGGGCGACGGCCCCCTATGAATTTTCAAGTAATCCAAAAAAAGAGAGAAATTTTTTCTTTCAAAAAAGCAAAACGAAGAAAGAAAAGTATGGGGAGTGAGAGGGCTGGGTCATGCAACTACATAATACTCCTATTTGTTCATTAAAAACGTAAATAAACTCAACTATAGTCATCTTGAGCCCCCCCCCCCCCCCCTTCATCGAAATATCCTGGCGCCGCCCCTGGTATAATTAGGCCGTCGTCAACATCAAGCAGGTCGCTCATGAGACGGTCTCCTGCGTTCTAAAATTCAGTTAAATAATATTTTTCATATACTTTTTTATATTCAGAAAGAGATTGTAAATGATACGTGTGTCTAAAATGTATATATGAAAATCTATGTAATAATTGATTATGTTGTATTATGTTGAACGTGTGGAACGCAGAAATAAATTTCAAGCAAACAAATTACTGAAGTTGAAATTCGCTGTCAGTGAAATATGAAATCGACTTGCTTGTTACTATAGTGGACGTACCTGAACCCTGACGCTCTCAAGGAGATTCGAGCGTAAATTATTTTTTTTTGTTTTGAATAAATTATGTGTGGACGCTGTCGTTTTTTGTTTTGAGTAAATTATGTGTGGACGCTGTCGCAAATAGCGCCCGCACGGAACCCGAGTCGATAACTTTTCCGTTGTCCATAGCTAAGTTGGAAAAAAAATGCAACAAGCTTTAGGACCGAAGTGTCAACACCTTTTTTCATACAACGAAAAAAGAATGCACAACCACCTCCTTGTCTTACTCATCATAATACTCTATTTTAGAATTCAATTCAATTAAAAGCAAGATATTAACACATAACCCGAATATTCTTTCTTGAAGATGAGTGTTGAAGACAAATTCGATGACGATGTCGAGAACGATGTCGAAATGATTTTGGGAAGAATGTCCAAATACTGTCCATGTCAGTGTCCAAGTCGGAGTTCAAAGCGTTCTCAACAGGATGATAATATAATCAGATGGTGATTATAAACTGAGAATTTCCACTCAGAGCTGTTAGAATCTGGATAAATCCTGAATCAGTCTGAGAAAACTCCCAGCTTATATACAAATCTAGTATTGATCTATAATACACTTGAAATACCCCGTTCTTTCTGGATAACAACAATATTTAAACTTTATTCTACTATGCCAGACTACTACAATAGGACAAATTTGTAAATGATATTCTTTTCTTAGTATAATATATCAACTCTGTGAATAGCCTATTGTATTCTGAGTTCAGTATAAGGTCAAGTGAAATCTGCATCACACATCAAGGAATTTCACAGTCATTCAGAGGCAGTGGCGGCACCAGGATTGTTAAAGTGGGGGGGGGGGCAAATGGAGGGCAAAAGAAAATGTTGGGGGGCAGGGGCAGTCAATTTTTTTTTGCGAGTATGGAAAAATCGAGCGTGAAGCGCGAGTTTTAGTCTCCAGCGTAAGTCCACTTTGAGGAGTGGGGGGGGGGGATAATTGAATTTTTGGATTTTTTTCCTCTTACACACATTTTAATATCAATTTTGGGGGCGAGCGGAGCGAGCAAACAAAAAAAAAATAACCACTTTTTTGTTTTCAATCGAAGTTTTGAAGAGCGGAAAATGGTATTTTAGAGCACTTCACAGCTTGAATATGATGCTTATGACAACATCTACTTATTTACAAATTACTGTTACTTCAGTCCTCAAAATTTCTGGGGGGGGGGGCAACTGGGGGGCAAAGCTTCTGAGTGGGGGGCAAATGACCCCCATGCCCCCCGTTTTGCCGCCACTGTTCAGAGGCATATAATTGCAATTTATATAAATGATATGTTAAGTTAATACGGCTTATAAAATGATCTAGAATGGTCTTCTAGGTGTTTAATGACTATGATTCTTTGTGAGTTATACAACAAACTATCAATAATTTGAGGTGTCCAGTGGATAAATCTCCGGACTGTTAACCGCAAGGTCTAATGTTCGAATCCCTGCCATGGCACTACGGTCCTTTGGCAAGATCTACATTTGCCACACTCGACCGAGATGTAGTAAGTGGGTACCTGGTGGGATTTATTCCTTGAATGCACGCTACGGTTGCTCGAGCTAAAGCCGGGGTAATGATAAGTCCTTTGGAAGCGCATAGAGACGTAATGTGACATGCGCTATATACAAGAACGGCATATTATCCTTATTATTACTAATAATTTCTCTTTTAGAATTTTCTATAATTACAAAAGCATAAAGAATAACTTCGTTCCCGAAGATTCTTCAGTGATATAACAACATCGTATTGATGATGTTACCCTGTAGTTTTGATAACTTTTTTTATTTTTCAGACGCATGACGCTATATAATATACTTGTAGGTTGTTTTGCGAATACGAAGTTCCAAAATCTGTATGTGTCAGTAATTAATTCATTGTGTATTGGACATTGTCATTTCTGGCAACTTTTTGCTCTCCAGTGTGATTCATGACTCTGGGTTGAAAGAGACGGTACTTTGGAATTTCAGCTGCAATGCACAATGACAATTGTCCGGCTCTGAATTCATTACTGAGACACACACAGTTTACTGTGGCCTCAATTTTTCAAAAAGGGAAATATAATTAATTATTACCTGAATGAGGCATTTTGGAGACAAGATATAAGCGCGTATTATTGTCTGTCTAATTGATTCCCTGAACACAAAATACGTCACAATGGTTCAGCCAGGGCTCAGCTGCATGACTAGGGTAATAATATTCATATTCCCCTCCTCCGCGAAATTTGTCATTTTCCTATTGCGCCTGTGTACTAAATTACCGGTCCATAATATCCATATTCCACCTTTCTTGTATAGGTGCGCATTTAGCAAAGTGCAAACGCGCAGTATTGTGTACGCGATAGAGGTTAAAAACAATGGATACGCAAGGTAACCATTTACGTCACAATCACTTAGCCAGGATTACATACCTGCCTGAATAAGCTGCAATCAGAGGGACGGACAGGCAGTTAGCAGACATGTTTGTCATTGGTACAAAATGATAGGCTTGAATTGTGCATCATCCTATAGCTGTAGGTAATAATAATTATATTGACTGGCTCTATTTTCGGGGAATATCGAAAATGTTGCCCTTAAAGATCCATATTGCCCTCGTCTTCGACTCGGGACAATATGATTCATTTTGCGGGCAACATTTTCGATATTCCCCTCAAGGCCAGTCAATATAATATAATTATTACCTGAATGAGGTATTTTGGAGACAAGATATAAGCGCGTATTTTGTCTGTCTAATTGATTCACTCAACAGAAAATACGTCACAATGGTTCAGCCAGGGCTCAGCTGCATGACTAGGGTAATAATATTCATATTCCCCTCCTCCACGAAATTTGTCATTTTCCTATTGCGCCTGTGTACTAAATTATCGGTCCATAATATCCATATTCCACCTTTCTTGTATAAGCGTGCATTAAGCAAAGTGCAAACGCGCAGTATTGTGTACGCGATAGAGGTTAAAAACTATGCATACGCGAGGTAACCATTTACGTCACAGTCGCTTAGCCAGGATTACATACCTGCCTGAGAGGGATGGACAGGCATTTAGAAGACATGTTTGCCCTTGCTACAAAACTCCTAGTACTTGTAAAGGACCTTTGGTTTGGAACGTATTTCCTGATAATATCAAAGAAGCCAAATTATAACTTCAAACGCAGGTTCAAACAAAAATTTTTTCATGTTTTGGGTTTGTCCGGATTGCGCGTTATAACGCGAATACGATTATGTTCTCTCTCTCTCTCTGTAACTCTCTCTCTCTCTCGTTCTCTCTCTCTCTCTCTCTCTCTCTCTCTCTCTCTCTCTCTCTCCTCTCTCTTCTTTTACTTGAAAGCTTAATTTTTCATGCACTCCACATGACAATTTCATACACTGATTTAGTCTGACTTGTCAGTTTTAAGTTATATTATAACTTCATGATAATCCATCCACTTTTTAAATGTATCTATGTGAAGAAGCGTCTTATGTTTTTCTCTTTTGTGTGTCTTGTGTAAAAATCATCTGCACGTACCCAAATTATGTTGTTTGATATGTAAATCTTTTAATGTTTGTTTCCTTGAAAATGGAAAATAAAGTTCCAACTTTCAAGTTCATCTCAATTTATTCCATTTTGTCTGTATGTATTGTCTTCAAAATAAAAATATCAATCTAGGAATATGTGCACTTTTGAGAGAGGGGGTGGAGTTTACAATACCCCCCCCCCCGAAAAAAAAATACATGTATTTCAATCAATCAGTTGTTTACATTTTTGATAAATCTATCATAAACGACAGCTATACTAGTAAAATGTATATTTGAAATGCTTATCAAAACAGAGGCAGGATTGGAAGGCCCAGAGAATTCCGACTTTATTAGCAACCCCCCCCCCCCCCTCCATGCGCTCGAAACGGATTTATGCCGGTTGAAGAGGAAGAGAGACAATTTTGTAAGAGAGTGGAACGAGAAAGTCACAACGCGAAAAAAAGGACATGTATACATGTATGACTGACTATCTTGTGTCACAATACCCAACAATAGTAAGAAAAAATTAAATAAAATAAAATAAGAAAAAAGTGCCATGCCCGAGACTATAAAAATTGTAGGTTTTGCTTTAAACATTTAAAGGCCCGTTCTACCTATTTTGGCCTTTGGTATCACCATGCAATTGGGACTTTTGACATCGATGAGACATTGACGAGATGTATTAAGCGCTATAGAAATCCAGAATATAATTATTATCATTTTGCAACTTACTTTCCTGCTTTCCCAACTTGAATTAATTACTGGCAGAAATAATGTAGTGTCAAAAAAATAAACGCAGCTTGAGTTTGGCAATCAAGAATGGGACTTCCGTTTAATTCTTGAGTTGCGTTTAATTAGGAAGTTGGATATAATAACTCAGGGTGACGATTAACGAGTATTAATGATGGTCATAATGATGGATAGGATGATAATAAAACAACAACATCATATATGATTATAATAAGAGTAGTAGTAGTAATAATAATCATCATCATCATCATCATCATCATCATCATCATCATCATCATAATAATAATAATAATAATAATAATAATAGTGATAATGATGATAATTATAATAATACAAATAATGATGATAATAGTAATGACAATAACAGTAATAATAATAATAATAATGTAGGGTGCTTATTTTGTCATTTGAGTCTGTCCTTGTATTCTTTTTCTTCTGTTCTTAAATTGGAATTAGTTCATTTAAGTTCAGGTTTCAATAGATGTTTTGTTGTCATGCATCTCATCAGACTCTGTCCTACTTCTCTTGTAACCTTCATTCCTTTCCTATTCAGATGTGTCCATTAATTCCATCCTCACATCTGGTTCTTTTGTTGAACATTCTTCATTACATAATCACTCAGTCATTGACTCATCTTTATCTAGTTATTTTCTGATTGGTTCTTTTATTGAATTAGGTTGTTACATTTCAGTTGGATCCTTCCATTTCATTTATGTTCATTGGTTTAGTAGGTTTGAATATTTATGATGGTAATATGTTTCCTTAGTTACTATTTTGATGTGGGCCAGGCAGCCCAATGCTATAAAAAGAGAATTGTACATGTAATAAAGCAGACAGCAGATAGATATTAGATCATATACAGACGACTACCAGACTTCATCTCTTTATTTTCGTTTCCTAAGTTCCTGCCTGTTATGTTGATGACTGAGTTTGCCGTTACGTTTGAGACTGTTTGATTTCTGTTTGAATGTTTGCTGCTTGAACTTTATTTTACTCTACAACAACTGTTTATTTTACAACCCCACAATAATAATGATAATTATAATAAATAAATAATAATAATAATAATGATGATGATAATAATAATAATTAATAATAATAATAACAATAATGATAATGATAATAATAATAATAATGATAATGATAATAAGAATAATAATGATGATGATAATCATAATGGCAGAAAAGAACAATGACTCTCTTAGGAAGAGTAATCCTTATTTGTACCCAAGTTGAATTACCTGTTTTTATCTGTTCAAGAACCAAGATTAGAAATTATGAATGATGTTAACCGATGTATTTACGAATTTGTATGGCATTACAAACGTGATGAAATATAAGTAGGAAACAAATGTGCCAATGGTATAGTGATGGTGGGGTTAAAATGACCGATATTTTATGCATTCCAAATCACTCAAAATATCATGGATAAGGATTCATTAGTTGTTCTGAAAATTTCACTCTTCATGTGTTTCAATCATTTTTGCCCCCCACCGTATACATCTCTTCAGTTATTCATGGGGGCTGAACATTATAAAACATTAGCTAGTTCAATGCATATAACCCATTTTGGAAAGAGGTATTGCTAGCCTTCTCAGATCTTGCTCAGTCTATTGTAGATGATATTGCATGTCAGCCCCTTTGGAATAATCCAAGAGTTCAAGTAAATAATAATGTTATCTATTTCAAGTCTTGGTGTACCAAGGGGGTACGTTTTGTTAACGATGTTTAGGAACAGATGGAACATTTCTCTCATATTTTGTTTTTCAACGTAAATACAATGTACAAGTCAACTTTCTTCAGTATTATGGCCTGTGTAATGCCATTCGAAATTAAGGTCATGGAAACTACATGTATTATCCCGGAAGCATACATACTGAAAGTGAAAAAAGGTTGTGCATATATCTACCATTCTTTCTTGAAGCATATTAAGATAAAGGAATGTAAAAGTCTGGCAAAATGGAAACAGGAGTTTGACTTTGACAATACCATATGGAGTACCAGCAAATTCCTTTTTATTTTATTGTAGATGTAAACATGAAGTGGTTTCAGTTCAAGATAGTGAACAGAATTATTTATATGAAAGATGCTTTGTTAAGATTTAAGTTAGTAACAGATAACCTACGTACATTTGTAATAACAGTGAAGAAACTATTATGCATATATTTTGTTCCTGCATTCTGGCTGTCCCGTATCATAATGTACATATCAAGCTTACAAATCAAAATAAATTGTTTGGATTTCATGGATTAATGACAGTGCCCTCAATTGTATTATGATTATAGTAAGGAAAGAAATTTTTGCAGCCAAAAGCAAACACTGTTTGCCAGTTTTTGAACACATCATGTCAGAAATAAAATGTTATCATGATAATGGAAAAGTATTATGTAAAACAAATCTAAAAGAAAAGAAATTTATGAAAAAGTGATCAAATTTTACTACACTGTACTAAGCGTTTCTGACTGTTTTTTTTTTCTTCTGAAATTATTTTGCTAATACATTTGTGACACTTTAAAATGATCTGATATGATATATGAAATTGATACATTATATGACAATTCATGGATTACTGTATTATGTATCAATCTTTTGTGACAAAAAAGTATGGTGATATTCATTGATATTTTGTAAGAAAAATATAAAAATTATGTTGATATTCACTAAAGGAACCCTGTGTACAGGTAAATTTTAAAAAATGATAATCATAATGATGATAAAAATAATCGTAATGATAATGATAAAATAATATTGACAAAACATGAGTATTTTATAATACAATATTATTAGTAGCATTCAGCCATACCTATGATAAAAGACGATGATGATGATGATGATTGTGCTTAAAAAATTATAGTAATGATAAAAATATGAATAATAATAATAAAACAATTAATAGTGATAATAATGATACTAATAATAGTAATGATAATCATGATTACAATAACAGCAAATGACAACCTTTCGCCGATTGTCATAGGCCTACTGTACGTCAATTACTCATAATTTATTTTGTGTCTACAATTGTCTCTGAGTTTTATCATTATTTTTCTATCTTCCCTTTTGCTTTGCATGTAAACAAAAAGAAAAATATATCCATATATTGGCAAGTCAAAACGATGAATTAGCTTCAATTGAATAAAAAGGAATGAACAATAATTTCGGTCTGATATTGTAGACTAAGTGATATTCGCGTCGTCGTCACTCAATTCTTACGTCACCATACGTGTGGCAAAAAGTGTACTGCTGGAGGTGATTCGACAAGAACCCGCATTCAAAAAACATAATTTGTATTTTTTATTGGTAAGTGATTTGTAATTTATTGCTGGAATAGGCATATACGTGTGGGCTATATTGTTGGAAGTTTCTTCTCTGTTATCATGCTGGAGTTAGGTTCAAAATTGTGAAATATAAAGGGAATATGTTATATGGTGCTGTGTGTGAGTGTGACTGTGAATGGAGAAACGCTCTGCCAGCGCAGCGGGCGCGGGCGAGAGCTCCATGACGAGACTGGATTGGATGTCCGAGTGCCGGGTCCGACTCCGAGTGTTGCTGGTAATGGTATTGGTAATGATTGATAGGGGTCCTATGTCTGCGCACCTACATGTAACAGATACATTTCACTTGAAACACTAAGATTAAGGTAATCCTGGGTTTTAGGGGTATATGTAAATTATTTGCACTTACATTTGACTGCTAACTTCAGCACACCGCTTCAGACTGTCATGTATGGATTATGGTTAGGATTATGGTTAGGATTGGGATTAGTATTAGGATTAGAGTTAGGGTCAGGGTAAGGATTAGGGTTAGGGTTAGGTTTAGGGTCAGGGTTAGGGTACACAACTGGCCTGGCCCTGGAGGCTCCTGGAGAGGTGTGCTGAAGTTAGCAGTCAAATGTAAGTGCAAATAATTTATACCCCTAAAACCCAGGATTATCAAGATTAATCCTTATTCTCAGTTTTTCATATCGTTCTGAACCTTAACCCCAACAGCCCTAACCCTATGTCTACGGAGAAATTAAGAGAGGAGCAATTATCGCAGAAGCAAATGTCGCGTCACCGTATGTGTATGCGTGCTTGCGTAAGTTTTACAGAAGGTCGCAGGATGGGGGGGGGGAGCCTGGTCTGGCCAGGGGCAGCGGAGTGTCTTTCAAAGTTGGGGAGCACCAGCGAAAAGGTGCACTTAGAAAAAGCTGAACACAAGAAGAAAAAACATATGTTACATTCTATTTGAAACACTTCTAAGGGGCAATTTTGACATAACGCAAATCTTTGCAAACTACTTTGCAGTTTACTCTGATTTACTGTGATTACTCTGATTACTTAAATAATAACTATTTTTCCTGAAAGCCATGGTATATGAAGTATTTAGAGTAACCTATAATGATAAAAGCAAGCCCTCAAATTCATTTTATAGCGTCGATGGAGCAAATGTCACCGGTTCAAGGGTCGTGTCTTTGGAATATATTTCGGCGGAGAAATTGTTGGCGAGGCAATTGTCACATGATCACTTGTCGGAGCAGAGTTGAATTATTATTAATTCGGCGGGGCAAATGTCGAGGAGCAATTGTCGGCGGAGCAAATGTCGTAGTTTCGGAGTATATGTCGGCGGAGCAATTGTCGGCGGAGCAAATGTCGGCAGACCAAATATTGGCGGAACAAATATCGCCGGAGCATTTGTCACGGAGCACTTGTCGCACTTTTCAGAGCAGTTGTCGGTAGAGCATACATGTATGTCAGTGGAGCATATGTCGTGTCACCGTTTAGCCACATCCATTAGTCTACGCCACAGGCGAAAGAGCAGTGCAATGTGGTGCGTAATGCTAAGTATACCGTGCAGCCCTGATTAAATGTATCTGTACCAATGATGGCACGTCCTGCTAACTTTAGTTGGGGCTCGCCATGTGTGGAATGGCACGTGATGTTTATTGCGTTTAGTCAAATTTAAGTTTATTCTTAAATGTGTCCAGAGACGGGGAGTTCACATCCCCCCTCCCCCTTCCCCCTTGACAAAAAAATTTTCTGTAGTCCTTCTTTTTCCAAAATACATTGTACATCTGTTCACAAAGTTTTCCTCTGCTTAAATCAGGTTAAATGTAAGGTTTACACGTAGCAAAATGTAACCTTAAAGTTCTACAAAGTTCTACATGTAATTGTAGTCATGTACACCCTGTATATGTACATATATGAGAGAAATGCTTGCTTTAGCCATAGCCATAAAGTGCCTCGTTTTAGTATCTTTTGATCCAGGAATTTTGCACAGGGGAGACATTCCACACTACGGTTAACCCATAGCAGTACAGAGCTTTCTTGAGGTCTCAATTAATCATCTTCAATCCTCAAATTGGCAATACAAATCATTTTTTTCCATGTTTACATAGCTTGAAAAAAATAAATATGGATATAACATAAACCAAAATGAAATATAATTGTAAAATTGAATCAGAAATTGCTCACTTGAACACAGAAATAGTGATTATATATTATTCACTGCAATGCCAATTTAAAGAGTTTAGTGATTAGTTACACTTAAACTGCTCTAATCGAGAACGCCACATCATACAGTGATGGGAATGAACTTCAATTTGTCAGTGCATTTTTTCTCTTTCTGCCCA
Source organism: Echinometra lucunter (assembly GCA_029962745.1). Classification (NCBI taxonomy): domain Eukaryota; kingdom Metazoa; phylum Echinodermata; class Echinoidea; order Camarodonta; family Echinometridae; genus Echinometra; species Echinometra lucunter. The sequence continues at coordinate 17,548,066 of CM057165.1, read as the reverse complement.
TGTATGATATGTACTGCCCAACATTCTGGACCAACAGATACTGCAAAAGCGTCTCCTAAAGGTGACACTGTACCTCTATGGGTTAATAGTCAAAGATATATTGTGTAAGTTCCATAATTTTTATATGGTATTTTATTTGGTCTTTTGGTAAAGCTTGTGGCTCATAATCCCAGGACCCCGGTACAAGCCTTCTTTTTGACATTTTTTTGGTTTTTTTTTTTTTTTTGGGGGGGGGGTTTGTTTAGGGTTAGGGTGATGGTTAGGGTTATGTTTCGGATAATGAAAAATTCAATTAATGGAAAATAAGGTGCAACTTTGAAAAAAAAATGACAATATCGTGAAGAGTTAATGTTAGGCTAGACTACTTAGAGTTAGTCTAGGTTTTAGAGTTAGAATTAGGGTTTAGGATTAGGATTAGGGTAGGGTTTAGGTTTAGGGTTAGGGTTAGGGTTGGGTTAGGGTTAGGTACATGTATGCGGCGAGTACTGCCAGTATGCCAAAAAGATAGAAGTCCGATATATCGATACTCGGCGAGTATCAATACTTCGGTTGTGGAATGTCTCCCCTGATGCCAATTCTTGATCCAGATTGCAAGGAATTACACAATATATATGAGTAGAAAGAGGAATATAGTATATTTAGTGAAACTTAAATCCATTTCCAAGCCAGTAAGTTGTGCCTTTCTTGGATAAGAAATTAGAGTGATTTAATTGGGACTTATCATTAAACTCTTTGAATTGGTAATGCAGTGAAAATGATAAAATCACTATCTCTACATACATGTGCACATTGGCACATTTACATGTACATCAAATTTTGCAATCTCATTCACGTAAGCTCATGTTATTTGCATTTTTTTTTCAAAGTATGTAGGAGTGGGGAAAATAATTGTTGCCAAATTGAAGCTAGGGAAAGCTGTTTGAATGAGAGCTTCAGAAAAAAAAAAAAAGATGTCACTTTTTTCCCCAACTTGACTTTGATGGACTTAAACTTTCTGAAAATTTGTACATGTTTCTTCATCTTTATCAGTATTTTCTAAAATATGATTGATATTTATCTTTTTATGTAGTAGACCAATTTGTATCAATGTGGACTTCCCATTTGATCTTGGGATTCGCTTGGTGATGGGAAAAAAAAAAAAAAAAAAAACATTTAGACTCCTACATGTGTAGTTGGGAGTCCACTCCCTTTTTTATACTATTTTCTGCAATATAAAGAGATAGCAAAATACATGTATATACACATGTTAATAGCCCTGTGACCTGTTAAATAGTGTACTGCCAATTAGAAGTTCAGTAAAATCCTTGGTTTTGATTGGCTGAGAAGCACTGGTCACTGACTGTTGCTATGGTAATTGTCAGAGAATGACAACTTGTCAGTGCTGACAACTTGCATGAAACGGTGTTCAGGATTATCACTTTTCACCTGGCAGACAAATAATGATTTGGGTACTCTATTTCTTTTAAAGTTATTGCACAATGGAAACTTTTTTTTTGATATATGATGGAGAATAGAATTCTAAGAAAAATTACATTAAAAATATGAGGATTTTCAATCGAAATCAATGCATTTTGGCTAATTTTCTCATGAAAAGTCAAAAGCTGACCAAAAAATTTGAGTATGAGGTATGACGTAAAAGTGGGTACCCAGCTTCGCGCATTGCAGTTGTGCTGCGCGCTAGACTGTACAATATGTACTATACCTTGCGCGCATTTTGCTAGAAGTGCGCGACAATTTTGACGTCAAAGTGGGTACCCAGTTGAAACTGGGTCACAGCAGAGGGGTCAAAAATATCCTGAAATCTTACCACATTCGGTGGGTTCCTTGGCAACACCAATTTTTAAAAAAACTTTAGGCAGATGATTTTCTGCTAATAAAATCATTCTCTTTTAAATAAGGTAACATTGTTTCAGCATTGGCTACCCCCTTTAAGATGCAAGTACATGTACATGTACATTGATCCGACATTAATAATACAGTTGTAGCTAGCATTTTCTTTCTTTAATAATGGTGAGTAATGATTATGCATGATCATGTATGTATTACTAATAAGGAAACTGAACTGAGAGGAAGTGTAAGATTCATTATCCATATGTACATTGCTGTACAAAATGTACATACTTGTATCTGTAACGGTGATCACAACTCACCATGTGAAGGCTGCCTCTCATGCTGCCGTCAAATGGCAAAAGGAAGCAACTCTGTAGAATGAATTTTATTAGTAAATGAAGAAAATACAGTGAAACCTGTATATAAAGACCGCCCAAGGGAGACAAGAAAAGCGGTCTTTATGAGCAGACCTGGTCTTTATGGACGGGTTCCTTTAATACACATTTCAATGGGAAAAACGTTTCAGCCGAAACAAAATTTGTGGTCTTTCTGTACAGGTGGTCGCTAAAGCAGGTTTGGCTGTATGTCACTCTTTTATTAGGAAAATGGAATTGCTTCCTTAAATGTCTACATTACCGAAATTTGGGTCATGTGACCTTTATTTCTTCATCGTCATGTAGAGCATGCAGAAAAGTATTTGTACATGTACACTGTATCCCTGGATATAAAGAAAAGGTCAATTTTGAAAAAAAAAAAAAATAGTTGCTTCCTTTTGTAATTAGATGGCAGCATCCCTTGTAGCACATTCACATCTTATAACATCATAAACTATGGAAAATTACTTTGCATTTCTATAAATGTGTAAAATGAATAGGAAGTGAAAAAAAAAAAAAAAACAGTAGCTGTACACACCTCTATTAAAGGTCACTTGAGTATGTATTCTCTTTGTTGCATGCTAGTTGAAAAGTAAAGAGCGCGATGCATATTTTGTCTAGGCAGTTTTTAGCAGCTGCCTCCCAAGGCGTGCATTTATGGAGGCTTTGAAGGGAATGTTGAGTTCTGGGAAAGGTGAAAAAATATTTTTTTTAACCCATTCGTGACAGAGGTCCACATTTTGTGGTTTGGCCTAATATCTTTTGATGCAAAGCCCTAAAAATCATACCAAATACATGAGCAGAAAGAGCAAAAAATTCTACACAAACTGTGCCCATTTTGGTTGCGTCAATATTTGTTGTTTGATGCTGAAAATTTTTAAAAGGAAAATAAGCATTAAAATCCTTAAATTGGCAATGTGATAGAAGGTTCAAAATCACCATTTTCCCCTGCAAATTGGCAACTTTTGACTTCTCATCATAATTTCAGTCAATTTATATTCATTTCAGATACACAACGTTTTATAAGAAAAATGTAGCAATAAAATAAGAATGTTGGTGTTGCCAATTTGAAGAATAAAAGCTGATCAAATTAGGCTTTAAATAATTCCTGTCACGAATGGGTTAAGCTTTCTCAGTGTTCCTACGTCACTTTGGAAGAATATAATGATACAAATATCCCTTGGAAATTAATTGATATTAAGTTCCCAAAGCTCACATACATGTACAGGTGTACATGTATAATCCAGCAAGATACAGCTCAAGTGTTTGTCCTGAACATTTGTGTGTAGTCCCATACCCGTACACCCATGTCCATGGTTCTCACCAGGGCTTTTACACATGGTGGGGCCACCATGTACATTTGTATAAATTGTAAAAACACTTTTGCCAGCAGCCACCATGGGTAAATTTAGAAGGGGGAAATGCCACCATGTGTAAATTCAAGCATGAAAGTGGATAATGGCACTTTTTGTATGCATGCACAAAAAGTACCAAACCAAAATAAAGCCACGCATTCTGTTAACTGTGCCATGCATAAATTTTTTCCTCTATGCCGAACGTTATGTTTCCACCACGCGTAAATAATCCTGGTGAGAAGCCTGCCCATGTGTGTGTGCAGTAATGAGCTTTTGAGCTTGACTGCGTTGATTTCTTTTCCTTTTGATGATTGAAAACCTCAAAGGTGTTCCAAAGTTTAAATAAGAAAATAATCACCGTTGGTGAAGGTGATGGACGAACTATCACTTCCGAGGCGATCTTGATGTTTTAGCGTGTACATGTACATCCAGACCGCCGAGGAAGTGATAGTTTGTCTCGTCACCTGAAACCAAAAGGTGATTATTTGCTTTATATTCCTCATCTGCAATCATTCTAGAAAGAAAATTAACTACCCTGTAATAATGTTAGATTCTCTACGAGAAAGGAAAAATATGACGTACACGTCACGTCGGCTGGCCAAATGACTTTCGTTTGCACGCGTAAGCTTATTGTAACGTCACTACTGTTGCATGTGATGGAGAAAAATGGAACAAAAAATCAGAGTGACAACGCACTTTTATTTCGCGCATTTTGAAAATAACTGATAACGCTTTGTGACTCTATAGACTGAAGTGATCAGCGAAACACAAAAGTTTCATCACTGCGAGTTGACGAATTTTTTTTATCGGGTGATGACTGATGGGGAAACTACACTTTAACGTGATTGAGTTTTGACCAATCCTACAGCAAGATTCTTAGCATGTGGAATACAAAACTTTATATGTAGTAGAACTTGTACTGTACTTGAACTGTGATATTTATCATTATTGTTAGGAATATATACTCAAATTTTTTTTTACCCTTGTTGCCACGCATGGTGCAGCAATTTCACACATGGTTCTTCCTTGCCTGAAATCCTTTACACGTGGTATTGGAACCATGGGTGTTATGTACTGGTGAGAACCATGGAAGCTTTTTTTTTTGCTGCCTGGCGGCAAAAAGCTGTGGTCCAATCAGTCTTTAACTCTTTGCACGCTGAATTAATTCTGAGGGGATAATAATGACCGTTGTTCGTTTTGATATTTTCTTTGAATCTGGCTTTGCTCATTGCACCTACATTGTATGATACTGATAACTGTTCTATGGATGCTACTTGAGCATTATAGTCATTTGTTAGTCCTGTAGTACAAAGGTGACAGAGAAAACTAATCATTACGATTGTTGAATTTAATTGTAAGAATGTGCAAAATTGCACCTTTCGCGTGCAAAGGGTTAAATAGATGGCACAAAAATATTACATGTATGTCATGAGTTTGTCTGCGAAACTTTTGGCATAACCCTCTTTTATTTGAGCTCGTTTATTACTGTATCTATTACCATATCTAAGCATTAAAAAAACTGGGCGGGGTGGGGGGGGGGGGGGTTGTCATGTCCAGGGTTCTCACTAGAAAAAGATCCACACGGTTCCCCCTCTGCGCAAAGCGTGGAAGTTGCGGAAGTTTTACGGAATTAACATGTAAAGTTAGGTGTGGTGGCAGTATATGCTATAGCAAAAGGATGGAAAAATACTTTTTGGTAAGCAGGAGTTGTCTACTAATGGCGTTATAGTAAAAATACATTGCCAAAAAGCAAAACAATCTGTGGCATTTATCATTATTGTTAGGAATATATATTCCAATATTTTTTTACCCTTGTTGCCACGCATGGTGCAGCAATTTCACACATGGTTCTTCCTTGACTGAAATCCTTTACGTATGGTATTGAAACCATGGGTGTTATGTACTGGCGAGAACCATGGTCATGTCATATCTGAACAAGCATTTGATGTACATTATGAAAAGTCTACATGTATCAATCATATTGAAACTACAGGTATGAGTGATATCCTGAAGTTATCTGAGCGGTTAGCCAATGGTTGCATAGATGTAGGTTTTCATTTCCTGTTGACGAGAAGCCAGAGTTTCCAGGAGTCTTAACTGACTATTGGTAGTGAGGAATTGATTGAAAGATTTTATCGAAGATAGAGATGTGGTGCATGCCCACATTGGCAAGAGTTTTGGGGATGGTAAGGTGTCTGTCTTTTGTTCTATTTTTGTAAGTTTAATTTATCGAGTGAGAATGTGTACATGTATTACTGTTTGTAAACTTTGTGAAATACTCCTTAAGGTAGTAGCCCACATTTGCACGTGGCACCCAATCTGCATAAAAGTTTGATTTTGGATTGCTTTAAGCCACAGAAAAACACTCGCGAAGTTTTAGATCTCATTACATTTCCGTTTAGGACTGAGAAGGAAACATTCACCACAAATTTTCTTTTATTTTCTTTGATTTGTAAAGGCATCTTCCCGACGTTTTAAGAGTAAAACCATTCATTTTTCACCTATTCTTGGGAATATTGTTGTAAATTTGATAACATCATAGTTATACATGTACATATCTGTCATTTGAAATTGAAATTGGCTTATTTCTCTTCAAATTCTGAAACAGTGTTGGGCAAATGTGGGCTGCTACATGTACAATACCTTTAAAGGCTTGTTAAGGTTTGAGGGGGAAATTATGGAGGTTTTTAAAGCGTATTTTTTGTACAAATGAATGGCAGTGATGCATCAAAGAATTTCGCTTGAATTGTCTTGCACTCGTTCACTTGCGTGTTATAAAATCTATCTTAAGCATCCTAATTTGATCTGTTTACACATGGATTCTTTGATAGTCTGAATACCAGCAAGTAAAATTTTATTTCTTTTTGAACATCTACATACTCTTCAATCAGGCCAGGGTAATCATTGCCTGTACATGTACAGTAATATGAACCTGCAGCATACTAAATTTATCTTGAAATTTTGCAAAGTCATTTCTTTTTTTATTACAGAAGCAAGCAAACAAAGTTTTAAAACAACATTCTTTTGAGATCATTACAATGTAGAGTGTATCAAAGATGTGGCAAAATAGAAGAAATTGTTTTGGCAATGGAGTTATAAAATGGTACAGAGTCTCTACATCAAATTTTTAACTCTTCTCAAGCTGTGTTCACATACATGTACATATATACCGCAGTAAACCACTGTTAAACAGTAAAATAACATCATTCATATGCAGGTAAGAACTGAATCCTCCTCTTCTCTGTACTTTACAATATTTGATTACATGATGTCTTGGCTCTTTTCCCCACAGATGATTGTTGTGGGTGTTTTGTTGTGTCTTTTTTGTTTTGTTTTGTTTTGTTTTGTCTTGTTTGTGTGAGGGTGTGTGTGTGTTTGTGTGTGTTTTGCTTTTGGGTTAGTTTGTTTTTTGGTGTGTGTTTTTTGTAGCACTATATCAGCACTACTGTATGCTAAAGGTTTTTTTGCTACAAGTGTGAACAATCAAGGCTGAATTGGTTCAGTAGGCCATCCAATTTACTACTGAATTAATCAAGTTTGTTTAATATTTTAGTGTTTATATATATTTAATGAAAAATAATCTCCCAGTTTCACTATGATAACCATATTTATGAGAACTTTGTCCTTCATAAGCACACTTGAGGTGGATGTTTACTTTCAAAGGTTTAGATTCTAGGCCTGATTAAGGCAATTTGAAGGCGATAATACTTTACACAAACTTTGAGGTCATTTGTCATTTTCCACATAGCTCTGTGTATAGTAATTTGCACTTGGTTTCTCAGTTGGCTGGCGACTGTGACATATAGATTCTCTACTGTGGGTAGTGCTCTGGATTACAGTATCATTTTGTTGACTATAATGATATTCATGTTGGTACTGTATGTGAGGTTTTACTTTTTATTATTGGTTATCTTTGTTATACATGATGTAGGCTTTTCTAGAAAAATGCAGGCATCTCTGCGATCAAGATTGCACATGTACATTTACCCGGTATACATGTATGTTATATGTACATGTACATTTTACCTGCAGTTTTCAAGTCTTATCGCCTGGTGCTAACTTTATTTCCTCTCATTCTCTCTCTCTCTCTCTCTCTCTCTCTCTCTCTTTCTTTCTCTTTCTCTCACAGGGTATTTTCAACATTTACATGTATGCTGTGCTAAAAAAGACTAGCATGCTACTTATCCTATCATACAGTGTACATGTTGGTGATGATACTGCAGTGTAAACTCTTTATTTTATATTTGAAAAAAGTAGTGTAAGTTGCAGTCATGACAGATGGACAATGTTTATGTTGTATTTGTGTATGCATCGGAAGAGTAACATATGATCATACATGTATTATACATGTTCATGTACATGTATCTTGTTTTTGTCCTTTTAGTATTGTTTTCCTGGCCATTGTGGCCATTGTTTCTCTCCTTGTGTGGTTTTGAAAAGTCTGTCCTTGTATATTCTGATTGATTTGCAGTATCTGATTATATGCAACCTTCTCCGCCTGCCTCGAGTCTTCCCACCTCTCCGCCGACCTCAAACCAAGTCTCCTCATTTCTACGCCTACATGTACCTCAAGCCTTCACGCCTCCTCTGGTTTACAGTCCTTTTCAGGACTTCACGCAGTTTCAAGAAAGATACTCTACCCTCTATCTCTCCTGCTTTCTCATCTCTCATTTTCACCTCCATCTCTTTCCACTTTACCTATAATCCTTTCAGGACTTACCACATAGTGAACCGTAAACCCTTCTACGATTATCCATACCACCATGCAAACCTTCAAACATCATCAAATTTGTTGTGTCTTATTTTTACCACAGGAAATAAAGTGTCTCTGAAGTAAAAAGGACTTTTAATCAGTAGAAAAGAGGGAAAACCAGAACACAAGGCCAAGATGGGTTCCTTGTACCGTAGTGAGGAGATGTGCCTGGCCCAGCTGTTCTTGCAGTCTGAGGCAGCTTATGCATGTGTAGCAGAACTGGGAGAACTAGGCCTGGTCCAGTTTAGAGATGTAAGTTGAAGCATTCCAGAGTAGTCGTAGCAATTGATCATTATCATTATCATCATCATCATACATGTACATATAATGATAACACTATTGCTACTGCTACCGCTACCGCTGCTACTGCTACTGCTACTGCTACTGCTACTGCTACTGCTGCTGCTGCTACTGCTACTGCTACTGCTACTGCTACTGCTACTGCTACTGCTACTGCTACTGCTGCTACTACTACTACTGCTGCTACTGCTACTGCTACTGCTACTGCTACTGCTACTGCTGCTACTACTACTACTGCTGCTACCGCTACTACTGCTATACTACTACTTCTACTGCTACTACTACTGCTGCTACCGCTACTACTGCTGCTACCGCTACTACTGCTACTACTACTAATACTACTACTAATGATAATAATAATAGAAATAATGATAATAATGCTAATGATAATAATAGTGATAATAATAGTGATTGATATTAATACTAATACTTATACTGAGGCTAATATTGATAATAAGGAGAAGAAAAAGAAGAAGAATAAAAATGATAATGAGAATAATGATAATAACAACAAATCAACAATAGCAACAGTAATAATTCAAAACTGATAATAATGATAACAATTATCCATAATCTATGCATTGCACATGTATTATTCTATGGCAGAAAATTCATATTGTAGAGTTTACAAGTATAGAAAGACATGTGGAATAGAATTGAGATAACTATATGTACAGTCATGCATGGTTCTCGCCAGTACATAACACCCATGGTTCCAATACCATGCGTAAAGGGTTTCAGACAAGGAAGAACCATGTGTGAAATTGCTGCACCATGCGTGGCAACAAGGGTAAAAAACACTGGAGTATATATTCCTAACAATAATGATAAATGTCACAGATTGTTTTGCTTTTTGGCAATGTATTTTTACTTTTATGCCATTAGTAGACAACTCCTGCTTACCAAGAAGTATTTTTCATCCCTTTACTACAGCATATACTGCCGCCACACCTAACTTTAGGTGTTATTCCGTAAAACTTCTGAAACTTCCACGCTTTGCGCAGAGTGGGAACCGTGTGTGGATTTTTTTTTCTAGTGAGAACCCTGCAGTCATGTACATGTAGGCTACATACTCTACAGAAACTCGTTCATAAAGTCATAACTGTAGCCCATCTCAGACAGCTAGGGACAGTCTATTTCTGACTGGAGTTAGTAAATCTATACCATATTAAAAGCAACAGGCACTTCAAAAAAAAATATTCAGATCGTGTACTTGAGTAGAACTATCTTCTTTCTCCACTATTAAAAAACACTTCAGAAAATGAGATACACTAGGTATTAATCATGAGTCTCCTCTATTCCATTGTAAAAACACTTAACAAAATTAGATACCCGCTACATATTAATCATGAGTACAACTTTTAGTTTCACGTTTAATTTTGAATTATTTCTTTGTCTTGTACTTTCGAGCGACCTGCATGTCATGCATGTAGGAGATGATGGGTTTTTTTCTTTGAACACTAAGTGTGATTTATGTTGTTTATGTACATTTTCTTGCTTTTTATTCTTCTCCTCTCTGCAGCTAAATCCTGATGTCAATGCTTTCCAAAGAAAATTTGTCAATGAAGTACGGCGATGCGATGAAATGGAAAGAAAGCTCCGTAAGTATGAGTAGTTGCACTTAAGACGTTACTACTGCTACTACTTTTACTACTGCTACTACTACAACTGCTACTACTTTTACTACTGCTACTACTACAACTGCTACTAATTTTTAATATTATTCTTCTTAGAATTCTATTCTCGATCATATACCCCCCAAAATTTTACCATTGTGTAATCACTTTAACTTGAAAATCCATGGATTGCGAGCATTTTTACTACATGTAATTCTGAAAGAATACTTGAAATATAACTCAAAGAGTTTTTTTTTTTTTAAAGACTAGGGAAAACTTTAAAATCCATGGATTAAGAGCATTTTCACTAATTCTGAAAGAATACTTAAGATATAACTCAAAAAGTTTTTTTGGGGGGAAGACTAGGGAAAACTAATTCTGAAAGAATACTTAAGATATAACTCAAAGAGTTTTTTGGGGGGAAGACTAGGGAAAACTTGAAAATCCATGGATTAAGACCATTTTGACTAATTCTGAAAGAATACTTAAAATATAACTCAAAGAGTTTTTTTTTTTTAAGACTAGGGAAAACTTGAAAATCCATGGATTAACAGCATTTTTACTAATTCTGAAAGAATACTTAACAGGGCTCGCGCTTAGCGGTGGCCCGGGTGCCATTGGCCACCCGAAACGGCGTCGGGCCACCCGAAAATGTCGGAACAGTGGCCCGGGTGGCCACCCCAAAATAACAAAATGAAAACAAAAATAATGAAAAAATTGAAGTTTTCTAGCAGATCTTAGATCTAGTCTGCGAGTGTCAATTACTGAAAATGAGCATACTTTTAAAATTTAAGACAACTGAAATCATACGAGTTCAAAATAAGCTCTCGCTGTCCAGTAGATTCGTAGATCTAACTTGAACGTCAATGTGCACAAACACTGAAGTGATCGCGAATTGTGTGTGCAGCGCAGCGCATGTGTTGATGATACGCAGTGTGTACGTACGTAGCTAGCGCTATTTATAGCCGCAGTTTAGTATGTACGTACGTTTGATGCAGCGATATCGGGGTCAGGTCGTGTTCCGTCAAAGTTTGTCACCGATTTTCACCGAGTCACTAATTTGCTCTCAGCCAATCAAATGCGAGGATTGCAGTAGCTTAGAACAACAGTCGGTGAAAATCCCTGACTGATTTGGTTTCATGAAAGGCTCCCCATATCATTGTTGTCGTTGTTGGTGACGAGCATGTGCATGTGGCGCTGGCCGGAGCCTTTATATACATGTAGTCTGAATTCAAGCCCATTTTATTTACTCCCCCAACACGTCTTTTCACAGTTTGATAAATTATCAACTTGTATCAAAGTTTATTCTCTGAATATTCTTGATAGCATGTCAGGGTTAAGTGTATGGGTGCGATGAGCAACAAGAATTACGGCTTACGCTATCAATAATCAGGCACTTGCAGTAAATTAGCAAAACAATTAACTGGAGCAAACACTATTTCCATTCACAAGCACGTACGTGATAGAAGAATGACACATACTTTGACCTAGTTTTATCACTTGAAAGAAGATCGACGCCTTAGTTTGTTGGGTAGGCCTGTTATTTGGGCACTTGGAACGTATTATAATTTGCACTTGATTCTTTTTTTAAACGTGATATATTTATATATTATTATTATATTTACCAGAAAATAAAATAAATAGTCTGTGTGTATGAATGATCCAAGTATTTGGAACGTTTGATCTCACTCTTAATTCACAAATGACATAATTCTCTAAATTTTTTTTACCTTATCTCCCTCTTCCTCATCCGTGGCTTTTTTCTTCCATCTCTCTTCCCTTTTCTCCTTACCCTCTTTTTATTTTTCTTCTTTCCTCTCTCTTCTTTTTTTTCATTTTCGTCTACGTACACGTCCTGTCCCTTTTCTATTGTTCTTTTTTTTCACTTCTCCCTCTCTTGATTGTTCTTCGTCCAATTCTTATTCCTTTTTCTTCCCCACCCAAAAAAATTTTTTTGTCTGTATCCCTACATCTCCTTCCAACTCTTTTCTTTATTTATTCCTTCCCTTCTTTTCCCCTACATCTCCTTTCAGCTCTTGTCTTTAATTATTTCTTCCTTTCTTTTTCATCCTTTTTTTTTCATCCTTTCCTGTTTTATCCCTATACATGCTGCTTCTGGCTCTTGTATTTATCTATTTATGTTTCTTTATTTTTGCATTTCTTTCTTGCTTTAAAAAAAAATTCTTCTCATTATTCTCCTTGTCCATCTCCTTTTCCTCCTTCTGATCTCCTTTTTCTTCAGTTACTTACGACGGGGAGGGATATTATTTTGCAAAAAAGAATGTTCGTATTGGGACATGCATCCATGGAAAGATCGCTGGCTGGAATAGTCAACAGTAGGTCAAAGAGGGTGCAGATGTTTGGCATCTCCTCCTTCAGTTCGGGGATTATACTCTTAGCGTGAATGGAGTTGAACGGCTATCCCCAAGAGCTTAACATGTCATTGTGTATTAGTATGCATGTATCTTAGCAGAATAATATCAGGGCCACCTGAAACTCCATTTGGCCACCTGAACCTTCTAGTCAAGTGGCCCGGCTGGCTACCTAAAAAAAAAAGTTAAAGGCAAGCCCTGCTTAAGATATAACTCAAAAAGTTTTTTTTTTTTAAAGGCCAAACAGGTTGGTCTAGTAGTTGAATATGTAGTCTGTCAAGACAGTGATGTGAGTGACCGAAGTTATGAATTTGATTTTCTACATGTAGATGATGATGTAAGATGCTGGTCCCCATACTTTTGATAAACATATAGATCTGATTGATACTTCTTCTTTTTCAGCAATGCTCTTTCTTGGCGCTGGGCTTAATATACCCCACATGCGTTGGAAATATGTTGCTGATTTTGCATTTTTGACGTCGGAATTTGGCATTTTAGATTGCTTGTTGTAGATTACTATGATTGGGACTTTCTTGTGGTGAATGACAATGTCTCTGTGTGTATTGATGTGATTTGTGTGTGTTGTGGCAATAGAGCTCGCTGGCCATCTTGTGGTGAAAAAGCGTATATTTGTTTACAATATAGCGGCCTCCAGCCACCATACAACGTCGTAGACACGGATAAATTCGAGCAAGAAATCCTGGATGCTAATCTTTACTTCCATAATTCCATTTCATTGAGTTTAGGTTTGAAACACAATATTGTGTGAAAGCTACATGTACAGCAGAAATAAAGAAATTTAGTTCTTAAACCGATTAAATTTCAAAATCTTTGGACACTGTCATTTTCTTCTGTATTTCATCGGTCTGTACAGAATGGCACCATTGCCCAGGAGCAACGGTTGGGCACCGGTGCACCAACCGAACTGACCCAGGCCTAATATATTATTTCAATAGGTTTTTAATGGGTCAATTAAATGTCCATAATTGAATTGGTATTTCCATTGGTATGGATTGGTCCAATTGAACACCTTGTGTGATTTTGAGTGTTTTCTTCATTCAGATTTGACACTTTTCTTGAGTGCTTTGTTTTTGATTGGACATGTCTGCAATGATGATCATCAAGTTTCACTTTCCAAGCTTATATACCTTTATCTTAAATTTTATCTTTGTTGAAAGAGAAACTAGAGTGTCATAGACCATTAATGTCTATTGTATATGTATTGTAGAATCAGACATTTTCACATGGGGGGGGGGAGGGGGGTTCTGGGTTCTTCCACTCTATGTTTCTCCATTGGTTTAGGGCTTGTCCACACATGCAGCAAACCCCTGGAGCCAACTCGCCTCATCAAACGCAGTATGCTTAAAGGGGATAGCAAGTGAGAAATCACGGGGAAAGACGGGGTGATCTCGGATGAGAGAGGGGGAATGCAGTCGGCCGCTCGAGTTTCAAGAAAAGGGGTTATCCATTCTAAACAACTGTGATTTATTGCTGTACGTGTTTCATCCATTCTAAACAACTGTGATTTATTGCCGTACGTGTTTCAAATTTCGCGCAGTGAAAAAGCTAATAAACAGATAGTCATAAGGAAAAACAATTGCATGGCCAGCTCCCTGGGAGAGCCTGAGGGGTGTTACGTAATCCGCGGCGACGACGTGTCGGGGAAAGGCAATGGAGTTTAATGGCTAGACTAACAAACCAGACGTAAACTATATTTTGTATTTTGAAATGTTGGAGCATTATACAAGACGTTTCTCCGAGTGAACACGGTGAGACCTGTTAAATGTCTAAACACTTAGAGTTGTTGAGAAATGTGAGAACCCAAAGTGTATGACTAGGTTGAGTGCGGTAAACTTCGTGCTGTCCCAACTTTTATCGCATTAGTCCGACGGGCTCGCATAACAGACAGATTATAGTGTACAAGTAAACAAGCCTTTTGCAAATTCATTTTCCCCATGATTTCCCATTTGCTGGCCTCTTTAACATTTTTGAAACCCCTGGGGGTTTTTGTGTGTGTGTGTGTGTTTGTTTTTGTTTTTGTTTTATTTTAAGCAATTTACTGCTAAATTACCTGTATATTAACCAGCCTTCATTGTGAGCATGGTGAACTTCACTTTCTTCCCCCACATTTAATTCCTCATTTCAGGATATCTTGAGAAGGAGATTCTGAGAGCCGATATACCTGTCCTAGACACCGGAGAGAACCCTGATGCCCCTGCTCCTAGGGAGATGATTGACCTGGAGGTATGCCAAATTGATCTTGAAGATGAAGTCATGAGATACAGTTTAACCCATAATAGTACTAGAGGCTGTATTCTGATTTTTTTCTTCTTTTCTGATTGTTTTATCTCAAATATTGTTGTATCTTCAGTGTTAAGATAAAACTTTTAACTTAACTTTTGACTTAACTTTTCTTGTATCATTGTGCAATCTGCGCATGATCCTAATTCACATACATGTATGCATGCTAAGATAATATCTTGAGGTAATAGGTATTCTGAAAATTGTTTATCTTATCTTCCATGGTGATTACAACAAATATTTACAACAGCTAAGGGGCTATTGTATCTCATAATGTCAGCAGTTTTTCTAGCTCAGAAAACTGGCAGTACATGATCGATCAGCACGATAAAGACTGTTTGTAACTCGCAATGTCACAAAAGAGACATTTTGAAGAAATTAGCAAATGGGAATCGATGATTTTACATCAAAATGTGAATTGGTTCGAGCAAGAGGGACATGAGCTGTGTTTATTGCAGTCGATCACGCATGCGCATAGCATGTAACGTGTAACTCCTCAAGCGCAAAGCGCATTCCTGCATGTATGTTTTGATGTGCATGTAAGGGATACTGCTATTGGTCCACCTACATGTACAGATCCATTAAATTATCCATTTAAATTACATGCATCTATCATTCTACTTCGGGTGAAAAAAGAATAATTTTTAGCAATTCAATAGAATTCTGAGTAGCTCACGATTGATCTCTGTACAAGAAAGTAAATTGAAAAATGTTAACCTCTGTGTCTTTCTCTTTTAATGCAGAGGTGTAGTGGTTCAGTTGACTCTCAAAGGGGATTAGGGTTGAAATCTTGGCCTTACACTTAACGTCTTTTAGCCAGACATTAATCTATTTTTTGCCTCTCTCCACCCAGGTGTAATAAGTTGTACCCGGTAGGCAGCCATGGTAATAATATGATACTTTGTGAAGTGCAGCAGAGTAGACTGGATCATGTAGCCTATTTACACTGGCAAAATTTTGGTTAGTCCTGTATTATCGGTGGGGCTAAAACAGCATTTAGCACCAACGATAGTACGGGACTAAGCTTAGCCGGCTTTCTGTTCACATTACACTTTACCAAAGTGGGCTAAATCACCGTTGGTACGGGACTATTTTAGCCCTGGAAAAAAGCACGGTTCGCCCACTTTTGGTGGGGCTAAATGTAAAAAAAGGTGGGGTGAGAACAGAAATCGAGATATTCTGGGGTTAAGGATAGTCCGGGGTTGAGGATAATATGGGGTTTAAAAAAAACAAGTGTAAAAAGGCTAATATTGTTATTTATATTATTATTTATTATGATTATTAGCAGTGTCTCCCCCTCCCCCACCAATCTCATGTTCCTATGTCTCTGTTTACTCAAGGCATGCTTTGAAAAGCTAGAGAATGAACTGAAGGAAGTGAACACCAACCAAGAAGCGCTCAAAAGGAACTTCTTGGAGCTGACAGAACTCAAGCACATCCTGCGCAAGACTCAGCACTTCTTTGACGAGGTATGCCTTTTCTTTTCAGCTGCAAGTACCGTAAAACCTGTCTATAGTGGCCACCCAAGGGAAACAAAAATGTAGCCTTTATACATGTGTGGCTGCTATAGACAAGTTTTTAAACACAGGATTTATTTTTATGGGAATAAATTTTAGTGGTCACTGTAGGGAAGTTGCTGCTGAAACAGGTTTGACTGTATATGAAAAGGCAATGCACATTTATCTGACATTATATCAACATTATCAACATTATATGATCCACAGCCCTGGCAAATATAGTCAATATACACATTTGATTAGGTTTATGAAAAGCAGCATACGTGTAGCTCTCATCTCTTATTGATCTAACGTTCAGTATATGGTCCGCAGTACCGACAAATATATTCGTGTTTAATATATACATGTACATTCACTGTTCTTGTGAAATATCCCCTCTCTTCCATTTTCCTCATTATACATGTATGCTACCTCTCTGATATTCTTACCTCCAAAATGTCTAGCTGAAGTCATTCTGTGTTTCATTGTAAACCTTTAACTGTATATACAGGTATGTTTGGGGTGTTGAGAAAAAAAAAATTATTCCTTCCTTTTAAACCTGTTTTGGAAGTTTGTATTCTACAAAGTATGCTTTTGGTCTTGGGGAAAAAATTATTGCACGATTCCTTTTAAACCTGTTTTTTGCAGTTTGTGCTGTATGTATGAAGTATGTTTTTGGTGTTAAGAAAAAAAGATGCCTTTTAAACCTGTGTTTGGGGTTTGAACTGTATGCACAAACTACATTTTGATGTAAATCTGTGTTTGTGGATACTCATTTTATTGGGGAAAATTGCATTCAAGAAAGGAAGTAAGTGTTATACTGGAATACTTCCATCCATGGAGTAGTGATAAAACATAAGTTTGATGACATCAATTTACAGAAAGTTTCTTGTTTCTTCTTTGATATTCTAACCTTACAGCAATTGCTCAGCTTGTCTGTGGTAATGAATTCTTACAATCTCTGAGCATGATTGTCTGAATTTCTCATTTATAACTATTTGGATTGTGTAGTACTTCTTTCGAGATAATTTTACGGCAGTGTTCACACATTTATGGAAAAGCAAATTCACCTTGAGGAATACACCATAAATCTTTAAGGGTGTCACGTCTTGGATTACATAACCCAAAGCTTTCTTTTGGACAACATGTTCAGAGAGTAATATGTTAGGAATTGCGTTCAGTTATATTACGTGTCTTTATCTTTGATTTCAAAGAAAGAAAGATAATTTCAGTTTTGCTTTTTGTATTTTGATTTGGTACAGTCTTCAAGCCTTTTGTTGATTCTTCTGTTTTTTAACATATTCCTTTGAAAGTTCTTATCTTTTAATCATCATTGTTGATTCTTTCGGCTGTTGTTCTGGCTGTTGTTTCAAAGGGCTGTTTTTCTAGCGGTCATCACTGGCAAGGTGTAGTCTTCAATTGCCCTTGCATGGCTTTTCAGTGGTGGTGTTTCCCAGTATTAGAGGAACACTTTCCTTAAATGTACTTTCCGAACACCTGAACATTCAACATTGCCTGAGGGTTACCCAACATATACTTCAGTGGCAATATCTCCTGGCTTTATGTTGTCAAAGAGGCATGGTTAGGGGCAGGTTTGCAGAAGGGTTTTAGATTGGGTTATGGTTAGGGTTGGGTACAGTGTTTGGTCGAGGGTTATAGCTAGTATGGTACATGTATTCCCCGAGTGTACAAAATTGACAGGGAGCAATTGTCGCCCGAGCATTGCCATATAACCTGTTTGACTTGATCAAATCATCAAAAATGATGTTATGACATAAAACACAAGTAATGCAAAAGTAAGAGGGGGTGGTATAAAGAAAGTCCCCTACTATAAAGTTCATACATGTACATGTACCTCTGAAGCATCTCTTTATGGCCATTGCTTGCCACGAGATACTTTCTTTCCCTTATTTTTTAAAGTGCATGCAAATAAACCTGTGCTAGGTTATATTCTTAGCACTAATTCATTCAACTTCATTACATGTACACATCTGTTGAAAGAAAATTCCAGCAACATTATCAACTTGTAAGGTGTTACATGTACATCTGATGAATATTGCATGACTGCATGCTAGTCTACATACATGTAGCTTTTCACCTTCTTTCATTGCAATTGAATGTCCATATTGTCATTTTCTAATGAATCTACTTGTACAGCACATCAAAATTTTTGTGGATACTTTGGCTGTAGGTTTGCATAAAGTATGTTCATTTGAAATGTCAGGTTTGCAACATGTAGATGTGTTTATGAGTTTTTCTTTTATAGTACATGTATAATCTGTGTATTTTCTACATGTCTGGACTCTGGAGCTGTTAGTTTTCAACATTTTTTTTATTTCAAACTTTTTCACTGGAGTGCCCTACTGTACTTGGACCACTATATTTCAATGAACAGTGGTTTGGGGGTGATTTCATACAAAATCTTGTTGTTGACTAAATATTCTTTTTAATTACACGAAATACAAATACATGTATTTGCTCAGCATTCATTGACTGCAACATTACACTATTCAGGAAAGAACAATAGGACCAGTGGACGGTATCCATTGTTCTAGGATGAATTGTGTAATTGTGTACTCAATGGTGGTACATGTATATTGTTCTTACAGTCTCCCAAACTTTTTTTTTAATATCATGCATTACTTTATATTTGTGACAATGTAAACATTAAGAACAATTAAACTTAACAGACTATCCAGATGCTATCTTCTTTTTAGTTTTCCAATCCTAAAGTCATTTTTTTAATGTAAGAATCTTTATCTTTGGGTTCAGTTGGAATCATGACTTTGTATTTTAAAATTCGAATGAATTTGTAAACTTTTTTCTATTCAGGAACACTCAGAGCACCTCAAACTGACATTATGTATTTCCCGTTCTCTTTGCATCCCACCCTTTCCATGTTTTTTTTTCTTCTACACATCTTTTCATGCCTGTCTTTTTACTCCTTTCTCACTTTTTTTTTTTTTTTTTTGGTAATCCTCCACTCACCCACTCACTGTTACCACAAATTTTTGGCATCATAATGGCCTGAAAACATTTTAAAACTGCATGCTTTCGTGGAAAAAAAATTGATTACATTTACTAATCCATTTGCATCGTGTGTTTCATTTCATTTTGATTAATACTGATGATTTGTTGTATTGAATTGTGCACTAACCATTCATTTTGTCCATTTAACTTACATGCACGTAATGATTTGATTTCTCTTGCATGTTACTTTCAAACAAAATTTGATTTTATCTTCTGTCATGTTGACTTAAATTTTTGTCTTGCATGCTAATTTCATTTGGAAAAAAAAATTTCTTTTAAAATGTTTCACTTCATTAAAATTCCTTGATTAAACAATATCTCTGTTTTTGAGAAAATTTCATGATAAATTTTGTCAATATCTATGGCACCTTGTACGTTGTAAAATGAATCACATTGAATTGAATCTCCCATTAATGAATGATTACGATAACAAATCCTTTCTTGAAATATCTTCTTTATGCCTGGTGCCTGCTCACTGATAATGTAAATTTTACACTAATTTTTTTGTGCAATCTGCATTCATTCTGTTTTCCTCATACTGGTTGACCTTCAAAATCTATTAATGTATATATTGATTCAAATGTATGAATATTCATGGGGTCCATTTTTATTTTGGGGCATTTGCAAATGTGAATCGGGTCCATCTCTGCTTGTTCCTGGTCTCCTTTGTGCATTGTGCTGACCTGTGCATGGTCGTCCTTCCTATGCTCCTTTGCACAACACCTGGTCTGTCCACACTGGTGCAATTTCTCTTCTGTCTGTTGTGATCTGGTGCCCTGTTGCATGCCCGGTGTGAATGTAATGCATATGTGCACCTCTCCTGCCTATCTGCAAACGCCCCACTGTCTTCCCCTATCTGCTTTCATGTATTGTGTGAGCATACTCTTTTTGTTGTGTATGTCCTTGTGATAAAATGCCTTTGCACCGTTTCCATTCTATATGTTTAAAAATCCCTTTTTTCTTATCTTGTTGAAATGTTTTCTCGCTTTCTGTGATGGTCTTGTGTCCTATCTGCACTTCTATTACCCATGTGCCCTCATTTTTTACCTTTTCAATGTTGCCATACCCCATCTTGGGATGGGAAAAAAACAAAAACACCAATACAATGGACTTTCTGCCAATCTTGTTGAAATATTGTCTTGCTATTCATTGTGATGCGTGCTATCTGCACCTCTGCTGCCCTCATTGCTTGACTCTCTTCACATCCCGACACCCCCACCGCAAAACTGAAAAAAACAAATGGCACCTTCTCCTAATCTTGTTCCCTGTCGTGATATGCTTTCTGTCTGCACTACATGTATGTGACCCTTGTCTGTCAAAACTTAACTCTCCTCTCACCTCTTGACACGGCATCCTTATGCACCCTTCTGTGCACCCTCTGGTGGAAGGGGCTCCCTCTACCTTCTATACTGTGGTCTTTGTGCATCTGTGTGTCTGTCTGTCCATGTGTGTGTGTGTGTTTGTGTATGTCTGTCTGTCTGTCCGTCTGTCTGTCTGTGTGTGGGACATTTCTAAACTCCAGGCTGAATTCCACCACCAGCAGATGCACGATGGGGATAACATGGAGGAAGCCCACAAGCTGCTTGGGGATGACGGAGCCAGGATGGGCCAGCCCATGAGACTAGGGTGAGTACTTGACCAAGGTCGGGATTCAATTTGATTTATTAATCAGAATTTTAAGTACTTTACTCATTTTTCAGCTATAACTTAAGGAACTGAATATAAGAATATTTTGTGCAGTTTAATTTTTTGCGCAAGTTTCTTGCCACGTGATATGCGCGAAAATTTCCACGCTGCGAAATATTCCATGTTTACAGTATGTATCAGGATCATTTGGTGAAAACCACTGGTTTCCCTGTATCATTTTTTTTATTTTTATAACAGATGTATTGCAATGTGGCCCAGCCCTAAATCCATGCGATGAATTCAGTTCAGCCTGATACTAAAGTAATTGAACTACACTGTACACTGTATGATATAGCCTAAATCGCATTTAAATTGCAAAGATGGATAGATCATTGGCACTACAACAAATGGTATTCATTGCCTTTAGAGTAATACTCTTATCTGAAACTGACCCTGAATTTATAATAAAATGTAAATAATACTACAGACCAGGTGTTGATACCCACACAGGACACGTGATATTGTACACCTGCCAAACAGTCTTACTTTCCTGGTTTGTTTGTTGTCCATGACTAGACAGCTAATTCACCTTACATACACATGTAATATGTTTGCCTCCCATTATTCAATTTAATGCATTTGGCAGAAATAAAAACAAAAACAATGGGCAAATACAAATACAACTGACAGATACAAACCAATACAAATACAAATCATGAAAGGTAGACATAAAGCCAGGACCCTTATGAAGCAACATGTGCTTGCAAATGGGGCCCTTCGCACTTCAAATACAAATGATATACAAAGGAGACTAAAAGATTAAAAAAATCATCAGTACTCTTTGATAATCCTTAACTTTCCCTTAATGTTTAAGTACATGTAATAAGTTTGGCAGATATTGTTTAATTGGTGTTTTGGAAGCTCAGAAATAGATTGATGAGTGATTCTCTATCAAGTAAACCAGATCTAGGAACTCGCAAATCCCGCACCCCACTGATGTACCTGACTCATTAGATTTCATTGCTTTACATTTTGTATAGTTATGATAAGGGTCAAAAGTTTGAGGCATTTTTAAGGAAGATTTTCATTACTCGTATTTGAAACGAGCTATTAAGTGATGATTTTGTGCATTGCATCCCCGTGAGAGATTTTTAGGATAGGAGGGTTTTTCTTTTAATCCTAAGAATTGACAGAATTATATCTCATTTTTGGTTTGTTTTGTTTTGTTTTGATTAGCTGTTATAGGTGGAAATTATCTTCAACCCTTTCATATTCTAAATGATTGATTGATTTATTTCATTTTTATTGTTATTTCTAATAGTGATTTAAAGGAGAGTTAGAGATACACACTGGGAATCTTTTAATTTGATTTTCTGTTCCTCATACAGATTCGTGGCTGGGGTGATCCAGCGCGAACGCATCCCTGCCTTTGAGCAGATGTTGTGGCGTGTTTGCCGTGGCAACGTGTTCCTTCGTCAAGCAGAGATTGATACCCCTCTGGAGGATCCCAGCACTGTGAGTGCAGCTCAGTGTAGACTTTCATTCTTTTGAGACCACATAGACCCTATGTCATGGGAAGACAAAAGAAAAAAAATCTTGGGGGTGTTTCATAAAGCTGTTCGTAAAGTTACAACTTTATGAACAACTTGAATATGGCAAACCAAATGGGATTCTCAATCATAATAAATCAGACTTAAATCGCATCAGCTAAAGGTGAAATATGCAGATGTAGATTAACTTTACTATTGTTTACAAACATTTTTATTGCGAAGTATATTTTTTGCCACAATTCAATCGAGATTATGGGAATGCAATCAAATTTTGTTAAAACATCAGGAAAAACTTTGGGCATCCCATTTGGCACTTCATATTCGAGTCGTTCGTAAAGTGTGTTTTTTCAATTAAATCTTTTTGCTTACAACCATTTTCGCAGGGAGACCAAGTCCAGAAGTCTGTCTTCATCATCTTCTTTCAGGGAGACCAGCTCAAGAGCAGAGTCAAGAAAATCTGTGAAGGGTAAATCTAGTGCATCTTTTTCACTTATAATCTTAAAGACATTGGTTAACATTGTTAGGATTTTAAAAAATCTTGTTTTGTTACTTTAAAATGGAATAAACATAGGGGTTATAGTGTCAAAATACCAGTCTGAAAGTTTCAAAGTATAATATCCACAGGAAGTATTTTTAAATATCAAAAATGTGAACCAATGTTTGAAAAATATACAAGGGTCAGTTGCACAGAATAGACATAAGGAGTGCGCGTGCGCGTGTGACTCAAGCAAAGTGGTCCTCTTAGTGATTGTCTCGTGAGACGAAGGATAATAAAATCGCCGTTTGCGTCTAACTTACACTTTTTCATTCCAAATTATGGTTGGTTTCAGGGTTTTTAAGTACAAATACAAGTACTCATACACATGTGTCATCTTAGTTTGAGAATTTGTTTAATCAGCTACTCACAAAGTTAGCCAACGCCTTTAAGAGTTTTGGTAACAACCATTTTTTTTTATTTTGTTGATATAAATTTTCTGTGTACATTTTAGAAAATCATGATGTGAAGTAGATGAAAACTTCAAAAGCCCTTCAGGTTTAGAGATTATCTATGATACCATGTTCTGATATGTATCAAAAGTATGGTGAGATTAGTGAAGAAAGTTCCAAAGTTCTAACCTTCAAAGTAGGTTGTCCAACATATGCTCTAAAAAGCAGTATGTCCTATGTCGGGGGGAGGGGGCGGGAGTAGGGGGCGGGGGTGGCAGTTGTGGAATCCCTAAACTTATCCCTAACTCTAAGATTCCTAAACTAAAATCCAATCACACCCCTCAACCCTATGAAACAGAGCTCACAACATATGCCACCGAAGGATGCATTGGATCGCCTCATAATACTTTGTTTTTGTTGACAGGTTCCGTGCGACTCTGTACCCCTGCCATGAGACTCAAGCAGAACGTAGGGAGACAGCCATTGGTGTCATGACTAGGATAGAGGATCTACAAGTGGTAAGTGAAAAAAAAGATGTTTCCATTCCCCCCAAAAGAAAAAAAAAAATGTTTTCGTTTCCGTAAGGCATGTATTAGATTATACAAGGCTTTGTCTGTTCCCAGAAAAACCAAATTGATAAATAATTAAGTCGTGGAAAGGCTATATTTTTTTTTAACAACGCAACTGAAATGGCTTAAATATTCATATTTTGAATGGCAGCGCCGCAAAACCGCAAAACCCCAAATCAACAACAACAACAACACACAGTTCAAATGCAGAATGGTTCGATGCAGAATGGGTGCAATACCACATTTCATATATTTACTCAATTCCCAATAATATTCATAACATTTCCCCTTAAAGTTGTACAGAATTGCATGATTATTGTTTTATAATCTCCATTGCAGTTAGATTTTCTGTCCAATTTTAATATTCTAATTTGTATTCATGTTTTGTATTTACTTATTTTGTTATGTGTATACATGTAGTCATTCTTATTTCATTTTCATCTATTATCAGTCTTTATCTATTTTTACACTATAAACATGCTGATTTCAGCCCTTTGGCTGCCACATCGTGTACTGATTTTTATATGAAGTAAACCATTAGTTGAACTTGAACTTGAACCTTTAGTTTAATAGACTCCATAAACTACAGATTTTAAGCTCAACTTGTACCCTGATGATAAAACTGCATTTCCAGATAAACTGGTTTATTGTAATGCTGAATTGTTTATCACAGAAAAAAAAAATCAGTGATTTGGAACAGAAAAAAGGTGCATACTGACCAAAAAATGGCATTAATGCCCCCCTCACCTCAAATTCTCAAATCTAGTGCTAGTGCAAGACTTCATGAATAATACCCTTCCTTCAATTTTCCGCAGTGCCCCTAACGTTAATGTCCCCCGACCTCAAACCCAGTCAAATTTGAGATTGAATCAAGAATTATCCTTTAATTTCAATTTTCGAAAGTGCTTCATGCATTTATGCACTGTTATTTCAATGTCTAATCTGAGCCAAGATTATACTTACACTTCCCGTGAATTTAAGTCTCACATTGCACTCAGCATTTATGTTGCCTCACCTCACCTCAAATCCTTAAATCCAGTGCATTTATAAGATTGTATCAAGAATGATTTCATCTTTGTAAATGACTTTACTCCATTACAGGTTCTGAGTCAGACAGAGGAGCACCGTCAGCGTGTCCTGGTGTCAGCAGCCAAGAACGTCAGGGTTTGGTTCATCAAGGTCCGCAAGCTCAAGGCCATCTACCACACCCTCAACCTCTTCAACTTAGATGTCACCCAGAAGTGCCTCATTGCAGAATGCTGGTGCCCTGTTGCCGACCTTGACAAGATCCAGATGGCCCTCCGACGAGGCACTGTGAGTGTTACCCAGATAGTGCTCTGACAAACACTTTGGCAACAACTACTCCAGGCTAATACTTTGTCAGAAACAATAGCCTGTATTCACAGAGGTGTGCTAAGATAAACCATGGTTTAAATCAGTGGTCTAACTATGGGTAGCCAAATGTGACTTAAATGTCTAACGGTAGATGTTCAATTTATCACCATGTTTGGTACTGAAACTATTAAAAACTGTCTGGGAGTGAGAAGTGCAATAGTTTTCTTGACCATTAAAGCATGGGACCTGGGGGGTGTCTCATCAAGTGTCTTGTCAGTGATATTCACTGACAAAGTCTGTTTTAACCGACAATTGCTTACTAGCTTTATACACTGACAAGTTGTCAGCGCTGACAGTTGTCAGGGAAATCACCGCCAAGATACTTGATGAAACGCCCCCCAGAAGTCCAGTAAATATTGTCTGCAAAGCAACTGTCCCCAGAGCAAGTGCTGTACAACCGGTTCCATGACATTTGCTCCGGCGACAATTGCTCCCATGGAAAATCTGCATGTTAAGTCAAGCATAAAACATAACCCAAACCCTAACATCAATCTGAATCCTTATCCTCACGTTATTCTGAACCAAAACCCCTATCACAATCCCAACCCTAACCCTATGTCTTTGGAGAAATTAAGACAGGAGCAGTTGTCGCAGGAGCAAATGTCATGTCACTTGTACAACCGCACAAATATATTGAAACTTATGGACAAAATCAGTAATATGCAAGGCAGGGGGCATGTCAAAGTAACCTCTCAGCATCTTGTATTAGAAGCACCAAGTGTTGCACACTTCACACCAGTGAAGACCAAAAAACATGGATAATATCACTTCACTGATCTAGTTCTGTATTCTGACTCAGAGTTGTTATCTTTACTTTCGTGTGTAGGAGAGGAGTGGTTCAACTGTTCCGTCCATTCTCAACCGCATGGAGACCAGCGAAGACCCACCGACATACAACAAGGTCAACAAGTTCACCTCCAGCTTCCAGAGTCTCGTGGATGCCTATGGCGTCTGCTCCTATGGAGAGGTCAACCCAGGTAAGACCCAAGGTTATCAGAATTACTCTTGGGGCATTTGCTTCTTGATATATTTTGTCACTGATGCTTGGTTAGAGTTGCCATTGGATTTTAGATTAGGTTCAGGTTTAGGGTTACATTTAGGGTTAAGATTAGGTTAAAGCTTAGTGTATGGTCCAGGATGAAAGTTATTAATTCATTTTGTGTTGGAGATTAACAGAAAACAATTGCTGTCGGAGAATGTCTCATCTAACCTTCTGGAGGTATCAGTGGGTACGTTGTAAAAATAGGTATATGTAAAATTGGTGTGAATCGGGTTCTGAATGGTCACATGAGAAGTAAAGTCGCATTTACATGGTATATTGGACCATCTTTTTTTAAGGAATGGCTGTGAATTTTAGTGATGTAAGGTGTATTGTAAGACTCATCTTGATGTGGTCTTTTCTGCAACTGAAAGGCCTGTTACTTGAAGCAATGTTTAGGTTACTATGACAAATAGTTCAACCTAATCTGAGTGAACTGTACTGTCAGGATGGGCATATACCTTTATAGTGCTCTGCTTATTCTACACTTGGTATGTTTTTCTTCTATTCATAGCTCCGTTCACCATCATCACCTACCCATTCCTCTTCTCCATCATGTTTGGTGATCTCGGTCATGGCTTCATCATGTTCCTCTTTGGACTCTGGCTGGTGGTGAGAGAGAAACAACTCCATGCCACTATGGCCAACCATGAGGTGAGTGTGACCTTTGGAGTGATGTCTTCAAGTCCTTTGTCCTGTGTGTCCCATGTCCTATCAGGATGAATGGACTCCATGCCAACTCCATGCCACTATGGCCAACCTTGACATGAGTGTGACTTTTGGAGAGATGTCTTCAAGTCCTTTGTCCCTTGTGTACCTTGTCCTATCTGGATGATGCGTCTGCCTGTCGAACAGAAGATTGTGGGTTTGAATCCACTCTGGGCGGACTGAAGCCTGAATTGTATGTTAACGTGTCTCTACCCTGTTTCGTAGACACAAGCTTTGTTTCAGGCAAAATACTTCGTCCATCAGATAGGACATTAAACAAAGGCCCCATGTGGAGAAGAGTTACCTTTACATGTTCAAAGCCTACTGCGCTATTCAAAGAAGAGTAGGGGAAACCCTGATGTAGTGGTACACCTGCGCATCCCAATTGGTTATATTGGAAGGAGAGACCCAAGGGTTACAGTGATGTGATTTGCTTTTCTCCTCCCAGGTTTAGCTGATAGTAATAATGATAACAACAACAACAACAATAACACCAACAATAATAATACTAGTTATAATAATAATAATGATAATAATAATAATAATAATAATAGTAATAATAAGAATAATAATAATAATAATAATAATAATAATAATGATACTAATGATAATAATAAAAATGATAATAATAATAATGATAATAATGATAATAATAATAATAATAATGATAATAATAATAATAGTTATAATGATAATAATGATAATAATAATAATTGTAATAATAATAATGATAATGATAATAATACTGTAATGATAATAATGCTATTGAAATTAACCGTAATATTTCATATTTTCTTGGTAGATGTTTGGCACGCTGTATGGTGGAAGGTACATACTGATGATGATGGGTCTCTTCTCGGTCTACACTGGCTTCGTCTACAATGACTGCTTCTCCAAGTCCTTCAATATCTTTGGATCGACATGGAATGTAACGGCTGCAGGCTATCCGTGAGTATAAAAGGAAAATGGTATTCTAGTCGATCTGGGCCCCGTTTCATAAAACTTGTTATCAATAACAAGTTGCAGTAACTGTTTTAAGTTACTGAAATCCTTGCATCTGATTGGCTGAGAGCAAATTTGTCGTAGAAATGTGTTAGTTACAGATAAAACAAGTTTTATGAATTGGGTCCTGATAAAGTTACTTTGAAGACTGGGTCATTTCTACCCAAATCAGAGTAACAGAGATCCAAAAAGCTGTCTAGTTTAACCCATTTGTGACAGAGAGTCCACATTTGTGGTTTGGTCTAATAACTTTTGATGCAGAGCCTTAAAAATCATACCAAATACATGAGCAGAAAGAGCAAAATATTCTACACATACTGTGCCCATTTTGGTTGCGTCAATATTTGTTGTTTGATGCTGAAAAATTTTCAAAGGAAAATAAACATTAAAATCCTTAAATTGGCAATGCGATGGAAAGTTTAAAATCACAGTTTTTCCCTGCAAATTGGCAACTTTTTGACTTCATATCATACTTTCTGTCAATTTATATTTATTTCAGATACATGACATTTAATAAGAAAAAATGTAGCATTAAAAGAAAAAATGTTGAATTGAATTGAATTGATCAGGTTTATTAAAAATCAACAAAACAAGCAGCCGTGAGGCTGATACAGTTTGCTTTACAAAGTCACATATCACAAGGTAAAATCAACATTAAAAATAATACGTGATAAAAAAGCATGGAGCTACATACTAATTCAGGTATACAGCAATTATACATGTATGTGAAAATTAACAGTTGAAAAATTAGCAATTATAATTGTAGACGATAATTCATATCTAAGGAAAACGTGAGAGCCAAAATGAGGAATAATTTCATTATTAATATATGTTTAATTAAAGTAATGTAGTTTGGGTGATATCATGAAGTTGAAAAACAGAAAGTTAAATCAGATCTTCATTCCGGATTATCAGTGAAATGAAATAATAGGAAAGATCAAACCAACGGTCATAGAAAAAATGAAGGTGTTGCCAATTTGAAGAATAAAAGCTGATCAAATCTGGCTTTAAAATAATTCCTGTCACGAATGGGTAAAAAAGGTACTGTAATTGTAGCACAAACATTATGTATTGGCGATTCCACGTACGATGCACAGAAATGTGAATTGGAGGAAAATGCTTATGGACTCCGGTGTTCATACATAATGGAATTTGCTATCTTTGCATAATTTCATGTATTGATATGTACATCATCAGAAGAAAGCTTGTAACTTAAATTTGGGTTTTTTTTTTGTTTGTTTGTTTGCTTTTATTTCTGTGTTCAAATAATACAATGTAAATAATACATGTTAACATCAATATTACATAAATAACAGATCAAGAGCAATATAATCATAATATAAAGGGTACGAACAAGAATACAAAATATAATACTTTTCATTAAACTAAAGAAATAATTCAAGGAACGCAGGAGACTGCCATCATGAGTGTTAGACTTGAAAAGGATGGTGGCCTCAGAAAACGGTGTATACTACCATGTACATTAATGCAGAATAAGGAAGCACTGGCCATTCAAACACAATTTGATGGTTCCTAAAAACATTTTCTCAAACGCACACGTCTGCACAGAGTCACTGGTTTATAAAAACAAATGTGTGTTCAGAAAAGTTATCAATTTATTTTTGATGTTGTTGTTGTAATTTTGAGAAATTCAAATATTCATCTAAAAGTTTCATTATTTAATAATAATAATAATAATGATAATAATAATAATAATAATAATAATAATAATAATAACAATTGTAAAGCACCACATCCATTACGCATAATGCTCAGGGCGCTGAAAAAAAAAGAAACTACTAATACAATATTTGCTTACAATAGATACCATGAAAATACAATCAACAATAAAAAAAATAAAATAAAAAAAGTAACATAAATATACAATAATGACAGTTATAATGATGACAATGAAAAATGTAGAACTATCTAATCAACTGAAAGCAGATTTGAACAGGTGAGTTTTGAGATATGCCTTAAACGAATTTACTGTTGCTACGTCTTTCATAGGCTGTGGTAATTGATTCCAAAGAACTGGTCCAGCGTGAGCAAAGGATCGATCCCCCCATGAAGTTTTAGTTTTGGGTACTACAAGAAGAGATGAGTTAGAAGATCTGAGGTGTCTACGAGGATTATGAAAAAAAATAATGGAAATTATCATTTTGAATCATCATCATGTAAAAATTGTATGTTGTTGAAGAGTGTAGGCCAGTCAAATGTTATTAACACAGAAGCAAGTGTTATTTTATTACTACGTTATTTGAACATACATGGAAAGGTGCAGTCCTCAAAATTACCCTTCATGTAAAGTTTATTGTTTGTTTGTTTTTTTCTGCAGGGACGAGCTGTTACACCAGGACATATCCCTTGTCTTGGATCCAAAGAAAACTTTCGCCGGCGCAGACCCTTATCCTTTCGGAGTGGATCCAGTAGGTTTTTATTTCCCAAACCTGTTTGAATTTAGGAAATCACTTCTAATACTACGTTCACACCTTTGCGTATTTGGCTTGCGTATTGCGGCATATTGACCAAACGCAGACATAAGCAGTCATACCCAATAAAGCGCAATGAAACGTGCTCTCATCGTACTCCATGCGCAGACTAGCACATAGACCTGCGCTAGTTGCTCGCTAGTTTTAAAAATTTTTGAATTATCGCAAGCAAGCGCAAGGGCAAATCGTCTCTTTTTTTGGAGCGCTTATCATTGCCTATGGCTGCATTTCTTGCACGATTTACCTCGCTTTAGCTCGTTGTTGTTCGCTTGATTGCACGTAATGTTGCGCTGTGCTCACGCACATAGACCTGCGCTAGTTGCTCGCTAGTTTTAAAATTTTTTGAATTATCGCAAGCAAGCGCAAGGGCAAATCGTCTCTTTTTTTGGAGCGCTTATCATTGCCTATGGCTGCATTTCTTGCACGATTTACCTCGCTTTAGCTCGTTGTTGTTCACTTGATTGCACGTAATGTTGCGCTGTGCTCACGCACATAGACCTGCGCTAGTTGCTCGCTAGTTTTAAAATTTTTAAAATTATCGCAAGCAAGCGCAAGGGCGAATCGTCTCTTTTTTTGGAGCGCTTATCATTGCCTATGGCTGCATTTCTTGCACGATTTACCTCGCTTTAGCTCGTTGTTGTTCGCTTGATTGCACGTAATGTTGCGCTGTTGCTCACGCACCACTCGGAGTAGCAAGAACCGCTGCGTTAGTGCTTGATATACTGCGAGTTTAGCTCGTACACCATTTGCTTTTTATGCGCAGCATAATACGAGCTAGATATGCAATAGTGTGACTGCTCGCGTCAGATTTGCTGCATATTGCTGGGTACGGTGCGAAATGATAGCGCAGCAATACGCAAGCCAAATACGCAAAGGTGTGAACGTAGCATAAACCCTTTGCATATGAAGCTTTGAACATACTCTCACTGGAGTCTATGGGAATGAGACAGCCCATGGTCCACAGCAACCATTTACAAATGGTTTATAGTCACTTGGTCTAATACCAGCTGGTCTTATTCCGAGATCATCTGACACCACTTTGGCTCAACCCATTTGGTCTACTATTAATTTGGTCTAATTGCCATTTGGTCCATTCATCACTAGATCTAATACTCACTTGGGCTGATTGTCATTTTTTCTAATGACCATATGGTCTAATTGCCAATTCGTCTACTTAGTTTTCCTCATTTCGTCTAATGACCACTTGGTCTATTGCCAGTTTGTATAATTAGATAGACTAAGTGGTGTTAGACCAAGTGGGTATTAGACGAAATGAACATAGCCTAACTGGAAATTCGATGAAATGGTATTAATGGGCTGAGTGTTAATTGGACCACACGATTAGTAGATGAACTGGTTGTAGACGAAATGGGATGAGACCATGTGGGATGAGACTAAACCGGCATTAGACAAAGTGGGATTAGACCAAGTGGTAATGCACCTTACGAATCAGTAGTTAACCTGTTGTACAAAGTTAAATCGTATCCAGTGGGTCTGTATCTGCACTGTTGGCAGCCACAGTAGACATTTGGCTCATGTACAGTGTATATGTAACATAAACTCCATACAGCATGGCAGTCTGGGATCCATAGTCTCAAACCTTCATGAATCGGTACTTATTGAAGGAAAAGAAAACCCTGGAGACAAGTCTATTTTATTGAAAAGAGGGGATAGAGAGAAGCAATTTTTTAAAAATTTCAATAAGAATTAGTTTGAAATGAGAAAAAATATTATGAAAGTTTGAAGTCATACTTTACTTTCTATGGCGATCCTCAAATTGGCAACATGGCTTCAAAATGGCAGGTTTTTGCGGACAACTCTCCATTTGTTATGTACACAAAATTTCAGATTTTCTCCATTATCTCGAAGGTGAAGTTGTCTTTTAGTGAACTCAACATATGTTGTGTCAAATACATATCCCCATGATTTCTCTTCAGCTAAGAAAGAGACAGCTGCATCATGAGAGGTAGTGAAGAAAATATGATATTTTATGTACAAAACATGGAGAGTTGTCACAAAAACCTGCCATTTTGAAGTGATATTACCAATTTGAGGATCACCATAGAAAGTAAATCAAGACTTATCAAACTTTCATAACTTTCGCATTTCATAAACCGATTTTGATCTAACTTTTTAAAATTGCTTCTCCATATCCTCTTTTTTTTTTTTCAGCACAAGCTTTTACCCGGGGTTCCACAATTTTTTTAAAGGGGTTCGGATTGATGTTGAGCTTTATTTTACCTGAATTAATGTGCTGGCACCTCTCTGTTTCAGACTTTTTGAGACCTTTCTTACCTTATGTTGAATGAAACAAACGGTTGTTGTTGTTGAATTGGGTTTTTACAGACGTGTATCAATCAAATATGATTATTTACATCTGGGACCGACCTTTAACGTCACCATCCGAAAGACGAGGCAAATGTAGATTCATATCTTGCCAAAGCATATTAGTGCTGCGGCAGGGATTCGAACCCCGGACCTTCTGGTTCAAAGTCCGGAGACTTATCCACTGAGCCACAACACCTGTGGCTCAGTGGAGCCACAGGTGGACCAACATATTTCGGTACTCCGAAATATGTTGGTCTCTTTCCAGGCTTAATTAGCAAAGAACTAACCTACTTCCCTCTTTGTGAAGAACTACATGTGTTTTTATTGTTGTATCATATTAGATTTGGCAGCTGGCCTCCAATAAGATCAACTTCCTGAACTCCTTCAAGATGAAGATGTCCGTTATCCTAGGAATCGGTCAGATGTTGTTTGGAGTCGTCCTCAGTCTCTTCAACCATGTGTGAGTTCATTGTGTATAGCCAAGTGATTTTAATAGTTGGCTGGAAATAAAGAGATCATTAGGGGTGTGAATTTCAGGTGGTTTTTTTTTTTATTTCAGGTACCAAATCTCGTTTTGGGGGGCAAGTACCTGAGTACCTCAATCACATGACAAAGATAATAATTGTGTATTCCCCGAAAGGAACATAAAATAGAAGAAACTCGTCAATTCCCAAAATGACATATTTCATAGCACATGGTATTAGAACAACTATATTTCATAAGTCAGAAAAGTCATTAAATACCTCCAGAATGAATTCACTTGCCACTATCCACAAATACACAGGTTAATAAACTGAGATCTCGGCTGTCGGCGATGCAATTGCGCTGAAAATCGGCACGCGCATCACCCACAATGTAATCTACAAAACTTTATAGTTGATTGCTCCAAAATGATTTCAATGCATTTTTTAATTAATTAATTATGCTAATTTGTGTGTGAAATCAGAATTTTGCTGTTAAGCATTAAGTAAAGCTCCAAAGCTGCCAATTTTTGGTCTAGACATTCTCCGTAGTATTCTAAGTAAATATACTTGAAAAAAAAAAATCGTTATCAAATTGATCTCTTATGTATTTCATTGTATTTTAAATATCGTATCTATTTCTTTGGGTGGTTTTTTTACCTTTTGTTTTTATTGTTTTTTTGGTGAAATTCATTGGATCATGAACAGCATAAAATCAATTATTTTTAATCAGTAAAAGTAAAAATAATCATACATTTATGAATACCACCGTGAAACGTCTAGAGGAGCAGAATCCACCCCCCCCCCCCAAGCCTGATTAGGGTTAAATCAGTTATGAAGGAAAGATACCTTAAAAGAGCCATACTTTAAGAAAATGGACATAGTGGGCCCATATCCCAAATTATTTGAGATCAAAGAATCTACCAACATGCCAAATATCATGTTCTGATGAAAAAGTACACATTTATTTAACTAATCGACCGGACAAAACATAATTTGTAAGAGAATTATTTGACAGATGCTATTTAATTGTACACATTTTCTCAACCCAAAGTCAAAGTATGTTATGTAAAAAGCAATTCTTCTGAACATACATTGACTGCGGGGGTTAGAAAATGTGTAACTTCCAAGAAAACTGAGAAAATGTGAAATTTCATGTACAAAGTGAATGGAGAGCTGCTCGCATATGATGTCATCAGTGTTGCCAATTTGCAGAGCCAAGAGTAATTTATTAGAAAATGTAAATGAGTGTAATTTTCTTATTCTTTGACCGATTTTGCTAATTTCTTTTTTAAAATGCTGTTCAAATTTAACTCCTTTTATTGAAACAGTGAAAATTCTGGGGTGGACTTTGCCTTTAACACCCTAGAGTGACTATCGCAGCTGAACTGAATGAGGGTGCAAGGATTGTGAAATGCAAGAATTCTGTTGTATTTTGATTCTAATCATTACCAAGAAGTCAAGATTATATTTTGTGTTTCTTTTCCTCCAGTCATTACAAGAAACGCGTGAACATCTGGTGTGAGTTTGTACCTCAACTCATCTTCATGCTGAGCATCTTCGGCTACCTGGTCTTCCTCATCTTCTTCAAGTGGCTCTGCTTTGACGTCTGGAACATGCACGGCGCCCCCAGTCTCATCCTCACCCTCATCAACATGGGGCTCATGACCCCGCCAGATCCAGAGATGTTTACTGGGCAGGTAGGAATGCATCCAAGATCCAAAATTAACAGACCATCATGCATACCTGCCAACTATTCCTATTAAATAGGAATATTCCTATTTTCGGGAAAAGAAAATTGCCATTTTAACCCCTGTGTTCCTCTTTCTGTACAAATTTGTCTTTAGTACAGAAAATAGGAAATTTAGGAATGTTCCTATTTTTGAAAATTTCTTAATAATTTGTTCCTATTTTTTGGCTGTCAGGGTTGACATGTATGCATCATGATGTCTGTATTTATACCCCTGCCAAACGAAGTCTGAAGGGGGTACATAAAAATCAGGGTATGGTTTGCCGGGTGGTCGGTTTGATGCAAATCTTACTGATCAAACTACTTCCTCATTTTTCAGGCAATGCTCATGAAATTCGGCACACACATTGGTCTTGTGGTGAAGATGTGCGAGACATATTTTTTGAATGTGTCAGAAACTGCGTCGACATTGTAAAGGCATATTATGGCAATAAATCGGGGAAATATAGCGGATCGAACCGCTTCCTCATTTTCGAACATTGCTCATG
This sequence comes from Echinometra lucunter, assembly GCA_029962745.1. Classification (NCBI taxonomy): domain Eukaryota; kingdom Metazoa; phylum Echinodermata; class Echinoidea; order Camarodonta; family Echinometridae; genus Echinometra; species Echinometra lucunter. The sequence goes on along the minus strand of CM057165.1, from coordinate 17,512,304 downwards.
AAATTTGGCACACATATTGGTCTTGTGGTGAAGATGTGCAAGACATATTTTTTGAATGTGTCAAAAACTGTGTTGACATTGTAACAGCATATTATTGCAATAAATCATGGGGAAATTTTGTGGATGGAACTACTACCTCATTTTTTTTCATCAATGCTCATGAAATTTTGCACACACATTTGGGCGGGGGTGTTTATCACCTTCAGTGAAATTTTGAGTTTTCTTTTGATATGAAGCGAACAATTTGAGGACATATCCAGCATTTTAGTCACTGAAACTAAATATCACATTATCTGTAAGGCCATCACACACCTCACTGCTCTATTACAACTTGGTCTTGTAAGAAACGGAACTGGAATCGGTCATGGAATTAATCAAATACGTCAGATTCATTTTCTCTTTTTTTTTTTTTTTTGTGTCTCTCTCCCCGTCACTTTCAGGCCGAACTCCAAAAGTTTTTGATTCTCCTTGGCTTTGCCTGTATTCCTTGGATGTTGATCCCTAAACCCTTGATTCTCCGGGCACAGCACAACAGGAAAATTAACAAGGTAAGTTATTTCCCGATGTCGGACTTCTGACTCGTCTACTCATAAATTGCCAGAATATCATATTGTGAAATTTTTTTATTTTTTTATTTATTTTTTTTTTAGTTTGGTGTATTTTCTGATATTTTATTCTAAGTCTTCCAAAATAATATTTGCCTATTAGATCACTTTCACACTTGGAAACACTTTATATTTTACTATAAAGGCTTGTTCGGATATGGGTAGACAAATCCCCGCAACATCTGGGTATGAGGTGACCAAAAAAAAAAGTTGCCAAGGCAGGAGACTTTTTTTTCTTGCCTGGCTGCAAAAGGCTGTGGACCAATCAAATTCTTGAAGAGTTAGCACAAAATATTTTGTTATGAATTTGTCTCCCGGTTATTTGAGAGTTGATGCGTTAATGCGCGTTCATTAACAGATATGTAATCTGTAATTGACAGGCAGTTTCTGAGCAAGCCTTAACGGGACTGTCTTGATGAGAATTGCATGGTCTTGTATGGTATCCTTGATTCCACATATCATTATCTGCATCTGCTATGTATTTCTGTTTACCAGATTGCAAAGGAATGATTTGTATATGCTTCATTAGAATTGAATAAATCAAACTGAAAGTTATACTTTCAAAAATGTATTTATGACACCAAGCCCAACTTTTGCATCATTCGGGTTCATTCAGGTAACCCGTGGCAAAGTCCACAGTAAACCCCTGTGGCAAACCCCCACATTTTTTATTATTGTTCGCATATGGCATGGTAAACCGCGCCACTTGTGATAATGTGTGGATTAGCGCTTCAGCACTCAAATAAAAGAGAGTTTTGCCCAAAGTTATGCAGACAAGCTCATGATGTCATATTTTGTGCTAATAAACTTTGATTGGTACACACCATGTTGCCTCCTCATATAAACGGGATGGGGGGGGGGGGGGGGTTCCCTGGTAATTTGATTCTTCATTTGTAAACATGCCCTTCGGGACATCAATCTTACTGGGCTGCCTGGAATATAAATTAGCAATGAAGGGATCAGATTTGGGGAGAGAATGTAGCAGGGGTCATCTTTTTTACACTTCCCTTTTATCCCTCTCCTTCCCTTTCTTCTTTACGAAAATTCTTTCTTTTTTTTTTAATTTCCCACTGTATAGCTACAGGATTTTAGTGCATTGTAATCATATGAATATTGACAAAATGTAATTCACAAATGAGTGAATGTGTTATTGTGGTTTTTATGCCTCCGCCCACCGTAGGTGGTTGCCGGAGGCATTATGTTTTCGGGTCGTCCGTCCGTCCGTCCGTCCCGTTTTCGTTCTCACGATAACTTAAGAACCGTTTGACAGATCAACTTCAAACTTGGCTCGTGTATGCATATGGGAGGGACAATGATCTGATTAGATTTTGGAGTCTCAAGGTCAAAAGTCAAGGTCATAGAGGTAATAATACACATAAAAATGGCTCGTTCTCGCGATAACTTAAGAACCATTTGACAGATTGGCTTCAAACTTGGCTCATGTATGCACATGGAAGGGGCAATGATCTGATTAGATTTTTGGGGTCACAAGGTCAAAGGTCAAGGTCATAGAGGTAATAATACACATAAAAATGGCTCGTTCTCGCGATAACTTAAGAACCATTTGACAGATTGGCCTCAAACTTGGCTCATGTATGCATTTGGAAGGGGCAATGATCTGAGTGGATTTTGAGGTCACAAGGTCAAAGGTCAATGGTCATAAAGGTCATTAAGTACGTAGAAATGGTTCATTTTCACCATAACTCAACCATTTGATCGATCAACCTCAAACTTGGCACAGGTATGCATATGGGAGGGACAATGATCTGATTAAATTTTGGGGTCTCAAGGTCAAAGGTCAAAGGTCATAGAGGTCATTATGTACATAGAAATGGTTCGTTCTTGTGATAACTCAGTAACCATTTGATGGTTCAACAAACTTGGCTCATGCATGCATATGGAAAGGGCAATGCTCTCATTAGATTTGGGGGTCACAAGGTCAAAGGTCAAGGTCAAAGATGTCATTGTATAAATGAAAATAAATCAATATGAAGTGCCATTTATTTCTGATTTGGTAATGGCGGAGGCATAAAGTTCGACCACATGTGGTCGAAGATTCATCTAGTTGTAATTTAATTCCCAATGCCTTATTAATTTCTTCGTTTCAAACCAGGCTGTGATGTATCGCGATGTACGCATGCTTAAAGGGAAGAGCGAAGAGACAGCAGAAGTCCTGCATCATGACGAGTTAGAAGCAGAGACAAGCGGTGCTGTGCACGCCCCCAAAAAGGATGATGTGAGTGGTAGATTTTGTTCATAGGCCAGTCTCACCACTAAAATCCGACACCAGACTGACAACGGATGCAAACAAAAAAATTACCTCATTACGCTGGATGGATCAGAGTCAGTCAGTTAAGGATCAGAGTGGAGTCAGTTTAGCAAAGTTGTATATCAAGAGTGATGCTTGTCAGTCATTGGTTCTCTTCTCAAAATTTCATCAATTTTATTTCACTCCAAATGAAGTTTTTATCATACCATTGATACATATTATAAGAAATGTATTTTCTAGATAGTCTCCTTTAGGATATATTTTATGTTCCTTTCAAAAATCAAGAACATGACTGTATTTTGTAATTCTTTGTCCAAAACAAATGGGCTGCTTGCAAGGGAGGACAAATAATTCCCAATTCATGTTTGATGAATTACAACTTTTCAACTTTCGTATATATCTTTTTTTCTCATATATTTGTGATGATAGTAAGTTAGTGCCATGTTAATTAAGTAACAGAGGATGTGAAAAGGAGGTTAGTCAAGTTTTTAATATTTTTTTCTGTCATCCAGTTTGACTTTGGTGAAACGTTTGTCTACCAAGCTATCCACACCATTGAGTATTGCCTGGGATGTATCTCACACACGGCATCCTATCTACGACTCTGGGCTCTCAGCTTGGCTCATGCTGGTAAGACAATGGTGGTGGTGATCATGATCATCATCGTTATGGTGGCAGTGATGGTAATGGTGATCATGATGGTGGTGATGGTGTGGCGTTAGTGATGGTTGTGATGATGATGATGGTACCTCATGCTGGTATGCAAACGGTGATGATGATGATGATGATCATGATCATGATCGTGATGGTGATGGTGATCATGATGATCATCATAGTTATGGTGGTGATGGTGTGGTGTTAGTGATGGTTGTGATGATGATAAAGATGATGATGATGATGGTACCTCATGCTGGTATGAGAACGGTGATGATGATGATAATCATGATCATGATGGTGGTGGTGATCATCATCATCATCATTATGGTGGTGGTGGTGGTAATGGTGATCATGATGGTGGTGATGGTGTGGTGTTAGTGATGGTTGTGATGATGATAAAGATGATGATGATGATGGTACCTCATGCTGGTATGAGAACGGTGATGATGATGATGATCATGATCATGGATGGTGGTGGTGCTCATGATCATCATCGTTATGGTCGTGGTGGTGGTGATGGTGTGGTATTTGTGATTGTTGTGATGATGATGATTGAGGAGGCACAGTGGCTAAGTGGTAGAGCAGTGGTCTCGTAACTGCGAGTACCCGGGTTTGAAACCAAGCGGATGCACTAATGCCCTTGGTAATCCTCATTAATAGTCCTTCGGAGGGGACTTCAAGCCGTCAGTCCCCTGGTTGCTTACTAACGAGCATACACATGCTTTCTTGGCAGTCGGGTAAAATAACCAACCATGTAACCATGATGATGATGAAAATGATGATGGTGGTACCTAATGCTGGTAAGATAATGGTGATGATGATGATGAGATGATGATAATGATTATCATCATCATCATGGTGGTTGTGATGATGATGATGATGATGATGATGATGATGATGATGATTGTAGCTCATGCTGGTAAGGCAGTGGTGGTTGTGGTGTTAGTAACAGGTGGTCGGGGTGTTGAGGTGGTAAAGATTAGTTTTGGGAGCGAGATTTGAGTAATCGTTTCTATCTGATTCCTGTTCCAAGAATCGAGTATTTGACTCCAATATATACAGAACTGAGTGCTCGTTCTCTAATGTTCGCAGTGCCGAGAGTCAATTCCCTTATGTGATAAGGCATTAAGAGTGTTTGAATCGGCTCCAGCATGAATGAAGGTTTGGACCATAGACATATGATAAATTTACTAGACGAAAAGCAGCACGCGCTTATATCATTACACGAATAGCATTAGGCCCCTCCTCTTTCGGATCATTTGAAGGTCGACCTAAGCACCCGTTTTTGTTGCATTATTCATATCTACTGCGCATGTGGCGCGTATCACTTCTATTATGATACTTTGATGTAATGCGCATTTGTTGCGCATTTGTTGCGCATTGATTGTGCATCATTGCGCTTATTTTTAGCTGATGGGTGTAATGTTTTAAAACATGCACAAATGCATGTGACTCCTTGGAATCATCTTACAAAATGAATTATTTTTGCTCATAAATATTGGGTGTTTAGGTTGGCCTTCTAATGGATCTGGACAAAATGGCGGAGCTTTAGAGGCCTGGTTTGGACTTTGAACCACTACAAGGCCTAGAGCTCTTCATACAGTGCCTGCATTCATGTAGCAGTGAATATGAATGCCCTTGGGTTGTATTTATGCACAGTTTCTTATCAGTGTGTGTGGTTGAAATTCTTGACTTTTTCTGCCTATTCCACATTCTGATCCCTGCAACTTTTTATGTCTTTTTTTTTGTCAGAGTTGTCTGAAGTTCTGTGGAACATGATGCTGGCTATAGGTCTACGGATGAGTGGCTATCTGGGAGCGGTCGCAATCTGGGCAATCTTTGCCATATGGGCTGTCCTGACGATCAGCATTCTTCTCTTCATGGAGGGCCTCTCCGCTTTCCTGCATACCCTGCGACTGCATTGGTAAGGTTACGACTTGTTACTTCCTCATTTTCTCTTCCTCTATCTCCATTTCTTTTCTTTCCCACCAGTCTTCATCTTCTTTCTAGCGATGATGCAGGAGGATTTCTTGGCTTAAGCCCACCCCGCACACTTTATGTATACGATTCATCTGCGATCTGATTTTGGAAAAATTTGTTATGGCATTTGTTATGAACATTCAAGCATGTAAAATTGTAACGATCAAAGTTCTGAATAGTCGTATGAATACTAAGATCGAAATTCCGGACTGTTGCGAGCCTCCTTGTAGCAATAAAAGCAATTCAGTTCCGAATCCTAGTGATATCATAGCAATCTTGCGATTGGCTACGATTTGAAGCAGATTTGGCATTTACTCTGGCCACAAGGCTTGTAGTTAATAAAAATTTCGATTTTAGTATTCCTATCATTCCGAACTTCAAATAAGATAATTTTACTTGTTTAAACTTTCATATTTAATGCAAAGTGCCATTTGTTCGAAAATCGGATCGCAGTCAGACCATATATAGTGTGCAGTGTGCTTTAGAGATACAGATAATGCTGCATGTGTGTATTGTCTTAGATGCGACATAGTCCTTGAAGAGTACAGGGCAGTCTTAACCCATTCGTTACAGAGGTCCACATTTTGTGGTTTGGCCTAATATCTTTTGATGCAAAGCCCTAAAAATCATACCAAATACATGAGCAGAAAGAGCAAAAAAATCTACACAAACTGTGCCCATTTTGGTTGTGTCAATATTTGTTGTTTGATGCTGAAAATTCTTTAAAGGAAAATAAGCATTAAAATCCTTAAATTGGCAATGTGATAGAAAGTTTAAAATCACAGTTTTCCCCTGCAAATTGGCAACTTTTTGACTTCTCATCATAATTTCTGTCAATTTATATTCATATCTGATACATGACGTTTTATATATAAAATGTAGCAATAAAATAAAAATGTTGGTGTTGCCAATTTGAAGAATAAAAGCTGATCAAATTAGGCTTTAAATAATTCCTGTCATGAATGTCATGACATGCATACTGTTTGTTATGCTTTATCTCTAACCCATGTTAGATATCATAGCATATCTTGTTAGGGGTCATTTCATTTTTCTTAAACGGCCATTTTCCCCAAAGGAGTTTTAATATCAAGTTATCTAGGCCTTCATATTCAACAATAAATACATGTATAGTATTCTCTTTCCTGTTTTGTCATTGAATCGATAAATTCAAAATTAGTAAAGTTATGACACTACTGTTAGTGACATAATAAGTTACAATTTTGAGAGGCCCGACAACTCTTGCCCAAATATCAACGGTCCATTTTGATACTAGCAAGCAAGCAAAACGAGTTAGAAATAAGTCACCTTTTTATAATGCAAATATGAAATTTTCATGTAGGTACTTTCATTTTTGCCTTTCCTCATTCATGTTTTTTTCCCCCATTTGCTTTTCAGAGCTGGGGGGGGGGGGGATGCCAATGACTACTGATGTTGAAGCTAAGGAAAAGCTTTGATGAAAAAATGAAAAATGCTGCCTTTTCTCTTTTCAGGGTGGAATTCCAGAGCAAGTTTTTCAAAGGAGAAGGATACGCCTTCATCCCATTCTCCTTCGACATCATCCTGCAAGCCAATGAAGAGTAGTGCATCGGCTTCGTCATCGTCATCCATCTCAATTCGTCCTACCTTCACTGTGGATCCTGGAATCATTCTAGGTTCATTGTGATCTTAACTGTTCGGTGCTCCTCAATAACTACACGTGTTCCACTCAGTATTTCTCTAGGAGAAGAATTCTGGAATACTTGACAAGTTATGGCATTAAGCTTCTCTGCAAGACCCCAAATGTGATATGGTACAGTGGAATTTAGTTGTAAAGAGCTCTGATTTCGCAAGATTCCTGATATAACAAGGTAAATTTGCTGGTCTTAGGTGTTTATGTTCTTTTGCCTTTTTAACTCTGATATACAAAGATTCCTGATAAAAGAAGGTAAATTTCACAGTCCCAAGGTCCTTGTTATAGCAAGTTTCCACCGTAGAATTGTAATTCTTGTATTGATTGGTGCCTGTTGTTTGTGTCAAGCACACCCTGTTAACAAATGTGCCAATTAGCACTCATGACCACTAAATAGTTAAGGCCTGTTTGTAAACTGATATTTCAAGAGAGATAGTCTGAAATGATTTTGGCTTGGTTTTTTGCATCATGTTCAACATGTCCATCAAATACATTCAGCAGTGTTATATAATTTCACAGTATGTCGTTTGCATTCTGAAAGAATTCTTCGATTGTCATTACCAGACTTTTTAATTGACCTTTAAAAGTGTATTGCGGACTTGTAAAAAGTTGAAAGAATATATTTGCCTGATTTTCCACCTTGAACTTAATCTAAAACTCACACATTTTTAGAAATCATGCATTAGACACATATTATTGACATTTTGATATATACCTTGGAATAACCAATGTCAAAAACCTTGAGCCACATTTTTTAAGAATCGGATTCTTTACTAGTTCCGTGGAGTTACATTATGATAGTCACAGATAACATCACTCCTACATGTAGTTACAATAATATTTAGTATAGAACGAATTGAGAATGTACGATACACTTTCACCAATATTAGCCTATGATATGTAACCATTTGATTATTTTCCATTGTATCAGTAAGAAGATAGATATATATTTTGATTAGTCTTTTGATATACTAGTATTAGAGAAAGGATGATATATTTTATTTTGAAGCAAGCAACTGAAGTGATAAATAATTTGTTCCTTTGATTGAATTTAGATGTTATGTCAGCATTAAGTCTCAAGAAGAACTTTTTCATTGAATAAGTTTTGTTTTCTGTGTTTCAAGCAATGAATCCTTGTCCATTTTTTGTTGGAAATCTGAAAAAATATATATTTGAAAGCACACTGGAAAATTGATTGTAGTTCGACTTTAATGTGCATTTCATTGGTCTTGAAGTATAGTACTTTTGTGCACAATCAACATGTTGAGAAAAGAGAACATCGCATTTATGTTTGTTTCTTGATTTTTATTTTCCTGTCATATTTTCTTGTTTCTTTATCTGTCTATTTTAAAAATCTCTTTATATCTTCATATACATATATGAAATGTGAAGTTCTGAATATGAAGCTAAATTCTTATGGAAAAAAAAATTATTTGATAGAAGACTTAACCTACCAAAACAATGTATGTAATCAAGTTTCGGTTTGAAATACAGCGTTGAATGATTTTCCTTCATACTTTCTTGTAGCATTAGGTGAAATCTTTATTTCACTTTTATGACATTATTCATGCTTGTTAATGATATTATTCATGTTTTGTTTTTTGTTTTTTATATTAAAACAGCAGACATTTATCATTGCCTGTTGACTTAAGGTACACTTAAAATACACTTTACTTTAGATTAATTCACATCATAAAGATGTGTTTGGGATTAAGGCAGGAAGAGCGTGAATTCTCTTGATGTTATTAAAGTAGGGTCATATAGATATATGATGTGAAATTATATCCAAGATTTTATAGGAATCTTTAAAATTATGAGTATCATGCATATAAAGTTGAGAGAAATGAAGTTCTACCACTATCTACACTGCCAGTCTCACAAATATTTTTGCAATATTTCTGTCATCATCAGTAAATGCTACTTGTATGTAAGCCTTGGAAACCAGAGTAAGCAAATCAACTTATAAAAGATGTGAGAGCAACCACATTGTGCTTTGTGATAGAAAACTGTTTTAGAGATGGTAGTTAGAGATTTTGTGCTTTTTAATGTTATGAAGAAAAAAAAATTCAGGGAACATGGGTCAAACTTAGTATTTAATTTGTGTGTGCTGCAAAACGAGATGTTGCAATATATCTGTTATTTCACTGTTAAAGGAGAATGAAACCCTAGGGAGAAATCAATTGTAATGAAAAGAGAGGATAGAGAGAAGCAATTTGTAATAAGTTTCACCCAAAATGGTTACGAAATGAAAAAGTTTTGAAAGTTTTGAAAGTCTTAATTTCTTTGGCGATCCTCAAATTGGCAGTGTTGCTTCAAAATGGCAGATTTAGAAGGACAACTCTCGGTATGTTTTGTACACATATTCAATATTTTCTTCATTATCTATAGATGCTGCTTGTATCTTTGTGAACTCGACATATGTTGTGTCAAATACATTTTCCCATGATATATCTTTAAAAATTGATTTTCCCCAGGGTTTCATTCTCCTTTAAGTACTTCTTTTTGATTTGAATGTTGCTGATAAGCTGTGCCTTTATGGAAACAATGTATGGTTCTCTAAGAGCCAGAAGGGTTTGAAGCTCAAAGAATATAACACAATGCCTCTCTGGCTTTCCACACACAGAATAATTCAGTCAATACAAAAGGCTTGAAAACTTCATGTATAGAATGTCAGTGAAAATATGAGTATATATGGTATAATGATCCAGGGCTCAGCACTAATAGGGCGCCCAGGACACATGGGCTCCCAAAATTTAGGTCCGGACCCCTAATCTTTAACAATTTGAACTTGGGACTCCATACATTCAGAGCCTAAATTTAAGTCAAGGCCCCCTGCCAAAAAAGTTAGCGGGGAGCCCTATAATCAGATGAGGGTCAGTTAATGGGATGTGGTACACTAAACCTACATTGATTACATGCATTTAGATTCGAGTTATGTATAGCATGGGTAAAAGTTCTGTAATACGCCTCACCCACATATGGCGATCTAGAAAAATGTATTTTTATGTTACTAGTATGTTACGAAAACTTTTAGGTTCACACTGATTCATTTCATGAAGAAAAAAAAAATGATTACATTGCAAAAAATAAGCATAAATTCTAAGTTTATTATCAATCATTGAAGGTTTGTTGATAGATTATGTCATAATTTCTTGAAATTCTTGTTTGTTTTTAAACTTTCCATTGCATTGAAATGCCATGTTTTCTCTTAAAGGGGGTACCCAATGCTGAAACAATGTTAGTTCATTTAAAAAGAGCATGATTTTATTCGCAGAAAATCATCGGCCTAAAGTATTTTAAAAGTCGTGTTGCCAAGGAAACCCTCAAATGAGGTAAGATTTCGGGATATTTTTGACCCCTCAGCTGTGACCCAGTTTCAACTTGGTACCCCACTTTGAACGTCAAAATGACGTCAAGTGGGTATCTTGTCGCGCATTTCTTGCAAAATGCGCGCAAGGTATAATACAATTGTACAGTCTAGCGCGCAGCACAACTGCAATGCGCGAAGCTGGGTACCCACTTTTACGTCATACCTCATACTGAAATTTTTTGGTCAACTCTTGAATTTTTATGAGAAAATTAGTCAAAATGCATTGATTTCGAGTGAAAATCATCAAATATGTAATGTTATTCTTCTTTTAATTCTGTTCTCGATCATATATCGAAAAAAAAATTACCATTGTGTAATCACTTTAACACAAACAATTCCCACCCCTCCCCTTTATCCTTTTTGAGAAAGTGCCTTGATTCATACCTGATCATGGAAATGGCAAAAGGCTGTCTAAAAATGGATGATCATTTTGTTGAATGGCACACCAGATATAAAATACAAACCTCAGACCTCCATATATTACTCGACACTTGTGGTGATTAGAATCTCATTAAAATGAAAGTACTGATAAATAAAAGCTAATTCATATAGATTATTGAATCTTCTTGTGTATTGATTTTCATTGCCTCATTGTGGTCCAATTGAACCCATATTGAAACTAAAGGCTCATTCAGATATCCATGGCATGCCCTGTGCGGGCCCTGTGTTGTTTTTAAAGGTGCTTTCACACATGATGCGACAGTGTGGTAACACACTGTGGCGCCACACTGTTTTGTCTTCACACATGATGGGACTTTGTGTCACCACAATATGCTTATGAACGCCCATTAACGCGTCAACTCTCAATAAGAGAGCATATTGTCAAAAGCAATCTCATGGCAACAATTTTTGCGCTAACTTTAAAGAAATTTGATTGATGCGCATTTTTTTGTATCTAGGCAGCAAACAAAAGTGTTTCCTGCCTTGGCGACATTTTTTTTGTCGCCCTATACCCCATAGGCTTGTACACAAAAAAGTGTGGTGACACAGCGTGTTACCACACTGTTGCATCATGTGTGAAAGCACCTTTAGTGTTCCCATTTGGCACGATATACCATGTCACGTATAATGAGATATGCATTAAAGCATCATGTCAAATAGAAGAGAGTGTTGACAAAAGTTGTGGAAACTTGTGACATTATATCTTGCTCTAAGTCACTCGGTAAGAATTCGGTTGGTCTGCACATTTTTTTTCTGCCAGGTGGCATAAAAGAAAATTGCCTTTGCACTTTTTTCTTTTGTATTTTTCTCTTTCCAAAAAGAAAAAAAAATGGGGAAAAAATGGGGGTTTGCTGCTTTATGTATGCTTTGATTGGCCTCTATATTAAATATTGAACAGGAGTAGTGGAGAGAGAGAGAGAGAGAAACTGAAAGAGAGAGAGAGAGAACAAAGATGGAAAAGAGAAATGGGTGAGGGGGAGACTGAGAATTTCAAGACATCAAACAGCAAGCTTCACCCCTGCTTTGCCATCCTGGTTCTGGTTTACTACTGTACGCATGCCCTGTAGTGTGGGGTCCAGCTGACTTAACAAAAAGAATGGAAATGACAGGACCAAGGACGTAACTCCTTGATAGACTAATGGATACTGATACGCAAAGAAAATAAGACAGATTTTGATGGAAGTCAATCGATCAAAAGCAAATGTATCAACTGTCAACATTTCAAGCACCCTTCCTTTTGTTCTGTGCTAAATTTATGGATTTCACTTTTTTTCTGAGAAAATGCTTCATGATACCTGTGTCTCAGATATATCATTATTATTACTACACGTATGAATAACGGACACTTGTTATGACTTTATTCCTATATGTACAAGATCTATTTGGGGGAAAATCATTGAATTTTCAGTTAAAAGCAAAATGAAATAACAATCTTTTGAATAGGATGAGTGGTAAGAAGGTACATCACTAAGTTCCAATTTAATGAAAATAAACAGCAAATTTTTCTTTGAAAAGGAGTTAGTTTCCTGTTCCTAAATAATCTTTTCTTGTGCAGATCTAGGCGTACTTCTGAAGTTCTGTCTCGTTTCTTGTTTTTGGGTTTTTTTCTTATTAACAACACATGCACATGTTGGTATCAATATAGCACATCAATTTATTTGATATATGATAAATAATGATAATAATAGTTTGAACTTGATTAGCGCTTAATATTAAGAACAAAATCTCTAAGCGCTTTACAAACAAGGTAAAATTTATATAGAAAAAAAAATTGGCCAAATAAATATACTATACACAAAGGAATAATAACTTATACTACTAAATAATTAGAATTAATACATGTAATACAAACTCAATATATTCTTAAACATTTTGATCTACAAGCAGTATTAACATTAATATTTTTCTGAGAAAAACAGCAGTGTAGATAAAAAAAAAATGCCTTGCTCAAGGGCATAGTGCCATGTCGGGAATCGAACCCCGACTTTCGCGTTCTCCAGTCAAGCACCTTAGACTATACTATACGACTACGGCACCTCTGCTTTCCCTTTCAGAAGCCCCCCTCCCCCCCCCCCCCCCCCCCCCCCCCAAAAAAGTAATGTAATATTGTGTTCGCGTGTTCAAAGACACCGTATGTCAGCAACACGATGCTCATATTGCATATATGCGATATAGATTTATATGCACGCGTTCTTCGCCTTATCAATTTATTATTCTTGCTCAGCTCGTAGACGTATTATTTCACGACATTAGGCCTTAGCCAATTCACACTACCCAGAATGGCCTCGAAACTCCGGATCCGATATCCGCATTGACTGAACACCTCACAAAAATCAGACGAACAAAACTTATCGGAGGCAGAGTAGTGGGCAAGTTAACCAAGGCCAAAGGCAACGCATCCACTTCAAGCAGCAGCCGTACTCGTCCGACGTCGTAGGGCCTAGCCGCAGCGGGCCGGTGCTGCTCCGTCCTCTGGCTCTGGTCCTGAACTGAAGACGATCGAAATCTTAGGTAGCGCGGCTAGCTACTACCTGTTACATCGAGCTCAGGAAAATAGAAAGACATGGCCACATCTAGGGCGCAGGCCCACGGCCAATGCACCCCTCTCAAATGCAACCGGTAGGTCTATTTTGTGTCTAACCACATCGTAAAAGAGTCTTCTGTCGTGTCTGTTTTGGTCAGAACTAGATCTATCATCTAGATCTAAGTTAGTTCTGGAGTTGGAGAAAAACCTCAAAACTAAGTTAACTGTCAATCATCAATGACACTGTTATTAAGTCAGAAAATGTTATAAAACTCCCGAGTCCTGGCACTAGTAATGCACTTTCATATCCATCTCTGATGACTGACGGACATGACAGAATGAAGGCGCTGCTGGTGCATACACAGCATGTACTGTGGACCAAAGTGTTCTGTCTCTAACACTGTACAGTTAGCAGTCGTCGTTAGCCTCTTATAATGGTAGGGTCAGCACTCCTCCTTTTTAGAGACAGAAGCGCCCCGTAGCCTTCTGCGTGCAATCTCATTGTGCTGGGCAGCACAACGAGAAAACTATCTCAAATCATCGATTTTCCCCCTCTATTCATGAATATAAAAATATCGTTATACACTATAGAGAATATAGCTTACCGATTTTATGATTTATTCCTTTTAGTTTTAACTCTCCATTTTCAGGTAAATCCAGCCCAGGGTCCTAACGTTAGGTTCTCTCGGTTGTAAATCTTGCAGCAGCCAACCTCTGTCTCTGTTCGCCTCCGCGCATTTTGCAGGGAGATCAGTGAATTTGCGACTCTCGCATTTATTTCAACCGTATTCAAACGATCGACCAATATGAAACAACAACAAAAACATCGTTCGTACGTATATGCCAAACGTACGTGGTCGATCGTTTGAATACGGCCAGTTAATTGAAATGCGAGGAGTCGCGAATTCACTGATCTCCAAGTGAAAAGCGCGGAGGCGAACAGGGCTCTTTTCTCTCATGTGACAGGGCAATATAATGTCACCAAGCTTGGATGCAAAGTGCATTAGCACCACTAAGTATCTTGTAAAGCAATTGGTTTTAATAAAAATGTTCTCAGTTTTCCTTAGTTATCTTTTTTTCTATTCTAAAGCATACATGTATGATGTACATGTAGTATAAATTGGAATGATTACAGAATAACCTACCAGACATTATACGCTCATACTAGGTCTACCCGTTTTCAGAAAATTGAGGATACATGCATGCATGTATAAAATGCCTTTGTTAGGGTATTCTGCAATTAAGCCAAAATTACAATTTGTGCTTTCATTTTAAAGGCATGTTAGCGCTCTCTCATTTTCCAGCCTTTTGGGAATTTTGCTTTGATTTATTTGTTTGTTCGATGTAGAAGATACTTTTTTTCTTTTTACTTTCTTAAATGAGATGTCATACCAGTCATTGTCGCTGATTTGCATATATATATATATATATTCCCATGTGAATTTGAAGGTCTTACATGTATATGCAGCAGCAAGCAATATCATAGTTATTTTTCCTCCCTGCCCCTTGATATTTCCTTTGACCTCACTGGCTCTCTCTCTTCTCCCAACTTCTCATGTCCACAATTTTCCTGGCCCGACTTAGTGGAATGCACCATCCTTGGTGTTTTACACATGCAGACACTGTTGTGTAAATGCAGGCATTGTGTTCAGGGCTCAAGGCCCTGTATTGGTGCTTACTGCTGAGGCAGCTGAGCTACATTGAAATTTCAAACTAGAGCCGATCTGATGTTCTTGTGCCTTACACAAGGGAATCGACTCTTGGAGTCAACTCTAATGTGGGAATCGACTCGCAGGCTAAGGCACCATTGAACCACCAAGCATGAGTCTACATATTGGAGTCGACTCCTCAGTTCTTTGGAATTCAAATAGGGTAGAACCAATTACTCTACTCTCCTTCCCCACTCCCAAGCCTAGTCGACTGCCACAGAAATTTACTCAGCCCAGCATGATTACAATTTTGCTCTTCTGGGCCCCGTAACACAAAGATTTGCAATCAATCGCAAAGTTATAACAGCCAATCAAGACCATTGTTTCATGCGCATCTCGTTCAAACAGGTGACCCTGGACCAATCAGATGGCTGTTTAAATTTGCGATTGATCGCAACCTTTGTGTTATGGGCCCCTGGAGAAATTATCTCTTATTTTTTATGGTAAAGTAGCCCACATACCATTTGACTGTGAAGTACATTGTTAATTCAATACAAGAAAACAAAACAATTTAGAAAGAGTGTAAATTTTGTAGTTATGGTTTCATCATCTATTTATTCATTTCAACAGGGTATCAGGCCTGGAGGAGCAATGCTCCGGGCTTCCAACAGTCGCAGATGTACAATGTGCGTGGAATGGGGATGCCCGGCAACAACATGGCCAACCAGCCTCCATGGGTAACATCCAACCAGGGCCCTTCCAACCAGCCCATGGTTGGTCCACAGCAGCAGGGGTTCCATCAACACCGGGAACATGGGGCACCTCCGATGCAGTATGGCCAGGCAAGCAGGCAGCCTCCATCTCAGCAACAAATGCAGTTTCCTCAGCAGCAGCAGTATCAGCAGCAGCAGGGTCAAGGGCAGTTTTACCCTCAGCAGCAGGGTCCAATGCAGCAACAGCAACAATATCCTCCTCATGCAACATCGAACGGTAATCTATGTTCGCTGCTTACATGTGTGTGTGTGTGTGTGTGTGTGTGTGTGTGTGTGTGTGTACACATCATGTCATCAAAATCTATAATGTGGAACATGAAGCAGGGATGCCATTTATCAAGTTTTTGCCCAAATTTTATCAAGCTCTGGAATTTCTCTGTTCAGGCTTAGGAGGGGAAAAATGGACCCAAAATTTGGGGGACTCTTTTTGAAGACTCAACTGGTATCCCTACTGAAGTCCCTAGTGAAATAATTCCTTGCATAGTGCTCTCTGATATTACATGTGCTTTTTCATTTGTTTGTTGTGTTTTTTAGGTAATTTGTGACTTGTCTCCCCCTAACTCTTGAAATATAAAGAAGCAGATTTCTCTCTGAACATTATAATATTAATCATTTCAAATGCAGCTTTCCAATGTTTAATCAAGTATTGGAAGATGTGTGCTTAGATAAACCACTCATATTACCAAATACTACCAGTATTCTACTGGAACTATAGATTAATGTACTCGACTTATTTGTTTTTAACTACAGTTAATGTGACTCCCGGCTGGAAAGTAGGACTCTATGCAAGTGAGCAAAAACAACAGGTGAGGAAAAAACCTTATTCGTATTCTCTCAATGGCTTATCTTCTGCTCATATCATTCAACAGAAACTAAACATCTATCTGGCTCTAAACCATATACCAGGTATATAAACTGTGAAATATCACTGCAAGAACCTTTTAGAGAAAACAAATATTATGAGTCCTAGTTTTCATGCATCTTTGAAAGTTTTATTTCAAAATAGATGAATAACTTGCAACTCAGTTGTATGCCATCAGGTTTAGAAGTCAAATGTTTTTCTTGGTACAGGCCTTTTGACTATAACCTTTGCTGTCTTTTGTAATGTTGGCTACTGGTCCTGCTTTTAATTCTTTGTACACATATTGAGAACTTTGACTGCAAAGAAGGTTGCAAACTACAGACAAAGAGGATTAGTCATTAAATGCATCAGAGTTCATTCT
>CM057165.1:17463991-17494644 GCA_029962745.1 Echinometra lucunter | reverse complement strand
TGCATGGAAATAATTATAGCTTCATAGTATTAACAGCATTCTTAGTGTTACTGATTTCCTAGGGATAAAGTAGGCCCTAACCATTATTGCATATGTAACTGTCAGAACCACAATTCACCCCCTAAACTGCTGACAGCCTCAGAGTCATATAGCATAGTTTTGACATGCAGTCTCTTCATGACTGCAATATGCAGGCGAGACAACGCTTGGCGTTTTGCCTTGTTGTTTCATTATTCATATCTACTGCGCATGTGGCGCGTATCACTTCTATTATGATACTTTGATGTAATGCGCATTTGTTGCGCATTTGTTGCGCATTGATGTGCATCATGCGCTTATTTTTTAGCTGATGTTGTAATGTTTTAAAACATGCACAAATGCATGTGACTCCTTGGAATCATCTTACAAAATGAATTATTTTTGCTCATAAATATTGGGTGTTTAGGTTGGCCTTCTAATGGATCTGGACAAAATGGCGGAGCTTTGAGGCCTGTTTTGGACTTTGAACCACTACAAGGCCTAGAGCTCTTCATACAGTGCCTGCATTCATGTAGCAGTGAATATGAATGCCCTTGGGTTGTATTTATGCACAGTTTCTTATCAGTGTGTGTGGTTGAAATTCTTGACTTTTTCTGCCTATTCCACATTCTGATCCCTGCAACTTTTTATGTCTTTTTTTTTGTCAGAGTTGTCTGAAGTTCTGTGGAACATGATGCTGGCTATAGGTCTACGGATGAGTGGCTATCTGGGAGCGGTCGCAATCTGGGCAATCTTTGCCATATGGGCTGTCTTGACGATCAGCATTCTTCTCTTCATGGAGGGCCTCTCCGCTTTCCTGCATACCCTGCGTCTGCATTGGTAAGGTTACGACTTGTTACTTCCTCATTTTCTCTTCCTCTATCTCCATTTCTTTTTCTTTTTTCTTTTTTTTTCCCACCAGTCTTCATCTTCTTTCTAGTGCTCATTCTGAACAGTAATGATGCAGAAGGATTTTTTGGCTTAAGCCCACCGCACACTACATGTATACGATTCATCTGCGATCTGATTTTGGAAAAATTTGTTATGGCATTTGTTATGAACATTCAAGCATGTAAAATTGTAACGATCAAAGTTCTGAATAGTCGTATGAATGCTAGGATCGAAATTCCGGACTGTTGCAAGCCTCCTTGTAGCAATAAAAGCGAGTTCAGTTCCAAATCCTAGTGATGTCATAGCAATCTTGCGATCGGCTACGATTTGAAGCAGATTTGGCATTTACTCTGGACCACAGGCTTGTAGTTAATAAAAATTTTGATTTTTAGTATTCCTATCATTATTCCGAACTTCAAATAAGATATTTTTTCTTGTTTAAACTTTCATATTTAATGCAAATGCCATTTGTTCGAAAATCATCGCAGTCGGACCATATATAGTGTGCAGTGTGGCTTTAGAGATACAGATAATGCTGCATGTGTTTGTTTTTTAGATGCGACATAGTCCTTGAAGAGTACAGGGCAGTCTTTACCCATTCGTGACAGAGGTCCACATTATGTGGTTTGGCCTAATATCTTTTGATGCAAAGCCCTAAAATCATACCAAATACATGAGCAGAAAGAGCAAAAAATTCTACACAAACTGTGCCCATTTTGGTTGTGTCAATATTTGTTGTTTGATGCTGAAAATTCTTTAAAGGAAAATTAAGCATTAAAATCCTTAAATTGGCAATGTGATAGAAAGTTTAAATCACAGTTTCCCCCTGCAAATTGGCAACCTTTTTGACTTCTCATCATAATTTCTGTCAATTTAATTCATATCTGATACATGACGTTTTATAAATAAAATGTTAGCAATAAATAAAAATGTTGGGTGTGCCAATTTGAAGAATAAAAGCTGATCAAATTAGGCTTTAAATAATTCCTGTCACGAATGTCATGACATGCATACTGTTTGTTATGCTTTATCTCTAACCCATGTTAGATATCATAGCATATCTTGTTAGGGGTCATTTCATTTTTCTTAAAACGGGCATTTTCCTTCCAAGGAGTTTTTAATATCAAGTTATCTAGGCCTTCATATTCAACAATAATACATGTATAGTACTCTCTTTCCTGTTTTTTCATTGAATCGATAATTCAAAATTAGTAAAGTTATGACACTACTGTTAGTGACATAATAAGTTACAATTTGAGAGGCCCGACAACTCTTGCCCAAATATCAACGGTCCATTTTGATACTAGCAGCAAGCAAACAAGTTAGAAATAAGTCACCTTTTATAATGCAAATATGAAATTTTCATGTAGGTACTTCATTTTTGCCTGTCCTTTTTCATTGTTTTTTTTCCCCCATTTGCTTTTCAGAGCTGGGGGGGGGGGGATGCCAATGACTATGATGTTGAAGCTAAGGAAAAGCTTTGATGAAAAAATGGAAAATGCTGTCTTTTCTGGTCTTTCTCTTTCAGGGTGGAATTCCAGAGCAAGTTTTTCAAAGGAGAAGGATACGCCTTCATCCCATTCTCCTTCGACATCATCCTGCAAGCCAATGAAGAGTAGTGCAATCGGCTTCGTTAATCGTCATCCATCTCAATTCGTCCTACCTTCACTGTGGATCCTGGAATCATTCTAGGTTCATTGTGATCTTAACTGTTCGGTGCTCCTCAATAACTAGCACATGTGCCACTCAGTATTTCTCTAGGAGAAGATTCTGGAATACTTGACAAGTTATGGTAATTGACGCTTCTCTGCAAGACCCCAAATGTGATATGGTACAGTGGAATTTAGTTTGTAAAGAGCTCTGATTTCACGAGATTCCTGATATAACAAGGGTAAATTGCTGGTCTTAGTGTTTATGTTCTTTTACCTTTTAATAACTCTGATATAAAAAGATTCCTGATAAAAGAGGCAAATTTCACAGTCCCAAGGTCCTTTTTATAGCAAGTTTCCACCGTATAAAAGTTTTTAAATGCATGTTGGAATTGTAATTCTTTATTGATTGTGCCTGTTGTTTGTGTCAAGCACACCCTGTAACAAATGTGCCAATTAGCAACTCATGACCACTAAATTAGTTAAGGCCTTGTTTGTAAACTGATATTTCAAGAGAGATAGTCTGAAATGATTGTTGGCCTTGGTTTTGCATCATGTTCACATGTCATCAAATACATTCAGCAGTGTTATATAATTCACAGTATGTCGTTTGCATTCTGAAAGAATTCTTCGATTGTCATTACCAGACTTTTTAATTGACCTTTAAAGTGTATTGCGGACTTGTAAAAAGTTGAAAGAATATATGTGCCTGATTTTCCACCTTGAATTACTCTAAAACCTCACACATTTATTAGAAATCATGCCAATTATATGACACATATTATTGACATTTTGATATATACCTTGGAATAACCATGTCAAAAACCTTGAGCCACATTTTTTAAGAATCGGATTCTTTACTAGTTCCGTGGATTACATTATGATAGTCACAGATAACATCACTCCTACATGTAGTTACAATATAATATTTAGTATAGAACGAATTGAGAATGTACGATACACGTTCACCATATTAGCCTATGGTATGTAACCATTTGATATTTTCCATTGTATCAGTAAGAAGATAGATATATATTTTGATTAGTCTTTTGATATACTAGTATTAGAGAAAGGATGATATATTTTATTTTGAAGCAAGCAACTGAAGTAATAAATAATTTGTTCTTTTGATTGAATTTAGATGTTATGTCAGCATTAAGTCTCAAGAAGAACTTTTTCATTGAATAAGTTTTGTTTTGTGTGTTTCAAGCAATGAATCCTTGTCCATTTTTGTTGGAAATCTGAAAAATATATATTTGAAAGCACACTGGAAAATTGTTGTAGTTCGACTTTAATGTGCATTTCATTGGTCTTGAAGTATAGTACTTTTGTGCGCAATCAACATGTTGAGAAAAGAGAACATCGCATTTATGTTGTGTCTTGATTTTTTATTTTCCTGTCATATTTTCTTATTTCTTATCTGTCTATTTTAAAATCTCTTTATATCTTCATATACATATATGAAATGTGTAGTTCTGAATATGAAGCTAAATTCTTATGGGAAAAAAAATTATTTGATAGAAGACTTAACCTACCAAAACAATGTATGTAATCAAGTTTCGGTTTGAAATACAGCGTTGAATGATTTTCCTTCATACTTTCTTGTAGCATTAGGTGAAATCTTTATTTCACTTCTATGACATTATTCATGCTTGTTAATGATATTATTCATGTTTTGTTTTTTTGTTTTTTATATTAAAACAGCAGACATTTATCATTGCCTGTTGACTTAAGGTACACTTAAAATACACTTTACTTTAGATTAATTCACATCGTAAAGATGTGTTTGTGATTAAGGCAGGAAGAGCGTGAATTCTCTTGATGTTATTAAGTAGGGTCATATAGATATATGATGTGAAATTATATCCAAGATTTTATAGGAATCTTTAAAATTATGAGTATCATGCGTATAAAGTTGAGAGAAATGAGTTCTACCATTATCTACACTGCCAGTCTCACAAATATTTTTGCAATATTTCTGTCATCATCAGTAATGCTACTTGTCTGTAAGCCTTGGAAACCAGAGTAAGCAAATCAACTTATAAAACATGTGAGAGCAACCACATTGTGCTTTGTGATAGAAAACTGTTTTAGAGATGGTAGTTAGAGATTTTGTGCTTTTTAATGTTATGAAGAAAATAAAATTCAGGGAACATGGGTCAAACTTAGTATTTAATTTGTGTGTGCTGCAAAACGAGATGTTGCAATATATCTGTTATTTCACTGTTAAAGGAGAATGAAACCCTGGGAGAAATCAATTGTAATGAAAAGAGAGGATAGAGAGAAGGCAATTTGTAATAGTTTCACCCAAATGGTTACGAAATGAAAAAGTTTGAAAGTTTTGAAAGTCTTAATTTCTTTGGCGATCCTCAAATTGGCAGTGTTGCTTCAAAATGGCAGATTTAGAAGGACAACTCTCGGTATGTTTGTACACATATTCAATATTTTCTTCATTATCTATAGATGCTGCTTGTATCTTTGTGAACTCGACATATGTTGTGTCAAATACATTTTCCCATGATATATCTTTAAAAATTGATTTTCCCCCAGGGTTTCATTCTCCTTTAAGTACTTCTTTTTGATTTGAATGTTGCTGATAAGCTGTGCCTTTATGGAAACAATGTATGGTTCTCTAAGAGCCAGAAGGGTTTGAAGCTCAAAGAATATAACACAATGCCTCTCTGGCTTTCCACACACAGAATAATTCAGTCAATACAAAAGGCTTGAAAACTTCATGTATAGAATGTCAGTGAAAATATGAGTATATATGGTATAATGATCCAGGGCTCAGCACTAATAGGGGCGCCCAGGACACATGGGCTCCCAAAATTTAGGTCCGGACCCCTAATCTTTAACAATTTGAACTTGGGACTCCATACATTCAGAGCCTAAATTTAAGTCAAGGGCCCCTGCCAAAAAAGTTAGCGGGGAGCCCTATAATCAGATGAGGGTCAGTTAATGGATGTGGTACACTAAACCTACATTGATTACATGCATTTAGATTCGAGTTATGTATAGCATGGGTAAAAGTTCTGTAATACGCCTCACCCACATATGGCGATCTAGAAAAATGTATTTTTATGTTACTAGTATGTTACGAAAACTTTTTAGTTCACACTGATTCATTTCATGAAGAAAAAAAAAAATGATTACATTGCAAAAAATAAGCATAAATTCTAAGTTTATTATCAATCATTGAAGGTTTGTTGATAGATTATGTCATAATTTCTTGAAATTCTTGTTTGTTTTTAAACTTTCCATTGCATTGAAATGCCATGTTTTCTCTTAAAGGGGGTACCCAATGCTGAAACAATGTTAGTTCATTTAAAAGAGCATGATTTTATTCGCAGAAAATCATCGGCCTAAAGTATTTTTAAAAGTCGTGTTGCCAAGGAAACCCTCAAATGAGGTAAGATTTCGGGATATTTTTGACCCCTCAGCTGTGACCCAGTTTCAACTTGGTACCCACTTTGACGTCAAAATGACGTCAAAGTGGGTATCTTGTCGCGCATTTCTTGCAAAATGCGCGCAAGGTATAATACAAATTGTACAGTCTAGCGCGCAGCACAACTGCAATGCGCGAAGCTGGGTACCCACTTTTACGTCATACCTCATACTGAAATTTTTTGGTCAACTCTTGAATTTTTATGAGAAAATTAGTCAAAATGCATTGATTTCGAGTGAAAATCATCAAATATGTAATGTTATTCTTCTTTAATTCTGTTCTCGATCATATATCGAAAAAAAATTACCATTGTGTAATCACTTTAACACAAACAATTCCACCCCTCCCCCTTTATCCTTTTTGAGAGAAGTGCCTTTGATTCATACCTGATCATGGTAAATGGCAAAAG
The DNA here is from genome assembly GCA_029962745.1 of Echinometra lucunter. NCBI lineage: Eukaryota > Metazoa > Echinodermata > Echinoidea > Camarodonta > Echinometridae > Echinometra > Echinometra lucunter. The sequence goes on along the minus strand of CM057165.1, from coordinate 17,488,232 downwards.
GCTGTCTCAAAATGGATGATCATTTTGTTGAATGGCACACACAGATATAAAATACAAACCTCAGACCTCCATATATTACTCGACACTTGTGGTGATTAGATCTCATTAAAATGAAAGTACTGATAAATAAAAGCTAATTCATATAGATTATTGAATCTTCTTGTGTATTGATTTTCATTGCCTCATTGTGGTCCAATTGAACCCATATTGAAACTAAAGGCTCATTCAGATATCCAATGGCATGCCCTGTGCGGGCCCTGTGTTGTTTTTAAGGTGCTTTCACACATGATGCGACAGTGTGGTAACACACTGTGGCGCCACACTGTTTTGTCTTCACACATGATGGGACTTTGTGTCACCACAATATGCTTATGAACGCCCATTAACGCGTCAACTCTCAATAAGAGAGCATATTGTCAAAAGCAATCTCATGGCAACAATTTTTGCGCTAACTTTAAAGAAATTTGATTGATGCGCATTTTTTTGTATCTAGGCAGCAAACAAAAGTGTTTCCTGCCTTGGCGACATTTTTTTTGTCGCCCTATACCCCATAGGCTTGTACACAAAAAAGTGTGGTGACACAGCGTGTTACCACTCTGTCGCATCATGTGTGAAAGCACCTTTCGTGTTCACATTTGGCACGGTATACCATGTCACGTATAATGAGATATGCATTAAAGCATCATGTCAAATAGAAGAGAGTGTTGCCAAAAGTTGTGAAACTTGTGACATATATCTTGCTCTAAGTCACTCGATAAGAATTCGGTTGGTCTGCACATTTTTTTTCTGCCAGGTGGCATAAAAGAAAATTGCCTTTGCACTTTTTTTCTTTTGTATTTTTCTCTTCCAAAAAGAAAAAAAAATGGGGAAAAAATGGGGGTTTGCTGCTTTATGTATGCTTTGATTGGCCTCTATATTAAATATTGAACAGGAGTAGTGGAGAGAGAGAGAGAGAGAAACTGAAAGAGAGAGAGAGAGAACAAAGATGGAAAAGAGAAATGGGTGAGGGGGAGACTGAGAATTTCAAGACATCAAACAGCAAGCTTCACCCCTGCTTTGCCATCCTGGTTCTGGTTTACTACTGTACGCATGCCCTGTAGTGTGGGGTCCAGCTGACTTAACAAAAAGAATGGAAATGACAGGACCAAGGACGTAACTCCTTGATAGGACTAATGGATACTGATACGCAAAGAAAAATAAGACAGATTTTGATGGAAGTCAATCGATCAAAAGCAAATGTATCAACTGTCAACATTTCAAGCACCCTTCCTTTTGTTCTGTGCTAAATTTATGGATTTCACTTTTTTTTCTGAGAAAATGCTTCATGATACCTGTGTCTCAGATATATCATTATTATTACTACACGTATGAATAACGGACACTTGTTATGACTTTATTCCTATATGTACAAGATCTATTTGGGGGAAAATCATTGAATTTTCAGTTAAAAGCAAAATGAAATAACAATCTTTTGAATAGGATGAGTGGTAAGAAGGTACATCACTAAGTTCCAATTTAATGAAAATAAACAGCAAATTTTTCTTTGAAAAGGAGTTAGTTTCCTGTTCCTAAATAATCTTTTCTTGTGCAGATCTAGGCGTACTTCTGAAGTTCTGTCTCGTTTCTTGTTTTTTGGGTTTTTTTTCTTATTAACAACACATGCACATGTTGGTATCAATATAGCACATCAATTTATTTGATATATGATAAAATAATGATAATAATAGTTTGAACTTGATTAGCGCTTAATATTAAAAACAAAATCTCTAAGCGCTTTACAAACAAGGTAAAATTTATATAGAAAAAAAAATTGGCCAAATAAATATACTATACACAAAGGAATAATAACTTATACTACTAAATAAATTAGAATTAATACATGTAATACAAACTCAATATATTCTTAAACATTTTGATCTACAAGCAGTATTAACATTAATATTTTTCTGAGAAAAAACAGCAGTGTAGATAAAAAAAAAATGCCTTGCTCAAGGGCATAAGTGCCATGTCGGGAATCGAACCCCCGACTTTCGCGTCTCCAGTCAAGCACCTTAGACTATACTATACGACTACGGCACCTCTGCTTTCCCTTTCAGAAGCCCCCCTCCCCCCCCCCCCCCCCCCCCCCCAAAAAAAGTAATGTAATATTGTGTTCGCGTGTTCAAAGACACCGTATGTCAGCAACACGATGCTCATATTGCATATATGCGATATAGATTTTATATGCACGCGTTTCTTCGCCTTATCAATTTATTATTCTTGCTCAGCTCGTAGACGTATTTATTTCACGACATTAGGCCTTAGCCAATTCACACTACCCAGAATGGCCTCGAAACTCCGGATCCGATATCCGCATTGACTGAACACCTCACAAAATCAGACGACAAAACTTATCGGAGGCAGAGTAGTGGGCAAGTTAAGCCAAGGCAAAGGCAAAGCATCCACTTCAAGGCAGCAGCCGTACCGTCGACGTCGTAGGGCCTACCTCAGCGGGCCGGTGCTGCTCCGTCCTCTGGCTCTGGTCCTGAACTGAAGACGATCGAAATCTAGACGGCTAGCTACTAACCTGTTACTACTAGCTCAGGACAATAGAAAGACATGGCACATCTAGGGCCAGGCCCACGGCCAATGCACCCCTCTCAAATGCAACCGGTAGGTCTATTTTGTGTCTAACCACATCGTAAAAGAGTCTTCTGTCGTGTCTGTTTTGGTCAGAACTAGATCTATCATCTAGATCTAAGTTAGTTCTGGAGTTGGAGAAAAACCTCAAAACTAAGTTAACTGTCAATCATCAATGACACTGTTATTAAGTCAGAAAATGTTATAAAACTCCCGAGTCCTGGCACTAGTAATGCACTTTCATATCCATCTCTGATGACTGACGGACATGACAGAATGAAGGCGCTGCTGGTGCATACACAGCATGTACTGTGGACCAAAGTGTTCTGTCTCTAACACTGTACAGTTAGCAGTCGTCGTTAGCCTCTTATAATGGTAGGGTCAGCACTCCTCCTTTTTAGAGACAGAAGCGCCCCGTAGCCTTCTGCGTGCAATCTCATTGTGCTGGGCAGCACAACGAGAAAACTATCTCAAATCATCGATTTTCCCCCTCTATTCATGAATATAAAAATATCGTTATACACTATAGAGAATATAGCTTACCGATTTTATGATTTATTCCTTTTAGTTTTAACTCTCCATTTTCAGGTAAATCCAGCCCAGGGTCCTAACGTTAGGTTCTCTCGGTTGTAAATCTTGCAGCAGCCAACCTCTGTCTCTGTTCGCCTCCGCGCATTTTGCAGGGAGATCAGTGAATTTGCGACTCTCGCATTTATTTCAACCGTATTCAAACGATCGACCAATATGAAACAACAACAAAAACATCGTTCGTACGTATATGCCAAACGTACGTGGTCGATCGTTTGAATACGGCCAGTTAATTGAAATGCGAGGAGTCGCGAATTCACTGATCTCCAAGTGAAAAGCGCGGAGGCGAACAGGGCTCTTTTCTCTCATGTGACAGGGCAATATAATGTCACCAAGCTTGGATGCAAAGTGCATTAGCACCACTAAGTATCTTGTAAAGCAATTGGTTTTAATAAAAATGTTCTCAGTTTTCCTTAGTTATCTTTTTTTCTATTCTAAAGCATACATGTATGATGTACATGTAGTATAAATTGGAATGATTACAGAATAACCTACCAGACATTATACGCTCATACTAGGTCTACCCGTTTTCAGAAAGAATTGAGGATACATGCATGCATGTATAAAATGCCTTTGTTAGGGTATTCTGCAATTAAGCCAAAATTACAATTTGTGCTTTCATTTTAAAGGCATGTTAGCGCTCTCTCATTTTCCAGCCTTTTGGGAATTTTGCTTTGATTTATTTGTTTGTTCGATGTAGAAGATACTTTTTTTCTTTTTACTTTCTTAAATGAGATGTCATACCAGTCATTGTCGCTGATTTGCATATATATATATATATATTCCCATGTGAATTTGAAGGTCTTACATGTATATGCAGCAGCAAGCAATATCATAGTTATTTTTCCTCCCTGCCCCTTGATATTTCCTTTGACCTCACTGGCTCTCTCTCTTCTCCCAACTTCTCATGTCCACAATTTTCCTGGCCCGACTTAGTGGAATGCACCATCCTTGGTGTTTTACACATGCAGACACTGTTGTGTAAATGCAGGCATTGTGTTCAGGGCTCAAGGCCCTGTATTGGTGCTTACTGCTGAGGCAGCTGAGCTACATTGAAATTTCAAACTAGAGCCGATCTGATGTTCTTGTGCCTTATGACACAAGGGAATCGACTCTTGGAGTCAACTCTAATGTGGGAATCGACTCGCAGGCTAAGGCACCATTGAACCACCAAGCATGAGTCTACATATTGGAGTCGACTCCTCAGTTCTTTGGAATTCAAATAGGGTAGAACCAATTACTCTACTCTCCTTCCCCACTCCCAAGCCTAGTCGACTGCCACAGAAATTTACTCAGCCCAGCATGATTACAATTTTGCTCTTCTGGGCCCCGTAACACAAAGATTTGCAATCAATCGCAAAGTTATAACAGCCAATCAAGACCATTGTTTCATGCGCATCTCGTTCAAACAGGTGACCCTGGACCAATCAGAATGGCTGTTTTAAATTTGCGATTGATCGCAAACCTTTGTGTTATGGGCCCCTGGAAATTATCTCTTATTTTTTATGGTAAATTAGCCACATACCATTTGACTGTGAAGTCCATTGTTTCATCAAGAAAAAAAAAACAATTTAGAAAGAGTGTAAATTTTGTAGTTATGGTTTCATCTATTTATTCATTTCAACAGGGTATCAGGCCTGGAGGAGGCAATGCTCCGGGCTTCCAACAGTCGCAGATGTACAATGTGCGTGGAATGGGGATGCCCGGCAACAACATGGCCAACCAGCCTCCATGGGTAACATCCAACCAGGGCCCTTCCAACCAGCCCATGGTTGGTCCACAGCAGCAGGGGTTCCATCAACACCGGGAACATGGGGCACCTCCGATGCAGTATGGCCAGGCAAGCAGGCAGCCTCCATCTCAGCAACAAATGCAGTTTCCTCAGCAGCAGCAGTATCAGCAGCAGCAGGGTCAAGGGCAGTTTTACCCTCAGCAGCAGGGTCCAATGCAGCAACAGCAACAATATCCTCCTCATGCAACATCGAACGGTAATCTATGTTCGCTGCTTACATGTGTGTGTGTGTGTGTGTGTGTGTGTGTGTGTGTGTGTACACATCATGTCATCAAAATCTATAATGTGGAACATGAAGCAGGGATGCCATTTATCAAGTTTTTGCCCAAATTTTATCAAGCTCTGGAATTTCTCTGTTCAGGCTTAGGAGGGGAAAAATGGACCCAAAATTTGGGGGACTCTTTTTGAAGACTCAACTGGTATCCCTACTGAAGTCCCTAGTGAAATAATTCCTTGCATAGTGCTCTCTGATATTACATTGTGCTTTTTCATTTGTTTGTTGTGTTTTTTAGGTAATTTGTGACTTGTCTCCCCCTAACTCTTGAAATATAAAGAAGCAGATTTCTCTCTGAACATTATAATATTAATCATTTCAAATGCAGCTTTCCAATGTTTAATCAAGTATTGGAAGATGTGTGCTTAGATAAACCACTCATATTACCAAATACTACCAGTATTCTACTGGAACTATAGATTAATGTACTCGACTTATTTGTTTTTAACTACAGTTAATGTGACTCCCGGCTGGAAAGTAGGACTCTATGCAAGTGAGCAAAAACAACAGGTGAGGAAAAAACCTTATTCGTATTCTCTCAATGGCTTATCTTCTGCTCATATCATTCAACAGAAACTAAACATCTATCTGGCTCTAAACCATATACCAGGTATATAAACTGTGAAATATCACTGCAAGAACCTTTTAGAGAAAACAAATATTATGAGTCCTAGTTTTCATGCATCTTTGAAAGTTTTATTTCAAAATAGATGAATAACTTGCAACTCAGTTGTATGCCATCAGGTTTAGAAGTCAAATGTTTTTCTTGGTACAGGCCTTTTGACTATAAACCTTTGCTGTCTTTTGTAATGTTGGCTACTGGTCCTGCTTTTAATTCTTTGTACACATATTGAGAACTTTGACTGCAAAGAAGGTTGCAAACTACAGACAAAGAGGATTAGTCATTAAATGCATCAGAGTTCATTCTGTGTCAGGCATTGGGGAAACGGTCCATAAAGCCAGAGTTTAGGATAGCCACAAGAGAGCTCTCAGCAAAGGTGATTTTTCTGTGGTGATGAAGTAAGAAATGCAGATAGTTAATATGTTAGAGAGAGAATTCAAACATTGTGAAAATATTCCCAGCACATGAATTTCATGAAAATGTGCAGATTCCTGTACCCCTTTCTTTTCTGATTCCACTGCTGTATCCTAATCACTCTGTTATTATCATGGTCTTATAATATCCAGTGTCAGGTGTGTTGCAACAAGGAATTTCTAACTACCCTTCCCTCCTAGGTACATGCAGCTGAATATTGAAAGTGACATTGGAAAAGCTACATGTATGTTTGTCAGGAGTCAGGACTCTTGAAAATGTGTTTGTTTGGAGTTTGTCAACATGTTTCTGTGCCTGTAAAAATAACAAATTGTATTGAAATACGATTTAAAGATGACATACGGTATGAACGTGTAAATGATAACACTGTTACATTTACAAATGCATGTACATTACAAGTTTGTATTACATGTATGTACATATGTACATGTGCATTCTGTAGTACATGTAGGTTTACATGAAACTTTTCCAAGTTACGGGGTTTCTTTTGTATCATATTGGATGCAGTTAACATGTTATCAAGTTAATACATTGCTGTTGCAGTTTAACTGACTGATCATTTTATCTTTATTGAAAGATTTCACTGAGAATTCTGAAATGAGAAACAAATGGCACGAGTAGAAGCCAACAGCAAAGAAGGTGAAATGTGCAAGATTATTTCATAATACCAGTCCATGATTGCATTGTATTTGCCACGTTTTTTTTTAGCCAGATCTGTAGGATATATCAGATGACATCAACACTTTCATCCTGAAATTGCAGATATTAGTATAGAGTTAATAAGTAATTATTTTTACCCTTATTCAGCATTCCCTTTGAGTCCAGTGTTTGCAGTTGTTGTTTGGCCCTTTCTGCGTCAACTCCCGAGGTTAAGGTGGTCTATGAAGAATGGTTTCCAGAATTGACCGTCCATATTTGTTTTTCGTGGTTGACGCCCTTACCAGCTTTGCAACATGTATACACTCTCTTTTCATAAGATGATCTTTGAAGTTAAGATTGCCCTTACTGGCTCTGAAGGTCATTTCTCCATATTTATCTTCAGAGGGTGGTTCTCAAACCAGCTTCGCAGCACTTACTCTCTATTTACACAATGACCTACGAAGTTAGTATTGGCCTGTTTTTGAAGGTCGACCTTTTAGACCTATCCACTTGTGTTTGCAATTGCCATAAGAAAATTTTGTAATATTTTCCTCTGTTTACTGATTAACTCGTGAAGTTGATTTGGTTTTCGTGTAAGAGTGGGTCGAAGAGTCAACTTTCTTTGTAATGCCTCCACGCACCGAAGGTGGTGTACAGTGTATTTCAACTATTTGTATATGATACTGGGGGACACGGTGGTCAGACTTTTGGGATGTTAGTTACTCACATGTAGTTGTTAGGTCAAAGAGGTCTATTAAAATGTAATTATAGGTGTTTTATTCTGGGGGTCGTTTCCTGAAATGGTCATAAGTCAAACTTCTTGGACATCCCGTTGAAACGTGTGTTGTAGAGTTAACGCACGTTTCAACAAAGAAACGAACAAATCAAACAAAAAAACAAAACTCACATGTGTAACATCAACCAGGTGAATTGTGGCTGTTTTCATTACTTTTTGACACCCATCGTGGGCACTTATGTCGTATGCTAACAGCAAAGGGTATAAAACACTTTGACCTGTTGAACACCATTTTATTGTGGTATAACACACATTTTCCATAGACCCCAGTCGGAGTTATCTCTTTCTTAGTATTCAATTGGGTTAAGTGACTTGTTATAGGAAATGGATATCCTTAAAGCTCTGGGGCCCAGTAGATGGATTCTGTTTTATTTGGGGGGGGGGGGGTTTCTCCTATAACTGTGGTGGTTGTTTGGATAATGACCGGAAAGGTGTTTTTCTTAAGAAAACAAAGCTAAAAAAATAATCTAAAAAAATAATAAAGGCATCAGCAATGAAGAAAGATTGAATCCCCTTATATTTAATCTCTTTCATTGGATTCTAGTCTATGATTTTATACCCTAGGTTCATTTAAAGATGTCTAGAGGATAATAGTAATATATTACATTAATATAGCAGATTACATGAATACTTGAATGCCCTTTACCATGTTCCTAAAAGATGGGTTTTTTTGTGAAAGCAAATATATTGATCTGTGAAATCCAGACCCATTTCATTGGAGCTTGCATCCTCTTTGAACCAGGCCGACTTCTCAGCGTGACCAGCATGACCAACTCCCCTGTGGGACTAAACGTGAAATTCAATGGAATGCATGGATGGTAATGCCCTGCTGGGATAGCATTGCTGGCATTCCAGCTCTGTATCATTTCACAAGGATGCGCTGGCCTCGCTGGTCAGAGGATGCAGATTTGTTGTCCAAGGGATAACAGGCATGGAGATTCCACAAATAATTTTCTTTATTTGGATCATAAATCAGACATTTTGTCACCTTTATCATACTTGAACTCATAGTAATACATTGTCTCCTTTTAGTGATACGTTTGCATTATCTTTTGACCTAAAATTATAGGAATGATAAATTGTATGATCTGGGCCCCCGTAACAAAGATTTGCAATCAATCGCAAAGTTGTAACAGCCAATCAAGACCATTGTTTAATGCACATCTCGTTCAAAAAAGGTGACTCTGGACCAATCAGAATGGTTGTTTTAGATTTGCGATTGATCGTAAACCTTTGTGTTATGGGCCCCAGAAAGTGCTAAAATCACAAGTAATTTTTGACATTTTTTCTAATGCAATACATCGTAAGTACAGTTTACAAATGTAAGTGATTTGATTGTAGCTAATCATTAAGCTCTTTAAATTGGCAACGCAATGTAGCTTTTTATATATGGAAATTGACAGTTTTTTCTGTTCTTTTGCAAATTTCATTCATCTTGGTACATATGTAATATCAATGCAAATTTATTTTTTTGTACAGTGTAAGAGTGGAAGATAAGAATAACTGTTGCCAATTTGAGGATGGAAAGCTGATTCCTTTAACTCTTAAGAATACTCTGTATTGCTGTGGGTTAATACCCTAACAGCAAAAGGTCTAGAACAACTGTGTTGTACTTGTGCAAGTTTTTGTTATCACTTTGTCATCAGAGGATGATCCGTATATTAAATCTGTTTTTTGAAAACAACAGCAAAAAAAAAAGGAATAGACACATGTATGCAGCCTGTATAATAAACTCACATGCTCATTCCCAATGCTGCCCCCTCTCTCTCTCTCTCTCTAAAAGGAGCATTAAATTGGTGATACTGCTTTATTTATCAGTTACGTTAAGCTCATTCACACATAAAGAAAATGTGAGATTTTAATCGTGATTCAAGTCCCCCCTTTTTTAAACTCCTGTTTTCAGTTAGAATATAAATTGATATAATTCATATCATATCTTAATCCTGTTGACCCTCATTACAACTGTCTATGCAGAGTAGATAATTTGACATTATTTGCAAATTTCACTACCTATATTTGTGACTTTAATCACTATCAAAATCCTGGCAATAAGTGAAATTAAAGGTTAGCAGGCAAAAAAGTGAACCTGTGATTGCGATTAAAAAAGAATATTGTTTTTATCGTACTTCTTCATCTGTTGTGTGAATGACCCCACTGCCTTTATCCATTGTTTACAGTGTGGTGACCATGCTGAGCTGCCAGCAGTGTTAATAGGTCATTAGCGTTGCATACACGTCACTGCAAAGATTTATTTTGTCAGGATCTCTGAACGTCATAAGGAAGATTGCTTCAGTTTGAACCGTATCACTTTCTTCTTGACCTGCTAGCTGTCCATCTGCATTGTATTTGCATCTTTGTGGAATCTGTTCTAGGTTATTATGTATGCTATATTCTAAAGCTGTCCTTTATCTGTGGTCCATCCAATATGCATGACAATGCATGTTATGAATTTCAAATTGAAATTCATCTGTATAGTGTACTTCTGCATTTGGTCAGACTGGGCTAAAATATACCTCCATTTTAGGAGGGATGCAGACAAGTGTATCATTTGTATCATTAATTTCATTACTCATGTAACTATTTTCTGGTCAGATCTTTGCTTCGCAGCAGTTGCAGAGTGAATATTACTCTTTGGAGATGAATACATTCTGTTTACATCATGCGGAGTAGAATTTTCCCACAAAACCTTTTACATGCTTGCAATTTCTTTTTTTTTATTTCTTTTTTTTTATCAGAGGAAATGGCCTACATAACGACAAAGCTCTTTGTGTTTTTCATGAATTGATAAAATCATAGGACAAATTTTTGTGCTAAATAGGGATGAAAGAAAACCCTTGATTTTTTTTTATTTTTTATTTTTTAGATTTGCTTATTCAAGAGATATTTATTTACAAAACTAAAAAAAGTTTTTGAAAATCGTGACTAGTCACTCCTAACCCCCCCCCCCTTTCCCTTTCCCATGTCTCCAAGCACAGACCCTAATTTACACTTCATGAGAAGGCATTGCCTTTCAATCATACCTGTATCAATCAGGTATGATTATGTACGTCTGGGACCTACCCTAACATCACCATCCAAGACCAAAAGGCACGACTCATTTTTGAACCGCGGTCCAGTCAGAGTCAGTTTGTAGGAGAGACGGGGAGCCGACTGCGGACATTACCGCCAGACCAAGTCCCTGCTCCCTAGCACTTCCTTTAGGAAGACTAGTTAAGATTGTGATTTATCAAAGCTGACAAGGGTCTGTGCTTGCAGACTACACATACTCAAAGACCATTCATCATTGATGCTATTGACAAAGATGAGATCAGTGAGAGGGTGATGACTCTTGACAGGTGAAATCCAAAAGGGTTCACAGTCAACAGAGGAGCAAGAGGAGAGAGCTCTGGAGGAGAATAGAGGACCGTAGTTTAAGATATAAATTTGGATATTTACAATACTGGGGTAAGCCTATTCCTTTTCCTGAATTTGAAACTTCAAGTTTCTCTGGTATCTGTAGTTAAGATTTAACTTTTTTTTTAATGACTTTGCAGTTTCCCCTATAAGATGAATAGAATTTGCCATTAACTGTTTGAATTCACAGATGTCACTGAGAAGTGATTTATTACACATCCTCTTCCGCTGGTCCAAAGTGGTGCATAGAGGAAGCAGCCGTTGACTTTACACAAAATGTACGCAGTCCCAAATCACCCTCTTGGAATTTCATGTCTAGAAATACATGTATATGCCAGGGACCTCCTCATTCTTTGTAAAATTTTGAGAGAACTCTGCGATATAAATTATGCTCTAATCTGGGACTGTGATCTAGATGTATGGTTCTTGTATAGGTATTATAGTATGTTTTCTCAATCACAGTCTGTTCTGTCGTCTTCTTACTGTATTAAACACTACATGTACATGACTACCTCTTTCTTTAGCCCAACATATGAAGGGGATACTTGTAATAGACACTACTAATGACCATTTGGTTAAGTAATTATCTCCATCCATAGCTCTGATACCCGAAGCGATAATGGATTAATATTTAATCTGTCAAATGCATGGCTGCATCCAGGTTGAATCACTTTCAGTTCAGCTGACAAGAACTTGAACTATGTTTTATCTTTTATCTTGGAGCTCGAGTCATCCCAAGCTAGGTGTTTAACTGGTTAAAAGAATATTAAAGAAGTCTTGATTCAAGTGTTTTCATGTGGTAGAATGATTGATCAACATTTCATTTTTACAATTCGCAAAAAATGTGTCAGGGGAAGTGGCTGTTGTTGACACGTCATAAAATGTGGTTTGGTAAGTACGATGATTCGTACATGGTATGTGATGCATCAGATGTGATGAGCTTTGCTAGCTACACGTAGCTACTGTAAACACTGTTATTTTTGCGTGATTAAATTTGAGCGCTGAGCGACCTAGAAATACATTTGCTGGTTCTTAAATTCACGCTGCACAAATACTCAATTTTGCAAAAGTGCAAGATTTGATTTAATATTTCATTTGATATGAAATCATGCTAATATTTTTGCAAGTTCTGTAATTCACGCTTGCCGAAAATAGCACTAAATCTGTGAAAATGAATGTACTACAAATATTTCTGCATTTACAGTATGCCAGTAATGTACACTGGACTTCATATGTGTGCTCTAAACGTACCTGCTCCAGAGGCCTAACTGGTGTTTCAGTTAGCCTCAGTAATGAACTTCAATGACATTTTAAAGCTGTCACAATAATTGGACTACGAGATGGTGATTTATCAAACAGGCACAGACAAGGGACAAGAATAGTATCCTGTTTTGTTTTGCTACCTCTGGGCTATGTATGAAAGTTCAGTAGCACAACGTGTATACAATGTACATCGACTGATTAGCGTAGATGGTACAATCCAAGTCCCAGACAACCTTTGATGACATCGTGTTCCATTTGATAGGGGCATATTTTTGTAAATGTTATGGATGTATTTCATCCACCTCTTCACATTGGCATTCATCTCTTCCTCTTCACCACAGATTCTTCCTGTGATGTTCCATCTGGTGTCTTTACTTCAAACTTTTTTCTCAGAAAGTTCATGGAAACATGGCTAGTTTTTCGTTTCAGTGCCGACTTGCGGTTTGTCATTGATGGCCAGCATGACATCAACATATTATGAAAATACCACCGTTCCTTAATGGTCAATGATACTCCCCCCTCTCTCTCTCTCTCTCTCTCTCTTTCTAGGAAGGAATGTTTTGATGTCCTCAGGGGCCATTTTGTGTCTCTGTCTTTATAGAAAAGTCTGAGTTGCCAAGATATTGTATATAATTTTTTATTTCATCAAGTATATGTATGCTTTGTTGATATTTTTTTGTCTTTTCAATTTAATATTCGCATATTCACAGTTGGCTCCCCCCCCCATTTGGTTCCCTCCTCGATATCAGGGGCTTTATTATATGCGATTCCAATAAAAATCCACTTTCTTTTTATGCAGTCAGAAAGATGTACTTGCTTGTCTTGAGAGTAGTGAAAATATGACTTCTTAATTCTCATGCTTGATTTGCAGCAGCAAAGTTTTGATCCTCCGCCTCCTGGAGAAGAGAGAGACGTAGGCAATAGACGTGGTGATTTTTTGGACAACTCTAAGCAACCATATGACCCTCATAACCCAAGTCGTGATCATGGATCTGGTCCATATGAGAATACACCTGGGAAGGGGAAAGGGACCAAGGAAAGGAGGAGAGAAAGACGGAGGATGGAGAGAGAGCAAAGGACCCGGCAGGAGTCCCAAGGTAGTAACAGTGCAGAATCTTCCATATGGGATGTCGTAACATCCATCGTGAACATCCCCGATGCAGAGAAACAAGCAAGGGATCGAGATTCAAGAGACCGTGGCTCCAGAGAACGAGATTTTAGGGAACGAGAGTTAAGAGAACAAGAACTAAGAGAGCGTGGCTTGCGAGAAAGAGAATTTAGGGAGCGAGAATTAAGAGAACGAGAATTCAGAGATCGAGAACTACGAGAAAGAGAGTTTAGGGAACGAGAACTGAGACAACGAGAATTAAAAGAACAAGAAGAGAGAGCGCGAGAAAATAGAGAACAGAAATTAAGAGAAATAGATGCAAGAAAACAAGGCTCAAGAGAGCAAGAACTGAGAGAACGAGCCTCAAAAGTATTGCGAGAAGGACCTCCAAAAGAAGAAAGTCAGGATTGGGACAGAGGCAGGGAACAGGAGAGAGGCAGAGAACAGCACAGACCAGGAGACAGTAGCAGAGGGAGAGGTGGTCGAGATGATAATCAGAGAAGTGGTGGTAGTAATCGTGGCGGCAGTCGTGGTAGTGATAGAAGTGACAACCGTAGCAGTGATCGTGCCAGTGATCGGAAGAGGGATGAAAGCAGAAGTAGAGGTCAAGATGAGAGGAGATCGGGAAGTAGAAATGAGGGCCGTCATCGTTCGAGCAGAAGTCAGGATAGACAACGGGACAATCGTGATGATCATGGCAGACCGAAAGATGATGATCAGAGGAGTCATATTTCCCGTGGAGAAAATGAAAAGAAATCAGATGACCATAGATATCCAGACAAAGGGTCTTTAAGGCAAAGCTCTTCGAAGGATCAAGAGGGAGTTACTTCAGAGAGAGACCAAAAGAGCAAGAAGCAGTCAGGAACATCTTCTTCAAAAGACAGCTGTAGGCAGGGAAGGTCTGACACTAGACAAGGGAAACAATCTTTTATTGCCAGCCAGCAATGGCAGGACAGCCATTTCCGGGAGAATTTGAACGAGACAGCAGAATATTCTAAAGAAGAGTGGTCCCAGAGAGCGAGGATTGAACAGTGGAATCAAGTTGAAAAGGAAGCTTTGTCCAGGAATGCCTTTGGTCAGAAGGATGACATCACTGAACAACCAATGGAAATTGAAGATGATGAATCTGGAGGGTCCTCTTTTCGGAATAGTTCAGCAATGCCAACACCTCTTTCAGAACCCTTTGCACAACAGAGGTCAATGGAAGAGCGGGCCAAACAGACGGCACATGAAGCTGTGGAAAAACTTCGTAGCATCCTGAGGACAGCAGAGCAGAAGGGGAATCAAGGCAAAGGGGCAAAGCAGAGAGGAGACAAAAAGGTGAGTCACCATCTCAAACATTTGAAATGCTAAATATAACACCACAAAACCATTCTCTTTAGGAAAGTCCATAATAAAAAGAGGAAATTTGCAGTTCCTTACCTTTTTGATTATACTAATTATTGTTAGGAACTTGTCTGTTTTATGTAATGCAGGATTGCCTTTCTCATGCTCATTTAGCTCTAGCATGTGTATAAGCACTATGAAGTTAAAAAGAGTTTCATGAATGCCATTTCCTTTCTAGCTAAAATTGTCAACTTTTATGACTTATCGATCAATTCCTCCTCTACATCTATGTCCTTTCAGGCAAACCTTACCTTTCAGTGGACTGACAAGTCAAAGACAAAGGGTGAATTTAGGTGTATTATCTGCATGCTAAACTTCACAACCCAAGCGGTGAGTTACTTTGAATTTTCTGTGAAGCCTAGACCTTTGGCAGAACTTCGTTGAATCCTTCACGTCCATCCATGTAGCTTCACAGGGCGTAGGGTAGGAATGGTCAAGGCAATTCTACGGTTCAAACCCTTTGTCGACTACGTCCACTGTTGTCACAGTTGTACAGTTAAATTAAAGAATTGTAGTAATTAGTTTTCTCCTTTAAAAGTGTACCAGGGAACCTGAAAATTGCTTGGATACTAGAGCAGTATCTGTACAATAATTATCAACAGCAATGACTACTCTAAGGATATGGGAATTTCAAGAATATATTACAAGAACAGTTTTCATTATTTTTTACTTTAAATTATTTCAGGCAAATTGTTAAAGTATCAATTAACCCCTGTACATACCCTACTTGGAGAGAATTTGCTGTAATTTTCTGAAGTTGTCATGCGTGGTATTTGCTCTATTGATGTTATGCATGTTTGGGAAGAAGGCATACCCTTTTTAGTTGAAACGCTTTAACACTTTTGATCAATAAAAAAGCTAAAAATCTATGACTTATATCAAACCAAATTCGCACATTCATTTTGAAAACTTGACGAGTACTGGTTTTTCTTAAGCAAGTCTGAATGTACCAGCTATTACTAGTAATAGATTTTTCATTATTTTACTCTCTCTCCTTTGATACAATTTAGTCCAAACTAAATATGAATTGAATTGAATTGAAATAATTGAAATTTTGAAGAAAAAAATAAATAAATGAGTGGTCTGTGTTTCGATTTCATCCAGCTTTTCATAAAACATTGCTTGACCAGTGAGCATCTTGAGAAATTGAAGGTGCAAAGAATGAAGGATGAAGCGTTGCTGGAAGCTTACAACCGCCCCTCAAAAACTTCTTCCAAGAATAAGTCCAGTACGGAGTCCAAGGGAAGTGGGGGCTCTGGGAATTTCCCGTCCAGAGGGAGAGGGGACTCTGCCAAAAGGGAATCTGGAGGGGTAGGAAGCGTAGCCTATCAGGGGCTAGATGAGTCAGAAGGGGTAGGAAGTGTAGCCTATCGGGGGCTAGATGTATCAGGAGGGGGATCCTCGCTGCAACTTAGAGGATCCAGTGAGCAAGAGGCTTCACTCATAAGCACTTCAGATGCTAAGGGAGGATTGACAGACATGGTTCCACAGTCGTCCGGAGCATCAGAGACATTGTCCAATCAGGAGCTGTCAATGATTGAGGCTTTGGCCAATCAGGAGAGCGAAGTAGCAGAGCTGATGGCCCCTCAGCAATCTAGTAATGACCCTTGGACAAACCAGCATGCAGCAATGGAGAAGGCAAACATTCTCCAACAGGAAGAAGTAAACATAAAGGAGAGCAGGTAAGTCTTTATAAGGAGGGCTTTCAAGAGTAGGTATTCTTTAACCTGTTTTAGTCTGTCATGGTATTTGTAGGGTATATACAGATTTATTTAAGATTTTTACAATGTAACATTTTATGAAAGACTGGCTTTTGAATTCAGATTCAGATAATCTTCCTAGTTTTAAAATCAAAACAAACCAGTCCAAGATGAACAAGTTGAAAAGATAGAAGAGATCAATATTACCCACCACCATCCGAGACTGTACACGTTCTGATCGAATGTTGATTGCAGGTCAAGCCAGCCACTCGACCATGGATTTCAATCTCCCTTTTCTTCATTTGCCAGACAGCTGTGCATATTTTCCTGTTGAAATAGTGATCATGTTTTTGATCTGATTCTGATGTATTTTCTGGACAGAGTAGTGCCTGAACAAGACTGTAAATGCCTACAGATAAAGCAAATGAGTACATTTAGCAGGAAAATTATGGATGACAACATTTCAACAATGATGTGTATAGTGTATTCTTATTGCATTAGCCCGAGTTTAGGCATTATCAAATATCTTTGTTAAGTATCTTTGGTCGCTGATGGGAGCGTTGGATGACAGCATTAAGTCGTCTTGAATGTTGAATGGCCATGTGCATTTGTTGAGACGTGGAATTGCCGTTGGGTCAGAATTTGAACATTCGGTACCACTCATTTTGCATAATACACTGCTCATTTCAGGTGCTTTTCTTGGGCGACTTGTTTTTGATGCATATATGGTAAGAGTCTGCTGAGTCTATGAGTGACCAGACAGACCTCTCTTATAGCATCAAAACAGAAGACTGACAATTATTTTTAAGCTTTTCTTTACAAGTCACCCATCTCCGGTGAACCTTGGACACATGGGAGTTGATAAACATTCAAGTTCACTTGTGAAAAAATGTGAGCTGATAGAATTGGAAAATAGTCTCTCCAATAAATTGTTATCATTTTCTGCCTCATCCAGGTGAGGATGGGGTTATCAAATTTAGAGAGATTTGCATTGCCATCTTGTTGAATCAGTGAACCATGTTGAATAACAGACACACTATGTTTCTGTCCAACAATTACTTGGGTTCTGCAAGTTCAGTGCTCAAATGGCACTTAATGGCATTGTTTCTTGAACACAGGATAGGCACCTCCAGTGGAAACTGTTGGGTGGGTTTTTTTTTTTCATCATTTTTTGAAAGTCACCAATGAATTGTTGGATCATCAAACTGAGGTTTCCCCGATACAGAAGGAATTTAAATATTGGTGTTCTAGAAAGAAGAAGCACTCAAATTTGCTTGGCCAAACTCAACGAGGGTCATACTTCAATCTGCATCACCGATGTCAAGAAGGGGAAACGAAAACCCATTGCACTGTGGATGTGCCACTATACTGAGTTTCCTTCTCCCTCGACAAAAATGTAGAGGGTTTTTGCCATGTGAAGAAGGTGTCTCTCTTACCCAAGGGCCCAGCATTTTATATGCTATTTAAAGCATAGTGTTTGCCAGGGGTTGCCAGCCTATATCAGTGAAATAGAAGAGAAGCACTTTAACCTACAAAGCAGACATCAGTCATTTGCCTGAGCTGAATTGTTAGTCTGCTATTCTCATGGCAGGTACCCACCTGCCAACAGCACCAACTTGGCTCTTCAGTCAGTATTGAAAGTTGCTGCACAGCTGCCTGACCATCCAAACAGGGTGGTGGGAAGGATCTTTTTTTTTTTTTAATTGATTCTAAATGAGTATCCTTAAGATACAGTGCAGAGCTGATCGTTGAGACAAAATTACATGTAGCTTGAGTGATCTCATAGATCGTGCTGAACATGTAAGAATTGAATGCCCTTCTTGATAAGTCAATTGTCTGTTTGTGCATCTTTGAATAAAAGATGATACATGTACATGTTTTGTCACTGATTCTTTAAATAGGACAGCATGTAGAGATTCAGTGTGCTGAACACATAAGGAATGAATGCCCTTTTTGATAAGTTAATTGTCTGTTTGTGCTTCTTTGAATAAAAGATGATATGTGTATTATCGCTTATTCCTTAAATAGGACAGCGTGTAGAGATTCAGTGTGGCACTGTAAGCTGTATCATGTTAAGTATGAAATGATAGTGATACACCAGATTTGATCACACCAAGTGGATGCAGGTACATACACCAAGTGGATGCAGGTACATACACCTATTGAAAATAATCAGTGAACAAGAATCTCTGTGACTCACAGACATTTCAGAAAGTGTTTACAGGGCTAAAGCAAATGGAAGGCAGAAATCTTTCCTTTCTGGAAGCATGAAAAAAAAAACCCAAGGAGTATGCTACAGGTCTGTTATGTATATTCATAGCAGTTGATGGCACCAGGATCAGTGTCAGATAAGTGCATGATGATGTTGGGTTCTCCAAATTGAGGGCTACACTACAGGATGTGCATGTACTGATCTCATTTTCAATTCATGATCTGAGAAGAGACAAGACCAAGCTGGTTTCATAAGCTGTGTAAATAAAGCCAGAGTCTTGTACTAAAGGAGGAACTGTGATGAGAATGGAAAGAGACATCTTATGAGGATATTGGAGGGTACATTAAAAAGAGGTTAGCCCAAATTAGATGGAGAAATGATTAATGATTAATTCTCCAAATATGTATCCACAACCATTCCAGAGGTTAATCAAAAAAAGCCTTCAAGAAGAAACCCTCAAAGCATTCAGAAGTTTGTTTCTGATGAGGCATCCACAGGAATTCCAGAAGTTCATCCAGAGAGGTGTCCACAAAGGTTTCACAGATTTACCACAAGCTATATAGTGATGTACCCACAAGGATTCTAGTATGCATAAGATTCCAGATGTGTATCCTTGAACCTGCAATTAAAGTGTATCCTCAAGGCTCCAGGGGTGTACCCACAATGCTCCAGAGGTGTACCCACAAAGATTCCAGAGGTGTATCCACAAGGCTTCAAGTGGTGTATCCACAAGCCGCCTACCTGTGTATCCACAAGGCT
Source organism: Echinometra lucunter (assembly GCA_029962745.1). Classification (NCBI taxonomy): domain Eukaryota; kingdom Metazoa; phylum Echinodermata; class Echinoidea; order Camarodonta; family Echinometridae; genus Echinometra; species Echinometra lucunter. The sequence goes on along the minus strand of CM057165.1, from coordinate 17,468,649 downwards.
CCAGAGGGGTATCCAAAAGACTTCAAAGGCATATTCACTAAGCTTCCAGAGGTATATCCACAAGATTTCCAGAGTTGTATCTACAAGGCTCCAGAGGTGTACCCACAAGGTTCCAGAGGTGTATCCATAAGGTTCCAGAGATGTATCCAAAAGGTTTCCAGAGGTGTATCCACAGGCTCCAGGAATGTATCCCCAAGGCTTCCAGAGATGTATCCACAAGGTTTCCAGAGGTGTATCCACAAGGTTTCCAGAGGTGTATCCACAAGGCTCCAGAGGTGTATCCCCAAGGCTTCCAGAGGTGTATCCACGATGCTTCAGAGGTGAACCCACAAGGCTCCAGAGGTGTATCCACAAGGTTTGCAGAGGTGTATCCACAAGGCTTCAGAGGTGTATCCACAAGGTTCTAGATGTGTATCCACAAGGCTCCAGAGATGTATCCACAAGGTTTTTCAGAAGTGTATCCACAAGGCTACAGAAGTCTATAGACATGGTTCCACCTCCTTATCCGCAAGGCTCCAGAGGTGTATCCACAAGGTTCTAGATGTGTATCCACAAGGCTCCAGAGATGTATCCACAAGGTTTTTCAGAAGTGTATCCACAAGGCTACAGAAGTCTATCGACATGGGTTCCAACTCTGTATCCACAAGGCTCCGGAGGTGTATCCACAAAGCTCCAAATGTGTGTCCATAAGGCTCCACATATGTAACTACCAGGCTCCAGAGGTGTATCCACAAGACTCCAGAGGTGTATCCACAAAGCTCCAGAGATGTATCCACAAGGTTTCCTGAGGTGTATCCACAGGGGTTCCAGAGGTGTATCCATGATGCTTCAGAGGTGTACCCACAAGGCTCCAGAGGTGTATCCACCAGGCTCCAGAGGTGTATCCACAAGGTTTGCAGAGGTGTATCCACAAGGCTTCAGAGGTGTATCCACAAGGTTCTAGATGTGTATCCAAAAGGCTCCAGAGATGTATCCACAAGGTTTTATAGAAGTGTATCTACAAGGCTACAGAAGTCTATCAACATGGGTTCCACCTCTGTATCCGAAAGGCTCCAGAGGTGAATCCACAAAGCTCCAAATGTGTGTCCATAACAGGGAAAAAGTATACGGGGGCTCAGGGTGAATTTGCCCTCGAAATGCCAAAAAGAGCCCTGGAAAACTAAAAAAGAGCACCTGAAATTCTCATAAGGTCCAGTGTTAACTGTATTTCAATGTAGAATATTCGGTCCATTGGGCTCAAAAAGTAGCCCCGGAAAAAAAATAATTTTTTTTCCCTGGTCCATAAGGCTCCACATATGTAACTACCAGGCTCTAGAGGTGTATCCACAAAGCTCCAGAGATGTATCCACAAGGTTTCCAGAGGTGTATCCACAAGGCTCCAGAGGTGTATCCCCAAGGCTTCCAGAGGTGTATTTACAAGGCTCCATGGTTTCTCAAGGTTTACCCATGAGGCTCCAGAGGTGTATCCATAAGGATCCAGAGGTGTATCTACAAGGCTCGAGACATGTATCCACATGGCTCAGGTGATATTTCCACATGGCTTCCAGACTGTATTCACAAGGCTTCCAGAGGTGTCCCCATAATTCTACCTGTGTATCCTCAAGGCTCCAGAGATGTATCCACAGGTTTTCCAGTCATTAACACACAAGTTCAAAGAGGTGTTTTTTTAGAAGGCTTTCCAGAGGTTTCCAGAGGTTTATAGACAAGTCCTCTGGAGTTTTATCTACAAGGATTCTGGTAAGGCATCCAGTAATCTTCCAGTAATGTAGCTGTGAAGCTTTTAGGAGTATCTACAATTGTTTGATTTGTATATCCACAAGGGTTTCAAAGTAGTATCCAACCAGCCATCTAAGATGTTTCTTCAAGCAAGGCTTCCAGTACATCCAGTACAAGGCTCCTGGAGATAAATCCACAGTGATTAAATTCTTCAAATGGTGTATCAACAAGGTTTCCAGTATTATACCTTCAACACCTTGGGCTGCATTACCCACAAGACTTCTGATAGTACATGTCTAGTAACAATATGTGGTTATAAACATGGGACCTTTAATACTATATCAACTCTTCCTTAATTGTAAAAAGCAGGACTTCAGTTGCAAATCTTTTGAAGCGTAATACAAATCCAGCATGAAAATCTTCCAGTTTTTTGTGAAAGGCATTCTGTTTTTTTTTTTTATCCTTGGTCATCTGTAGTGATGTTTCAACTTGAAAGAATGCACAAGCTCCGTAATAGCTCAGGACAATCCTCATGGTGAGCTCAAGAGATCTGCAGTATATTTTCCTGGGCATATCCTCAACATGAAATACCAATTGCCGATTTCTTCCAAATGTATTAAGTTGTCAGAAGAATATACTTTCCTACTAGTGCATTTCTTTGAGGGCATCTCTTCTGGATGACACCATTTGAAATGAAACATTTTAGGGATATCAAAATGAAATTTTTATTGAAGGAGCCCATTGCCACCTTTTAAGATTTTTTTAAATTCATGTATATGTGTTTGCTTCTTTTGCCTAATCTGGCATGACCAATATACATGTAGTTTGTCTTTTTATATACATCTACACATCTTTTTTTTTTTAATTGCTAGCTTGTTAATCTGCTAATAGCAAACTTCTTTCTGCAGGAAAACATACTGTGACCTTGGAAAATACAAATTGAAACCTAGGCATTAATGACATTGGGAAAATCAACTGCTATCCACCACCACGCAGAGGAAGTTAACATGCAATCAATGTTGCCCTTTCTGCAGTTCATCTTTTGGTCTTTTTGAAACTGTCATACACATGCTTGCTAAAGTTACATCGAGGAAGAAGTCTTTTAGCCAATACTCTCCCAATCTTGCTGTTTAGACGAAAAAGCATGCTGTCCTTACAAATCCATATTTCAAAGAGATATTTGGTAGTACTTGCACATTTGCATCCATGGATTCTCTTGCCTCACCAAGACATCATCAGGAAAGATGTCTAAAGGTCTTTTTGAAAAGTGTTTATTCTGCAGCAGCTTGATTTGTAATGACAATTGAAATATTTTTTCTCAGTGTGATTTTTGGAAAACGACCCACGATTGTATAATCTTTTATAGCATTTTAATCATAATGCTATATGTTCTTTTTTCTCTTTTGTTTTTTCTTCCCCATATCCTTCCCTCAATCTGTCTTTCGATATCCTTTGTTCTAATTCCTCCTGTCTTCTCCATGTTCTTGTGTTTTTCTCTCTTTTTTTGTCTTTCTATATCCTTTCTTCAATCTATCATTCTCTATCCTTCAATTTCTTTTTCTGTGTTCTTTGTTTCAATTCTCCCATCATCTTCATGTTAATATGGGATTTTTTTCTCTTCTGTTGTCATTCTTTATCCTTCCTTCAACATGTCTTTCTGTATGCTTCCTTCAATTTATCTTTCTCTATGCTTCCTTCAATTTATCTTTCTCTATCCTTCTGTCGATTCCTCCCATCTTCATTATTATATTGTGAGGTTTTTTCCTCTATTTTTTTCTATATCCTGTCAATCTGTCTTTCCGTGTCCTTCATTTCAATTCCTTCCATTTTATTCATCTCTGTACCCCTCCATGTCGTCACAACCTTTCTAACTCTGCAGCTCTGGATCTCAACCGACTCCTAGCAACACTTCCAGTGCTCTGTCAGAGAATGAATTGGTTCAGCACGCCCATATCCCAGGAGTAGCAGACAATGAGATGATTGGTAGGTGACTGGGTGTGCTTTAAAAACTAAAAATGAGCCGACTATCCATTTCATATACCCCAAGTTGCCCCAATTGAAGGCAGAAAATTTGGAGAAACAATTTGATGAAACCAATGGACCAGTGTTCAATTTTTTTAATGGACAATATATCTTGCTCTGAGTGTGATCAGTTCAGGGCAACATTTTGTCCGTCCGTGACACTCATGGTATCTATATGTTGAGAGACTTTATCCAACTTTATTTGTATCTCAAATTGTTTGTATATGGTTCCTTAGAAAATTTTAAGATGGAGACTTCTTTGGACCAAACCATTTTCAGAAGGGGTTTTGTTAAAAATTACACTTTTTAACCAAAATGTCCGTCCATGACACACCATTTCGACATCTCCTACAAAATCAATGATTTGATTTCAAATGCTAAATGGGTGATAGGGAAGCCAATTAATGTGACCAACATTTGTACTTGAAAATATTCGACAAGGTCAATTTACTTGGATAGAAATAGCAAAAGAGTAATAGAAGGTCACACACCTAATTTCTATCCTGTCCGTCTGTGACACTGAACCTTTCTTTGATTTGCATATGAATAGGAAACCATGACAACCAAACTCGTACTTCTCAGAACAATTAGCAACACCCTTCATGATAAACCATAAAGTAATCCATGATACCTTGTCACTTTATTTTTACAGGCCTTCCAAGTTGGGATTTTTTGAAAAAGTCTGTCCGTGACGAACTGATCACACTCATCTACATTAGAAAAAAATCGAAAATAATACCATTTTGGATGCTGGGAAGGTTGTTCTAATGACCTGTGGGGCGTTTCATCAAGTGTCTTTTCAGTGATCGCTGACAACTTGTTAGTGTATAAGGCTAGTCAGAATCAATAGCAAGTACTTGAAACCAGGCGCAGTTCTAAAGCAAAAAACGGGGGGGGGGGGGGGGGGGGGGGGGGGGGGG
>CM057165.1:17438963-17463491 GCA_029962745.1 Echinometra lucunter | reverse complement strand
ATGACTACCTCTTTCTTTAGCCCAACATATGAAAGGGGAGACTTGTAATAGGACACTACTAATGACCATTTGGTTAAGTAATTATCTCCATCCATAGCTCTGATACTCGAAGCGATAATGGATTAATATTTAATCTGTCAAATGCATGGCTGCATCCAGGTTGAATCACTTTCAGTTCAGCTGACAAGAACTTGAACTATGTTTTATCTTTATCTTGGAGCTCGAGTCATCCCAAGCTAGGTGTTTAAACTGGTTAACAGAATATTAAAGGGGTCTTGATTCAAGTGTTTTCATGTGGTAGAAGGATTGATCAACATTTCATTTTTACAATTCGCAAAAAATGTGTCAGGGGAAGTGGCTGTTTGTTGACACGTCATAAAATGTGGTTGGTAAGTACGATGATTCGTACATTGTATGTGATGCATCAGATGTGATGAGCTTTGGCTAGCTACACGTAGCTACTGTAAACACTGTTATTTTTGCGTGATTAAATTTGAGCGCTGAGCGACCTAAAAATACATTTGCTGGTTCTTAAATTCACGCTGCACAAATACTCAATTTTGCAAAAGTGCAAGATTTGATTTGATATTTCATTTGATATGAAATCATGCTAATATTTTTGCAAGTTCTGTAATTCACGCTTGCCGAAAATAGCACTAAATCTGTGAAAATGAATGTACTACAAATATTTCTGCATTTACAGTATGCCAGTAATGTACACTGGACTTCATATGTGTGCTCTAAACGTACCTGCTCCAGAGGCCTAACTGGTGTTTCAGTTAGCCTCAGTAATGAACTTCAATGACATTTTAAAGCTGTCACAATAATTGGACTACGAGATGGTGATTTATCAAACAGGCACAGACGAGGGACAAGAATAGTATCCTGTTTTGTTTTAATAGCTACCTCTGGGCTATGTATGAAAGTTCAGTAGCACGACGTGTATACAATGTACATCGACTGATTAGCGTAGATGGTACAATTCAAGTCCCAGACAACCTTTGATGACATCGTGTTCCATTTGATAGGGACATATTTTTGTAAATGTTATGGATGTATTTCATCCACCTCTTCACATTGGCATTCATCTCTTCCTCTTCACCACAGATTCTTCCTGTGATGTTCCATCTGGTGTCTTGACTTCAAACTTTTTTCTAAGAAAGTTCATGGAAACATGGCTAGTTTTTCGTTTCAGTGCCGACTTGCGGTTTGTCACTGATGGCCAGCATGATATCAACATATTATGAAAATACCACCATTCCTTAATGTCAATGATACCCCCCTCTCTCTCTCTCTCTCTCTCTCTTTTTCTAGGAAGGAATGTTTGATGTACGACCTGTCCTCAGGGGCCAATTTGTGTCTCTGTCTTTATAGAAAAGTCTGACTTCCAAAGATATTGCATATAATTTTTTATTTCATCAAGTATATGTATGCTTTGTTGACATTTTTTTGTCTTTTCGATTTAATATTCGCATATTCACAGCTGGCTCCCCCCCCCCCATTTGGTTCCCTCCTCGATATCAGGGGCTTTTGTATGTGATTCCAATAAAAATCCACTTTCTTTTTATGCAGTCAGAAAGATGTACTTGCTTGTCTTGAGAATAGTGAAAATATGACTTCTTAATTCTCATGCTTGATTTGCAGCAGCAAAGTTTTGATCCTCCACCTCCTGGAGAAGAAAGAGACGTAGGCAATAGACGTGGTGATTACTTGGACAACTCTAAGCAACCATATGACCCTCATAACCCAAGTCGTGATCATGGATCTGGTCCATTTGAGAATACACCTGGGAAGGGGAAAGGGACCAAGGAAAGGAGGAGAGAAAGACGGAGGATGGAGAGAGAGCAAAGGACCCGGCAGGAGTCCCAAGGTAGTAACAATGCAGAATCTTCCATATGGGATGTCGTAACATCCATCGTAAACATCCCCGATGCAGAGAAACAAGCAAGGGATCGAGATTCAAGAGACCGTGGCTCCAGAGAACGAGATTTTAGGGAACGAGAGTTAAGAGAACAAGAACTAAGAGAGCGTGACTTGCGAGAAAGAGAATTTAGGGAGCGAGAATTCAGAGATCGAGAACTACGAGAAAGAGAGTTTAGGGAACGAGAACTGAGACAACGAGAATTAAAAGAACAAGAAGAGAGAGCGCGAGAAAATAGAGAACAGAAATTAAGAGAAATAGATGCAAGAAAACAAGGCTCAAGAGAGCAAGAACTGAGAGAACGAGCCTCAAAAGTATTGCGAGAAGGACCTCCAAAAAAAGAAAGTCAGGATTGGGACAGAGGCAGGGAACAGGAGAGAGGCAGAGAACTGCACAGACCTGGAGACAGTAGCAGAGGGAGAGGTGGTCGAGATGATAATCAGAGAAGTGGTGGTAGTAATCGTGGCGGCAGTCGTGGTAGTGATAGAAGTGACAACCGTAGCAGTGATCGTGCCAGTGATCGGAAGAGGGATGAAAGCAGAAGTAGAGGTCAAGATGAGAGGAGATCGGGAAGTAGAAATGAGGGCCGTCATCGTTCGAGCAGAAGTCAGGATAGACAACGGGACAATCGTGATGATCATGGCAGACTGAAAGATGATGATCAGAGGAGTCATATTTCCCGTGGAGAAAATGAAAAGAAATCAGATGACCATAGATATCCAGACAAAGCGTCTTTAAGGCAAAGCTCTTCGAAGGATCAAGAGGGAGTTACTTCAGAGAGAGACCAAAAGAGCAAGAAGCAGTCAGGAACATCTTCTTCAAAAGACAGCAGTAGACAGGGAAGGTCTGACACTAGACAAGGGAAACAATCTTTTATTGCCAGCCAGCAATGGCAGGACAGCCATTTCCAGGAGAATTTGAACGAGACAGCAGAATATTCTAAAGAAGAGTGGTCCCAGAGAGTGAGGATTGAACAGTGGAATCAAGTTCAAAAGGGAGCTTTGTCCAGGAATGCCTTAGGTCAGAAGGATGACATCACTGAACAACCAATGGAAATTGAAGATGATGAATCTGGAGGGTCCTCTTTTCGGAATAGTTCAGCAATGCCAACACCTCTTTCAGAACCCTTTGCACAACAGAGGTCAATGGAAGAGCGGGCCAAACAGACGGCACATGAAGCTGTGGAAAAACTTCGTAGCATCCTGAGGACAGCAGAGCAGAAGGGGAATCAAGGCAAAGGGGCAAAGCAGAGAGGAGACAAAAAGGTGAGTCACCATCTCAAACATTTGAAATGCTAAATATAACACCACAAAGCCATTCTCTTTAGGAAAGTCCATAATAAAAAGAGGAAATTTGCAGTTCCTTACCTTTTTGATTATACTAATAATTGTTAGGAACTTGTCTGTTTTATGTAATGCAGGATTGCCTTTCTCATGCTCATTTAGCTCTAGCATGTGTATAAGCACTATGAAGTTAAAAAGAGTTTCATGAATGCCATTTCCTTTCTAGCTAAAATTGTCGACTTTTATGACTTATCGATCAATTCGTCCTCTACATCTATGTCCTTTCAGGCAAACCTTACCTTTCAGTGGACTGACAAGTCAAAGACAAAGGGTGAATTTAGGTGTATTATCTGCATGCTAAACTTCACAACCCAAGCGGTGAGTTACTTTGAATTTTCTGTGAAGCCTAGACCTTTGGCAGAACTTCGTTGAATCCTTCACGTCCATCCAAGTAGCTTCCCAGGGCGTAGGGTAGGGAAGGTCAAGGCAATTCTACAGTTCAGACCCTTTGTCGACTACGTCCACTATTGTCACAGTTGTACAGTTAAATTAAAGAATTATAATAATCAGTTTTCTCCTTTACAAGTGTACCAGGGAACCTGAAAATTTCTTGGATCTTCAACAGTATCTGTACAATAATTATCAACATCAATGACTACTCAACTTCGTTGAATCCTTTATGTCCATCCATGTAGCTTCCCAAGGCGTAGAGTAGAAAAGGTCAAGGCAATTCTACAGTTCAAACCCTTTGTCGACTATGTCCACTATTGTCACAGTTGTACAGTTAAATTAAAGAATTGTAATAATCAGTTTTCTCTTTTACGAGTGTACTAGGGAACCTGAAAATTGCTTGGATACTAGAGCAGTATCTGTACAATAATTATCAACATCAATGACTACTCAGAGGATATGGAAATTTCAAGAAAATATTACAAGAACAGTTTTCATTATTTTTTACTTTAAATTATTTTAGGCAAATTGTTAAAGTATGCATTAACCCCTGTACGTACCCTACTTGGAGAGAATTTGCTGTAATTTTCTGAAGTTGTCATGCGTGGTATTTGCTCTATTGATGTTATGCATGTTTGGGAAGAAGGCATACCCTTTTTAGTTGAAACGCTTTAACACTTTTGATCAATAAAAAAGCTAAAAATCTATGACTTATATCAAACCAAATTCGCACATTCATTTTGAAAACTTGATGAGTACTGGTTTTTCTTAAGCAAGTCTGAATGTACCAGCTATTACTAGTAATAGATTTTTCATTATTTTACTCTCTCTCCTTTGATACAATTTAGCCCAAACTAAATATGAATTGAATTGAATTGAAATTATTGAAATTTTGAAGAAAAAAATAAATAAATGAATGGTCTGTGTTTCGATTTCATCCAGCTTTTCATAAAACATTGCTTGACCAGTGAGCATCTTGAGAAATTGAAGGTGCAAAGAATGAAGGATGAAGCGTTGCTGGAAGCTTACAACCGCCCCTCAAAAACTTTTTCCAAGAATAAGTCCAGTACAGACTCTAAGGGAAGTGTAGGCTCTGGGAATTTCCCGTCCAGAGGGAGAGGGGACTCTGCCAAAAGGGAATCTGGAGGGGTAGGAAGCGTAGCCTATCAGGGGCTAGATGAGTCAGAAGGGGTAGGAAGTGTAGCCTATCGGGGGCTAGATGTATCAGGAGGGGGATCCTCGCTGCAACTTAGAGGATCCAGTGAGCAAGAGGCTTCACTCATAAGCCCTTCAGATGCTAAGGGAGGATTGACGGACATGGTTCCACAGTCGTCCGGAGCATCAGAGACATTGTCCAATCAGGAGCTGTCAATGATTGAGGCTTTGGCCAATCAGGAGAGCGAAGTAGCAGAGCTGATGGCCCCTCAGCAATCTAGTAATGACCCTTGGACAAACCAGCATGCAGCAATGGAGAAGGCAAACATTCTCCAACAGGAAGAAGTAAACATAAAGGAGAGCAGGTAAGTCTTTATAAGAAGGGCTCTCAAGAGTAGGTATTTTTTAACCTGTTTTAGTCTGTCATGGTATTTGTAGGGTATATACAGATTTATTTAAGATTTTTACAATGTAACATTAATGAAAGATTGGCTTTTAAATTCAGATTCGGATAATCTTCCTAGTTTTACAAACATCAAAACAAACCAGTCCAAGATGAACAAGTTGAAAAGATAGAAGAGATCAATATTACCCACCACCATCCGAGACTACACGTTCTGATTGAATGTTGATTGCAGGTCAAGCCGGCCACTCGACCATGGATTTCAATCTCCCTTTTCTTCAATTGCCAGGCAGCTGTGCATATTTTCGTGTTGAAATAGTGATCATAATTTTTGATCTGATTCTGATGTATTTTCTGGACAGAGTAGTGCCTGAACAAGACTGTAAATGTCTACAGATAAAGCAAATGAGTACATTTAGCAGGAAAATTATGGATGACAACATTTAAAAAATGATGTTTATAGTGTATTTTTATTGCATTAGCCCGAGTTTAGGCATTATCAAATATCTTTGTTAAGTATCTTTAGTCGCTGATGGGAGCGTTGGATGACAGCATTAAGTCGTCTTGAATGTTGAATGGCCATGTGCATTTGTTGAGACATGGAATTGCTGTTGGGTCAGAATTTGAACATTCGGTACCACTCATTTTGCATAATATACTGCTCATTTCAGGTGCTTTTCTTGGGCAACTTGTTTTGATGCATATATGGTAAGAGTCTTCTGAGTCTATGAGTGGCCAGACAGACCTCTCTTATAGCATCAAAAACAGAAGACTGACAATTATTTTTAAGCTTTTCTTTACAAGTCACCCATCTCCGGTGAACCTTGGACACATGGGAGTTGATAAACATTCAAGTTCACTTGTGATAAATGTGAGCTGATAGAATTGGAAAATAGTCTCTCCAATAAATTGTTATCATTTTCTGCCTCATCCAGGTGAGGACGGGGTTATCAAATTTAGAGAGATTTGCATCGGCATCTTGTTGAATCAGTGAACCATGTTGAATAGCAGGCACACTATGTTTCTGTCCAACAATTACTTGGGTTCTGCAAGTTCAGTGCTCAAATGGCACTTAATGGCATTGTTTCTTGAACACAGGATAGGCACCTCCAGTGGAAACTGTTGGGTGTTTTTTTTTTTTTTTTTCGTTTTTTGAAAGTCACCAATGAATTGTTGGATCATCAAACTGAGGTTTCCCCAGTACAGAAGGAATTTAAATATTGGTGTTCTAGAAAAAAGAAGCACTCAAATTTGCTTGGCCAAACTCAACGAGGGTCAACACATTATTACACAACTACGCTGTACACTTGAGCAGTGGCTTTTGAGATTCATACTTCACTCTGCATCACCAATGTCAAGGAGGGGAAACGAAAACCCATTGCACTGTGGATGTGCCACTATACTGAGTTTCCTTCTCCCTCTACAAAAATGTAGAGGGTTTTTGCCATGTGAAGAAGGCGTCTCTCTTACCCAAGGGCCCAGCATTTTATATGCTATTTAAAGCATAGTGTTTGCCAGGGGTTGCCAGCCTATATCAGTGAAATAGAAGAGAAGCACTTTAACCTACAAAGCAGGCATCAGTCATTTGCCTGAGCTGAATTGTTAGTCTGCTATTCTCATGGCAGGTATCCACCTGCCAACTGCACCAACTTGGCTCTTCAGTCAGTATTGAAAGTTGCTGCACAGCTGCCTGACCATCCAAACAGGGTGGTGGGAAGGATCTTTTTTTTTTTTTTTTTTTAAATTGATTCTAAATGAGTATCCTTAGGATACAGTGCAGAGCTGATCGGTGAGACAAAGGAACATGTAGCTTGAGTGATCTCATAGATCGTGCTGAACATGTAAGAATTGAACGCCCTTCTTGATAAGTCAATTGTCTGTTTGTGCATCTTTGAATAAAAGATGGTACATGTACATGTTTTGTCACTGATTCTTTAAATAGGACAGCATGTGCTGAACACATAAGAATGAATGCCCTTTTTGATAAGTTAATTGTCTGTTTGTGCTTCTTTGAATAAAAGATGATATGTGTATTATCACTTATTCCTTAAATAGGACAGCGTGTAGAGTTTCAGTGTGGCACTGTAAGCTGTATCATGTTAAGTATGAAATGATAGTGATACACCAGATTTGATCACACCAAGTGGATGCAGATACACACACATGTTCAAAATAATCAGTGAACAAGAATCTCTGTGACTCACAGACATTTCAGAAAGTGTTTACAGGGCTAAAGCAAATGGAAGACAGAAATCTTCCCTTTTTGGAAGCATGAAAAAAACAACAAGGAGTATGCTACAGGTCTGTTATGTATATTCATAGCAGTTGATGGCACCAGGATCAGTGTCAGATAAGTGCATGATAATGTTGGGTTCTCCAAATTGAGGGCTACACTACAGGATGTGCATGTACTGATCTCATTTTCAAATCATGATCTGAGAAGAGACAAGACCAAGCTGGTTTCATAAGCTGTGGAAATAAAGCCAGAGTCTTGTACTAAAGTAGGAACTGTGATGAGAATGGAAAGAGACATCTTATGAGGATATTGGAGGGTACATTAAAAAGAGGTTAGCCCAAATGAGATGGAGAAATGATTAATGATTAATTCTCCAAATATATATCCACAACCATTCCAGAGGTTAATCAAAAAAGCCTTCAAGAAGAAACCCTCAAAGCATTCAGAAGTTCGTTTCCGATGATGCATCCCCAGGGTTTCCAGAAGTTCATCCAGAAAGGTATCCACAAAGGTTTCACAGATGTAACCACAAGCTATATAGTGATGTACCCACAAGGATTCTAGTATGCATAAGATTCCATATGTGTATCCTTAAACCTTCAATTAAAGTGTATCCACAAGGCTCCAGGGGTGTACCCACAATGCTCCAGAAGTGTACCCACAAAGATTCCAGAGGTGTATCCACAAGGCTTCAAGTGGTGTATCCACAAGCCGCCTACCTGTGTATCCACAAGGCTCCAGAGGTGTATCCAAAAGGCTTCAAAGGTATATCCACTAAGCTTCCAGAGGTATATCCACAAGATTTCCAGAAGTGTATCTACAAGGCTTCAGAGTGTATCCACAAGGCTCCAGATGTATACCTACAAGGCTCCAGAGGTGTACCCACAAGGTTCCAGAGGTGTATCCACAAGACTCCAGAGATGTATCCAAAAGGTTTCCAGAGGTGTATCTACAGGCTCCAGGGGTGTATCCCCAAGGCTTCCAGAGATCCAGAGCTTCCACAAGGTTTCCAGAGGTGTATCCACAAGGCTCCAGAGGTGTATCCCCAAGGCTTCCAGAGGTGTATCTACGATGCTTCAGAGGTGTACCCACAAGGCTCCAGAGGTGTATCCACAAGGTTTGCAGAGGTGTATCCACAAGGTTTGCAGAGGTGTATCCACAAGGTTCTAGATGTGTATCCACAAGGCTCCAGAGATGTATCAACAAGGTTTTTCAGAAGTGTATCCACAAGGCTCCAGAGGTGTATCCCCAAGGCTTCCAGAGGTGTATCCACGATGCTTCAGAGGTGTACCCACAAGGCTCCAGAGGTGTATCCACCAGGTTCCAGAGGTGTATCCACAAGGTTTTCAGAGGTGTATCCACAAGGTTTCCAGAGGTGTATCCACAAGGCCCCAGAGGTGTATCCCCAAGGCTTCCAGAGATGTATCTACGATGCTTCAGAAGTGTATCCACAAGGCTACAGAAGTCTATTGACATGGGTTCCACCTCTGTATCCGCAAGGCTCCAGAGGTGTATCCACAAAGCTCCAAATGTGTGTCCATAAGGCTCCACATATGTAACTACCAGGCTCCAGAGGTGTATCCACAAGACTCCAGAGGTGTATCCACAAAGCTCCAGAGATGTATCCACAAGGTTTCCAGAGGTGTATCCACAAGGCTCCAGAGGTGTATCCACCAGGCTCCAGAGGTGTATCCACAAGGTTTTCAGAGGTGTATCCACAAGGTTTCCAGAGGTGTATCCACAAGGCCCCAGAGGTGTATCCCCAAGGCTTCCAGAGATGTATCTACGATGCTTCAGAAGTGTATCCACAAGGCTACAGAAGTCTATTGACATGGGTTCCACCTCTGTATCCGCAAGGCTCCAGAGGTGTATCCACAAAGCTCCAAATGTGTGTCCATAAGGCTCCACATATGTAACTACCAGGCTCCAGAGGTGTATCCACAAGACTCCAGAGGTGTATCCACAAAGTTCCAGAGATGTATCCACAAGGTTTCCAGAGGTGTATCCACAAGGCTCCAGAGGTGTATCCCCAATGCTTCCAGAGGTGTATACACGATGCCTCAGAGGTGTACCCACAAGGCTCCAGAGGTGTATCCAACAGACTCCAGAGGTGTATCCACAAGGTTTGCAGAGGTGTATCCACAAGGCTTCAGAGGTGTATCCACAAGGTTCTAGATGTGTATCCACAAGGTTCCAGAGGTGTATCCACAAGGTTTTTCAGAAGTGTATCCACAAGGCTACAGAAGTCTATCGACATGGGTTCCACCTCTGTATCCGCAAGGCTCAAGAGGTGTATCCACAAAGCTCCAAATGTGTGTCCATAAGGCTCCACATATGTAACTACCAGGCTCCAGAGGTGTATCCACAAGACTCCAGAGGTGTATCCACAAGGCTCCAGAGGTGTATCCAGAAGGCTCCAGACATGTATCCACAAGGTTTCCTGAAGTGTATCCACAAAGCTCCACAGGTGTATCGACATGGGTTCTACCTGTGTATCCGCAAGGCTCCATAGGGGTATCCACAAAGCTCCAAATGTGTGTCCACAAGGCTCCACATGTGTATCTAGGAGGCTCCAGAGGTGTATCCACAAGACTCCAAAGGTGTATCCACAAGGCTCCAGAGATGTATCCACGAGGTTCCAGAGGTGTATCCACAAGGTTCCAGAGATGTATCCACGAGGTTTCCTGAAGTGTATCCACAAGGCTGCAGAGGTGTATCAACATGGGTTCCACCTGTGTATCCACAAGGCTCCAAAGGTGTATCCACAAGGCTTCCAGAAGTGTATTTACAAGGCTCCATGGTTTCTCAAGGTATACCCATGAGGCTCCAGAGGTGTATCCATAAGGATCCAGAGGTGTATCTACAAGGCTCGAGACGTGTATCCACATGGCTCAGGTGATATTTCCACATGGCTTCCAGGCTGTATCCACAAGGCTTCCAGAGGTGTCCCCATAATTCTACCTGTGTATCCTCAAGGCTCCAGAGATGTATCCACAAGGCTTCCAGTCATTCACACAGGAGCAAAGAGGTGTTTTCTTAGAAGGCTTTCCAGAGGTTTCCAGAGGTTTATAGGCAAGTCCTCTGGAGGTATATCTACAAGGATTCTGGTAAGGCATCCAGTAATCTTCCAGTAATGTAGCTGTGAAGCTTTTAGGAGTACATGTATCTACAACAGTTTGATTTGTGTATCCACAAGGGTTTCAGAGTAGTATCCAACCAGCCATCTAAGATGTTTCTTCAAGCAAGGCTTCCAGTACATCCAGTACAAGGCTCCTGGAGATAAATCCACAATGATTAAACTCTTCAAATGGTTTATCAACAAGGCATTATCTACAAGACTTCTGATAGTACATGTCTATTAACAATATGTGATTATAAACATGGGACCTTTAGTTCTATATCAACTCTTCCTTAATTGTAAAAAGCAGGACTTCAGTTGCAAATCTTTTGAAGCGTAATACAAATCCAGCATGAAAATCTTCCTGTTTTATGTGAAAGGCATTCTGTTTTTTTTAATCCTTGGTCATCTGTAGTGATGTTTCAACTTGAAAGAATGCTCAAGCTCTGTAATAGCTCAGGACAATCCTCATGGTGAACTCAAGAGATCTGCAGAATATTTTCCTTGGCATATCCTCAACACGAAATACCAATTGCTGTTTTTTTCCAAATGTATTAAGTTGTCAGAAGAATATACTTTCCTACTAGTGCATTTCTTTGAGGGCATCTCTTATGGATGACACCATTTGAAATGAAACATTTTAGGGATATCAAAATGAAATTTTTATTGAAGGAACCCATTGCCAGCTTTTAAGATTTTTTTAAATTCAGGTATATGTGTTTTACTTCTTTTGCCTAATCTGGCATGACCAATATACATGTAGTTTGTCTTTGAATATATATCTGCACATTTTCTTTTTTTTCAAATTGCTAGCTTGTTATCTGCTAATAGCAAACTTCTTTCTGCAGGAAAACATACTGTGACCTTGGAAAATACAAATTGAAACCTAGGCATTAATGACATTGGGAAAATCAACTGCTATCCACCACCACGCAGAGGAAGTTAACATGCAATCAATGTTGCCCTTTCTGCAGTTCATCTTTTGGTCTTTTTGAAACTGTCATACACATGCTTGCTAAAGTTGCATCGAGGAAGAAGTCTTTTAGCCAATACTCTCCCAATCTTGCTGTTTAGACGAAAAAGCATGCTGTCCTTACAAATCCATATTTCAAACAGATATTTGGTAGTACTTGCACATTTGCATCCATGGATTCTTTTGCCTCACCAAGACATCATCAGGAAAGATGTCTAAAGGTCTTTTTGAAAAGTGTTTATTCTGCAGCAGCTTGATTTGTAATGACATTTGAAATATTTTTCGTCAGTGTGATTTTTGGAAAACGACCCACGATTGTATAATCTTTTATAGCATTTTAACCATAATGCTATTTGTTCTTTTCTCTCTTTTGTTTTTTCTTCCCCGTATCCTTCCCTTCAATCTGTCTTTCTATATCCTTTCTTCAATCTATCGTTCTCTGTCCTTCAATTTCTTTTTCTGTGTCCTTTGTTTCAATTCTTCACATCATCTTCATGTTATGGGATTTTTTTTCTCTTCTGTTGTCATTCTATATCCTTCCTTCAACATGTATTTCTGTATGCTTCTTTCAATTTATCTTTCTCTGTCCTTCTGTCGATTCCTCCCATCTTCATTATTATATTGTGAGGTTTTTTTCCTCTATTTTTTTCTATATCCTGTCAATCTGTCTTTCTGTGTCCTTCATTTCAATTCCTTCCATCTTGTTCATCTCTGTACCCCTCCATGTGGTCACAACCTTTCTAACTCTGCAGCTCTGGATCTCAACCGACTCCTAGCAACACTTCCGGTGCTCTGTCAGAGAATGAATTGGTTCAGCATGCCCATATCCCAGGGGTAGCAGACAATGAGATGATTGGTAGGTGACTGGGTGTGCTTTAAAAACTAAAAATGAGCCGACTATCCATTTCATATACCCCAAGTTGCCCCAATTGAAGGCAGAAAATTTGGAGAAACAATTTGATGAAACCAGTGGACCAGTGTTCAATTTTTTTATCTAGACAATATATCTTGCTCTGAGTGTGATCAGTTGAGGGCAACATTTTGTCCGCCCGTGGCACTCATGGTATCTATATGTTGAGAGACTTTATCCAACTTTATTTGTATCTCATATTGTTTGCATATGGTTCCTTAGAAAATTCTAAGATGGAGACTTCTTTGGACCAAACCATTTTCGGAAGGGGTTTTGTTAAAAATTACACTTTTTAACCAAAATGTCCGTTCATGACACACCATTTCGACATCTCCTACAAAATCAATGATTTGATTTCAAATGCTAAATGGGTGATAGGGAAGCCGATTAATGTGACCAACATTTGTACTTGAAAATATTCGACAAGGTCAATTTACTTGGATAGAAATAGCAAAAGAGTAATAGGTCGCACACCTAATTTCTATCCTGTCCGTCCGTGACACTGAACCTTTCTTTGATTTGCATATGAATAGGAAACCATGACAACCAAACTCATGTACTTCTCAGAACAATTAGCAACACCCTTCATGATAAACCATAAAGTAATCCATGATACCTTGTCACTTAATTTTTACAGGCCTTCCAAGTTGGGATTTTTTGAAAAAGTCTGTCCTTGACAAACTGATCACACTCATCTACTTGTACATTACAAAAAAATTGAAAATAATACCATTTTGGATGCTGGGAGGGTTGTTCTAATGACCTGTGGGGCATTTCATCAAGTGTCTTTTCAGTGATCGCTGACAACTTGTCAGTGTATAAAGCTAGTCAGAATTGTCGATTAAAACAGACTTTGTCAGTGAAAATCAATAGCAAGTACTTGAAACCAGGCACAGTTCTAGAGCAAAAAACGGGGGGGGGGGGGGGGGGGGGGGGGGGGGCTTGGAAGATTGCACCTATATCTTCCATTGGGGGGAGGGGGCTTGAGTCCCCACAGCCTCCCCCCCCCCCCCAACATGTAGAACTGTGTTTGGATGAAACGACCCCCTGATGAGAATCTGTTTGAGGTTTGTTGTGAATAGAATACTGCGCAAGAGAAGATTGTACTAAAACTGATCAAATAGCATTATACACAGAAAAAATATGAAATATCAAATAACATGGAACCCCATCCTTGTCACTTTGAACATATCTGAACGAGAAACTAGGAATCAATTTTATTTGGCCTAATATCTATGACCATAACTGCAAAAATATAAAGATACCAACAGGATGTGTTTATATTGGGTCAACATTTTTCTGGTAGGCAAACTTGGAAATCGTGATGCCTCAATACGCTTCTTGTGTTTACAGTAGTCTTGCTATTATGCCACTTATGAAAGGTAAATATAATCTTCGGGTTGGGTAGAGAAAGGGAAATTGCAATAAAACTTGTCGAATATGAAATTTTTCCACTTTTATGTAGAATATTTAATGTTCCATCAGAATGTTAAAGGCTTGCAGGAATATCTGAAAACATACTGTATCTCTGTCCATTTTACTATATTCTGCTCACAACAAAATTAGATTTGGGGTCAGGGATTTTATTTTTTTCACTTCTCATTTGTTTAATATTTCACAGAAAAAAGGAGAAAAATCATAGCAGTTTGGATTTAGTATCTTGAGCTATTTATCATTTGAAATTAAAGAAGTTTGAAAAGAAAAGTTACCAAAACTTCAGCAAATGTAGGTAACTTATCAAAACATAGTCATGAGAAAAAAGGCATGCAGAACATGAACAACGTGGACAACAAAATGCACTCTGCGTTCCAGCAGTGTCTTTTCGCACTGACCTGATCCGCTATTAAGCTACCTAACCAAACTTACCTGAACTGTGTCAGTGGGAATTATGACAGTCTGATTTGTTACAGTCATGTTCTTGTTTTGTTTTCATTGGGCCAGAATTAGATCATTCCCGTAAACAGGCTTCTTCTGCTCCTCACAAAAGTTTAGAAAAGATATAACCTCCTAATTCTTGATCTTTACATTAAGCCAAAACTAATACCTATAACAGGCTACTTTGTTGTGTCCCTTGGAAAATAACATGATCTAACTTTCTTGTTCCTGATATTTCTACATTTGGCCAGATCCATGTTATTCCTGTAACATTTTAGGCTAGGTACTTCTGGATGATGCTTTGTTATGAAAGGCCTTGTGAAGTCATTTGTCCCCTGATCATTCTCTTAAAACCTCGAGTGGGAATCAGAATTTCTGAGTCCATTCCTCATCTTCACACGATACCTTTTTGTGATTCATTCCTTATGTATTTCCCCTGTAAGGCTTGGTTTAACTATGTTGTTCATGTTATTTTCTCTGCACTTTTTTTTTCCAGGCCAAAACTATGTCATTCCAGTAACGGGCTATTTCTGCAAGGTCTGTTCCAAGTTCTTCAACTCCAGGAGACTGGCCTTTGATGTTCACTGTAGAAGCAACAAACATCACTCCAGGAGCAATGTAAGTACTAATAGTCAGCGACAGGCGACCGCCAAGAGCTAAAAGGGTGTCCATTTCTGTCCTTTTACAAAGAGTTACTGCTTTGCTGTGTCCGAACCGACTCTATCCACCCACTATTAGCGACCACACTACTAAATGATAATTGAAGTAATAATACTGATAGTAATGATGATGAAATATTGTGAGGTGTAATGGATTGTAAACTAAAAGGCTCCTTCAGACATCGGCAGAACGTCAGTTGAGAGCTTATGTGAACTTGCAAAATTATTTATAGTAGTAATATTTAAAGCTCATACTTTGAATACAGTATAGTGGCAATGAACTTCTTACATTTAGAGTAAAATATCTTGGTGAATGGTACGTTAGGGGGAACCTGAGAATCCTGTCAGACATGTCAAGTCTCACGCATTGGGCCTGAGACTCCCACATTGAGGGCTCTTGCTCATCCCTAAAAATCTTTTCCTCACGCCTACATCACAGCCTATCCCCATATATCTTATACACAACGCCTGGCAATCTCACTGTTCCCTGTCTAAGATCTCACGCATTGCTGGTCTTTGACCTTGGCGTCTCTGTCCTGTAGCGAAATGGTTAAGGGTGCCTCTTTAGCTACCTTGCTGTTACTATTTGCTGTAGATTTTTGAAGTTTTCACATCATAATTACTTTCTTGAATTTCAGACCCGTGATCGCCATGAGAATCTCCAAAAGCGAAATGAGCTGGCCAAAGCAAACAGAGCTGGTGAGCTGGGGGGTTAAGTTACACATGACTTTATGAACGGCTTGCATATGAAGTGCCAAATGGGATGCCAAAAGTTTTTCCTAGAAACAGATTAAACATTTAGTGAATAAAGAGAAGGAAGTGAAGAAGAAATGACAAAACAGACATTGAAAATTTGTGATGTGTTATGGGACATCGTTTGCTTGTACAAATTATGTTCCACCCAGTGACGTCACACATCTCGGCAGCATTCAGAGAACTTTTCAAGTGTGCTATACTGGAGCTTTACTTAACCATTTTATTATTAATAAAGTTTGTTACTTTCTATATTTTCAAGAAGATAATTTGATAGGTTTGCAATCTAACCATCTCCTATGCAATGATATGAATTAGATCAATATTTAAAATCAGTGGCTTTCTTGTTACAACGACTTCAAGGTCTGATGCAGAATGAAATTGAGGCTGTTTATCTATCGTAGGAAGCCATTTGGCTGCATATATTGGGTGTACATATAGCCTTAATGAGAGCAAATAAATCATATCATGAACCAGAAATAAAAAATGAAAAAAAAATTTATAATTTAAGAAACAATACAATTTTTAAAAAATGAACAAATGAAGACATGCATCATTTGTTTTATGCCATGAAACTCGTAGATCCTTGTTAAAAAGGGATTCTGTCAAACAATGGTCCAAATCATTATTAATGACCAGTGCATCACAAGTTTAGTTGGCCTGATTTAGCGTGCACAAAGTACAGTGTAAGCACAGTAACTTCTGCACACTCTGACGTGCATTGCCACATGTGAATTATCCTTCACATACTGTAAACCATACTTAACTCTAAGCACACTGCCGCTCTTTGCATACATAAAAATCACTGGATGGGACTGCAAACTATTGCATGTGTTTTACTGAACTGAAAAATATCCGTGATGGCTCAAAAATGAATTGCGAAGGAATGCACTCAACCACTTATTTGATTCGCATTCCAAGAGTGAGCTATATAATAGGTAATGATATTTTATATAAGAGCTGCTGGAATCATTACATTTGATATAGCCATAAGAAATTGGAGGGTAGCAGCTTAAAGAAGAAGGGATGCATGTGTCATCTCTTTGTTCTGTACCATCTACCACTCTATCATGCTTAAATGAAAGATGTGAATGATGAAGTCCTATTTACTACACAGTGAACCAATTTGCAAAGTGCAGTTTTGTAGCCGTTAACTGTGTTTTGCAGTTTTGTAACCATTTTCAAAAGGGCTACAAAACGGTTACAAAATTTGATTCTGCTCACTGTGCTAGTAAATCAACTATGTGTATCACATGGTGCGAATTGAAACCAACGATATCAACCTCAGAATGATATTTATTTTTTGTCTCTTTTTCTTTCCTGTAGCGATTGCTCAGAAAATGGCTCAAGAGGTTGTCAACAAGGGACAGCCAAATTCTGTATCCAGCACCATCCAGCAAGAACAGGAGAAACAGGCTGGATTGGGTGGGAAGGACAACATTTCTACTGACTCCATGGCTCCTGGTGGCACCAGTCAGGTGACTCTCAGTGGTACCAGGATTGTAGTCCCTGAACGACCAAGAGATCAGCGCTTGACCGAAGTCTTGATGAAGGAAGAGTTGATGAAGAAGATTGCAACGTGCCAGGAAGAGGCACGGAAATCTGGGATGACGCTGGCACGGCAGCAGGAAATTGATCGGCTGAAGGACGAGTTACAGAAACACCAGGTACATGAAGAGCAGGATCGTAGGGACAGAGAGATACACCTCCAACAGAGGCTGCTGGAAGAGAAGATGAAGAGTGAAGAGAAAGCAAGAGAGATGCAGATCCTAGAGTTGCGGATGAGAGAAGAGCAGAGGAAGATTGAACAGCTGAGAGCAGAGGAGATCCAGCTAGAAGCGCTTGCAGAGAAGGAACGTCAGAGAGAAGCACTGATGCAACAGAAGATACTTCAGGAGAGACTTCTGCAGGAGCAATTGCGGATCGAGCTGCAGCAAGAGGAACAACTGAGAGCAGAGCTCCTACTCCAGGATCAGTTGAGGGCAGAGGAGCTGTTGTTCAGAGAAAGGTTTGCAGCACAACAGAAACTCCATGAAGAGGCACTCTTCAGGCATCAAAAACAGCAGCAGGTTTTGATAGAAGCCCAAGCACTACATGAGAGAATGCTGAGAGAACAGGAGGCAAAACAAAGAGAGGAAAATGAGAGAGTGCAGAGAGAAATGATGAGAGCTGCTGAAGTGTTAAAGAAAGAAGAAGAGAGGCAGGCCGCTCTTAAAAACAAAATCAAAGAACAAGAGCGAATTCGAGCTGAAGAAGAAAAGAGGAAAAAAGAGGAAAAGAGACTAGCTCTTGCAAAGAAAGCCAAAGAAGAAGCAGAAAAGAAGGCATTGGAAGAAAAGAGACTAGCTCTTGCAAAAAAAGCCAAAGAAGAAGCAGAAAAGAGGGCAATAGAGGAAGAGAAGAAGAAGAGGAAAGTAACAGAAAGGTATCTAGCTCTTGCAAAGAAAGAAATAGAAGTTAATAAGAAGTGGAGAGCAGAGGAGGAAAGGGATAGAGAAACGATGAAATATCTAGCTATGGCAAAGAAAGAAGTAGAAGATAACAAGCGGAGAGCAGAGCAGGAAAAGAGGGATAGAGAACAGAGAAGAGCGGCCAGCCAAAGGAATCAAAACAGTGCTTCATCCAAGTACACAAGGGGTTCCTCCAATAAAAGTCAGAATCAGGGGAAAAACAAAACCACAGATTCCAGTAGTCAACCACTCCAGAGCAGAGAATCGAGCAGCAACACCAGAGAGCGATCGAGGAGCAATGCCAGAGACGGGGATTCGCGGGTGAGGGAGCGGAGCAGGAGCAACGAGCCGAGAAGGAGCTCTCGGAGAAACTCTCCTGCAACTTCATCCAACTCCTCCTCAAAGCGTAGTCCTCCGTCCACGCAACCTTCTCAACAGCAAAATCCAAGTACAGCCACTGTTTCCACAGGGCAGAGAAGTCCTAGCACCAAAGACCCTCTGGAGGAGGACATTGGTGATGATTTTGAGGGGGATATAGGGGATGAAGATTTCTTCGATTTGGGGGAGGGTTTTGATGTTGTTGATGAAGTCATCGGCTGATTCTGTTCTGATGATGCAAGTATTTCTAAAAATTATTTTTAGCACTAATTGCTGTAGATATTTTCTGTAATTAAAGCAAGTTAGAGGGATATGATGTTGCCAATACAATATAAGCCATCATCTGAAATGGATGGTTTTGTGTTTGTTGTTTTGTTTTTTGTTTTTATTTTTTATTTTGGACAACTGGGCAAGTCAAGTGTCGTTTCCTGGACTAGGAAGAAAAGCACTGTTTTGATAAAGTCTTGCTGAAGAATGTACACCTAGTTTCCTTTTAATTAATTTTAGTTAATAAGACCAAATTAGCATACCTTCCAAGGAATTATTCTGATTCTAGTTGGCATAAAATGTCTGTGCATTTCAGCACGATACATATTCACCCCCTGTGCAAACAGTGTTCTGTCATAAAATGCTTTGGTCTTTAACATTATGCATTAGTAAGAAACAAATATACACTTCTTCTCCATCCTATGGAAACTTCTCCATCAAAACAATGAAAGCAAACTTTTTGAAACTAATACAACAGTATGACCTCAGTGCAGCACTTTGAGATTGGACATTTCCATTTTGTGTTCAGGGGTGTAAAATCTTCTCATGCATATTTTAAGCACATAGTAATTTTTCATGTATTCTTTTGTAACAGACAACTACATTGATATGTAAATATGTTTATTTTGTAATGAATTTGCTTTCATGTATGCGATTTACACGTCTTTTAGCCAATCATTAGTAAGTCTGTTCCCTAGCGATACTATTTAATCTTTCTGTTGGGACCCTTGAAATCTATGTATTACAAGCATTATCCATTTGCATCAAATGTCATTTTTATTCTTAATTCTAAGAAGGGGAAAGGATTGCTTTAAATCAAATTCAGATAAGTTCATTGACAGATTTGGTTTATTGTCTCGCCTGCGTAGCGGAGCGAGACATAGGTATCACTATTTCCGGTGTCGGCGTCGTCGGCGTCGTCGGCGGCGTCGTCGGCGTCGTCGTCAACAATTGTGTTGTACACCCAATAACTTTCTATAGCTTTAAGGTGGGATCACCAAATTCATACCAGAGGTCCATCTCTTGAAGGCGCAGGTCAAGTTCGAATATGAGTCGAATTTGAATAAGGTCAAAGGTCAAAGGTCAATGAACTTTCCATGACTGGCACTGTGCTATATTGTACACACAATAACTTTTTATACCTTCGAGGTAGGATTGCCAAATTCATACAAGAGGTCCATCTCTTGAAGGTGCAGGTCAAGTTCGAATGTGAGTTGAATTTGATTAAGGTCAAAGGTCAAAGGTCAATGAACTTTCCATGACTGGCACTGTGCTGTGTTGTACACACAATAACTTTCTATAGCTTCGAGGTGGGATCACCAAATTTATACCAGAGGTACATCTCTTGAAGGCACAGGTCAAGTTTGAGTATGAGTTGAATTTGAATAAGGTCAGAGGTCAAAGGTCAATGAACTTTCCATGACTGGCACTGTGCTATGTTGTACACACAATAACTTTCTATACCTTCGAGGTAGGATTGCCAAATTCATATGAGAGGTCCATCTCTTGAAGGTGCAGGTCAAGTTCGAATGTGAGTTGAATTTGATTAAGGTCAAAGGTCAAAGGTCAATGAACTTTTCATAACTGGCACTGTGCTATGTTGTACACCTAATAACTTTCTATAGCTTTGACGTGGAATCACCAAATTCATACCAGAGGTCCATCTCTTGAAGGTGCAGGTCAAGTTCGAATATGAGTCGAATTTGAATAAGGTCAAAGGTCAAAGGTCAATGAACTTTCCATGACTGGCACTGTGCTATATTGTACACACAATAACTTTTTATACCTTCGAGGTAGGATTGCCAAATTCATACAAGAGGTCCATCTCTTGAAGGTGCAGGTCAAGTTCGAATGTGAGTTGAATTTGATTAAGGTCAAAGGTCAAAGGTCATTGAACTTTCCATGACTGGCACTGTGCTGTGTTGTACACACAATAACTTTCTATAGCTTCGAGGTGGGATCACCAAATTTATACCAGAGGTACATCTCTTGAAGGCACAGGTCAAGTTTGAGTATGAGTTGAATTTGAATAAGGTCAGAGGTCAAAGGTCAATGAACTTTCCATGACTGGCACTGTGCTATGTTGTACACACAATAACTTTCTATACCTTCGAGGTAGGATTGCCAAATTCATATGAGAGGTCCATCTCTTGAAGGTGCAGGTCAAGTTCGAATGTGAGTTGAATTTGATTAAGGTCAAAGGTCAAAGGTCAATGAACTTTTCATAACTGGCACTGTGCTATGTTGTACACCTAATAACTTTCTATAGCTTTGACGTGGAATCACCAAATTCATACCATTTTTCAAACAATAAGTTTGCCATAACACCTTAGTAATTAATTTAATTTTACAATTTTACTCACATTGTTATCAGTTACATTCTTTTTCACTAACATTCATTTCCTTACTTGCATGGAAATAATTATAGCTTCATAGTATTAACAGCATTCTTAGTGTTATCTGATTTCCTAGGGATAAAGTAGGCCTATACCATTATTGCATATGTAAACTGTCAGAACCACAATTCACCCCCTAAACTGCTGACAGCCTCAGAAGTCATATAGCATAGTTTTGACTTGCAGTCTCTTCATGACTGCAATATGCAGGCGAGACAACGCTTGGCGTTTGCCTTGTTCTAAAATTTAGGTCATTGTTCAGACAATTCGATGGTTAAGAATAACACAGAAGAAAATATAACTGTTACATCAAATCTTTGATATTCTGCTTTTTATGGAATGAAAAGGGTTTATTTCTTTGTGTCTCTTGCTGTAGATTTTCTCTTTTGTGTGTAAATAATTGATATGTAAGATGAACCTTAGACAAGGTCTTGGAATGGATGTGAGGTGATTTCTAGCAGACAATCTTGGTCCTTATTTATTCCAGCCATACTGTATCTTGATAAACATTTCGATGTTCACCTTAATTATGGTCAGAACACACGGATTATGTACCCATGGTTGTGTTAAAGATAAGCTGGAGTTCTGGTCATGTGATCATAATGTTACAGAAACTGTGCCAAAGCAACTGGGAGAGGAGATTAGTTGTATTTATATAACACCTAAATAGATCCCTGTCATTTGATTGGTTGTTTGATATTGATCATTTGTCCCATTGCACTATGACGTCATCATTCTTGCAATTGTGGCTCCATTTACCGTGCAATCTTGGATCCATACGATTTGCTCCATTGCACGAACGCCGAGAGCCCGGCACACTACACGTACATATAACACTTGCGTTTGCAGTGTGCAACATGAACAGCGCGCTAGCGTATAGCGCTATTGATTTATTGCGATTTGATCTATTTTTAGGTGTCATATAAAACAAATAATGAATGTTTTTTCATTCGTGCAATGGCCAGAATATTTCATTCAGTGAAAGATGAAATTATTGATCCATTCAACTCGGCTGTGCCTCGTTGAATGGATCATTTCATCTTTCACCTCATGAAATATTCTGTCCATTGCACTCATAAACATTCATTATTTGTATGATATAAACACAGGTATCTAGTGTGTGATTGGAGAGAAGCGAATTGATAAGAAATTCATGTACATGTACTTTCCACCCAGAAGGTCAGTTTCCGATATGGGGGCACTTGAAGAGCAATCCTTTCTACGGGGCATTTTTACTGTGATATTCTTCCTAACTGACATGGAAAGAACAAGAAAGCTCACAAATTATTTTTCACCTTTCCCAGAACTCGAGCTTCTCTTTAAGTATTAAAGAAAGTAAGATTGCGAAAGAAATCAGTAAGGTAGCTTACCGAAACAGAGAGGTGCGAAGAGACAGAGAGGTGCGAAGAGACATATCCGAGACACAAGCAATACACACAACAATATTGATTTTGCATTCTACATGTATATGCATCTTTTTGAGCCACGCTGCTTCCCTAAACTACCTAATAATGCAACACTTCCCGCTTATGTTACTACTAGGTTGTACTAGTACAGTTTCAACTAACTTCTTAGATCATGGAGACATGTTTTTCATGTGGATGATATGGGGGGGGGGGCTTTTATGCATAAATCTGTCTCAGGTTCTGATATACTATTTCTAGATAATTTCACTTTGTTTTTACTCCAATTAAGTTTTTCAAAATAATGTATAAGGTCATGCAAAAGGGCAGTTCATTCTTCTTCAAGCACTGGATGTTTATCTCTCTGCTTCCAACTTTCTAGGATGTTTTGCAATTTAAATATGCAAATTTCATCTGAAGTAACTTTACAAATTAATTAGATTATACCAGCAAACATTGTATATGTATCACTAATTGTATTATATTTTGAATGCTTCATTCTGGATGTATGCTTGCCTGTAGTTTGTTTGGCAACCACCTGGCACAATGAATTGCCTAAGTTTTTACCTCCCTCTGTAAGTGTGCTTGAAATGTTCCTCCTCTTTTTTTTTATTCTTACAGTGCTGTAAATGTATGTTCTGGGGTTTATGAATATGTATATACATGTATTTCCAAGATGTACTCAATTTCTATTTCCTAATGCAGAGCTGCCAACTACCTGTGGTAGGATTTTTTATTCCATTTAGTAGGGTTTTTTTTTAAGGGAATATGACAATAGGATTTTTTCCCATTAAAAAAGGATTTTTGAAAGTTCTGACAGTGATTCTTTATTACCTTTATTTTATCTCATTTTCATGTTATGTTATCAACATTTAAGTTCCCCCAGACGGGGCCCCAGTGCTCAATGTATTATATCTATGTATTTCATACAGTAGATAATTTCAAATGAAGTACATTGTAGAAGAGTGCGGATCAAAATAATTAAGTAAACCCTATTATATGAATAGTGCATGGTCTATCATGCACTATACTGGATTATGTGCATGACAAATACTAAATTATCCCAAGTACAGTTTTGTTATACCGATTCCAAAGGCGGAGATGAAATAGACCTGCACAAGGGATAATTTAGTATTTGGAGTTCATATAGTCCAGTAATGGTGCTTCATTAGAACATGCACTACTTATTATAGTAAATAGACCCCTTACAATTGCTATTTACTATATATTACAGTATTAATGTATTTTTGTTAGATTATCATGCATAGTGATAAAGGAATTACACTTTTGTATGTTTCAAATTTCAAGCCAGAAATAAGATTTTGGTTTAGAAAATAGAATTTAAAGAAATGAGAATAGGATTTGTTTGCCGATTGGGGTTGGCTGCTCTGCTAATGTTTGTAAAACATTAATTCTTTTTTTTTTTAGATTAAAATCATTTTTTTTTATTGTAAATACTTCTAACCCACTTTGAAATCCCTTCTGAATATTTTTGTTCTTACAAATGCATTTTTCAAACCTGAAGATGGATCCCCCCCCCCCTCCCCAATCAATTTAAGACAAAATTAATAATTAACTTGGGGTTTATCCCTCGAATATTTGTACTGCATCATGCTCTTATAAACTGTTTGGCAGGTATGCTTTTATTCAAGATTAAGGAGCTGTATTTTAGCAGTTCTGTGTATTATAATTATGTTAGGACATGTGCACTGTTAATGTGAATGTGTGTACAGTGTTAGAATACCTTCTTGTTTCAATTGAATTTGTCAAAGTGAAATAAAGTTAACAGCGCATTCACATGAAAAATATATTTTTGTACTTCGGTTTTCATTGGAAAGTTTGTTATAAATTTGTACTTTAATATCAGTATTTGTCACACTTCCTCCCCCCCCCCCCCC
>CM057165.1:17382507-17438463 GCA_029962745.1 Echinometra lucunter | reverse complement strand
CCTATATCTTCCATGGGGGGGGGGGCTTTGAGTCCCCAAAGCCTCCCCCCTCCCCACACGTAGAACTGTTTGGATGAAACGACCCCCTGATGAGAATCTGTTTGAGGTTTGTTGTGAATAGAATACTGCACAAGAGAAGATTGTACTAAAACTGATCAAATAGCATTATTCACAGAAAAAATATGAAATATCAAATAACATGGAACCCCATCCTTGTCACTTTGAACATATCTGAATGAGAAACTAGGAATCAATGTTATTTGGCCTAATATCTATGACCCTAACTGCAAAAATATAAAGATACCAACTTGATGTGTTTATATTGGGTCAACATTTTCTGGTAGGCAAACTTGGAAATCGTAATGCCTCAATACGCTTCTTGTGTTTACAGTAGTCTTGCTATTATGCCATTTATGAAAGGTAAATATAATCTTCGGGTTGGGTAGAGAAAGGGAAATTGCAATGAAACTTGTCGAATATGAAATTGTTCCACTTTTATGTAGAATATTTAATGTTCCATCAGAATGTCAAAGGCTTGCAGGAATATCTCTGTCCATTTTACTATATTCTGCTCACAACAAAATTAGATTTGGGGTCAGGGATTTATTTTTTTCACTTCTCATTTGTTTAATATTTCACAGAAAAAAAAGAGAAAAATCATAGCAGTTTGGATTTAGTATCTTGAGCTATTTATCATTTGAAATTAAAGAAGTTTGAAAAGAAAAGTTACCAAAACTTAAGCAGAAGTAGGTAACTTATCAAAACATAGTCATAAGAAAAGAGGCATGCAGAACATGAACAACGTGGACAACAAAATGCACTCTGCGTTCCAGCAGTGTCTTTTCGCACTGACCTGATCCGCTATTAAGCTACCTTACCAAACTTACCTGAACTGTGTCAATGGGAATTATGACAGTCTGATTTGTTACAGTCATGTTCTTGTTTTGTTTTCATTGGGCCAGAATTAGATCATTCCTGTAAACAGGCTTCTTCTGCTCCTCACAAAAGTTTAGAAAAGATATAACCTCATAATTCTTGATCTTTACATTAAGCCAAAACTAATACCTGTAACAGGCTACTTTGTTGTGTCCCTTGGAAAATAACATGATCTAACTTTCTTGTTCCTGATATTTCTACATTAGGCCAGATCCAGGTTATTCCTGTAACGTTTTAGGCTAGGTACTTCTGGATGTTGCTTTTGTTATGAAAGACCTTGTTGTGAAGTCATTTGTCCCCTGATCATTCTCTTAAAACCTTGAGTGGGAATCAAATTTCAGAGTCCATTCCTCATCTTCACGTGATGCCCTTTTTGTGATTTCATTTCTTATGTTTATCCTCTGTAAGGCTTGGTTTAACTGTGTTGTTCATGTTATTTTTTTTTTTCAGGCCAAAACTATGTCATTCCAGTAACGGGCTATTTCTGCAAGGTCTGTTCCAAGTTCTTCAACTCCAGGAGACTGGCCTTTGATGTTCACTGTAGAAGCAACAAACATCACTCCAGGAGCAATGTAAGTACTAATAGTCAGCGACAGGCGACCGCCAAGAGCTGAAAGGATGTCCATTTCTGTCCTTTTACAATGAGTTACTGCTTTACTGTGTCTGAACAGACTCTATCCACCCACTATTGGCGACCACACTACTAAATGATAATTGAAGTAATGATACTGATAGTAATGATGATGAAATATTGTGAGGTGTAATGGATTGTAAACTAAAACGCTCGTTCAGATATCGGCAGAGCGTCAATTGAGAGCTTATGTGAACTTTCAATAATTATTTATAGAAGTAATATTTAAAGCTCATAGTTTGAATACAGTATAGTGGCATTGAACTTCTTACATACAGAGTAAAATGTCTTGGTGAATGGTACACTAGGGGGAACCTGAGAATCCTGTCAGACATGTCAAGTCTCGCGCATTGGGCGTGAGACTCCCGCATTGAGGGCTCTTGCTCATCCCCAAGAATCTTTTCCTCACGCCTGCATCACAGCCTATCCCCATATATAATATACACAACGCCTGGCGATCTCACTGTTCCCTGTCTAAGATCTCACGCATTGCTGGTCTTTGACCTTGGCGTCTCTGTCCTGTAGCGAAATGGTTAACCATTCATGACAGAGGTCCACATTTTGTGGTTTGGCCTAATATCTTTTGATGCAAAGCCCTAAAAGTCATACCAAATACATGAGCAGAAAGAGCAAAAAATTCTACACAAACTGTGCCCATTTTGGTTGCGTCAATATTTGTTGTTTGATGCTGAAAATTTTTTAAAGGAAAATAAGCATTAAAATCCTTAAATTGGCAATGTGATAGAAAGTTTAAAATCACCGTTTTCCCCTGCAAATTGGCAACTTTTTGACTTCCCATCATAATTTCTGTCAATTTATAATCATTTCAGATACATGACGTTTTATAAGAAAAATGTAGCAATAAAATAAAAATGTTGGTGTTGCCAATTTGAAGAATAAAGCTGATCAAATTAGGCTTTAAATAATTCCTGTCACAAATGGGTTAAGGATGCCTCTCTAGCTACCTTGCTGTTACTATTTGCTGTAGGGTTTTGAAGTTTTCACATCATAATTACTTTCTTGAATTTCAGACCCGTGATCGCCATGAGAATCTCCAAAAGCGAAATGAGCTGGCCAAAGCAAGCAGAGCAGGTGAGCTGGGGGGTGTTTCATAAAGCTGTTAAGTTACGCATGACTTTATGAACAGCTTGCATATCGTCGGCTTCCCGGTAAAAGGCCACTAACGCGCGCGTGCGCAAAATGTATGTTTTCGAGATAAACGCGAATCAAGTTTTGACCTTATTTGGAATTTTTTAGCAGTTAGTGTATTATTTTTCCATCCTAACTCTCAAACTTTCTGACATAGCAAGATTTTTTCTTCAATGATATGTTGTGCTTTTAATTAAAACACTCTAAAGGTTTTCTAATCATTAGCATTAATATCCTTAACGGCTTTCTTCCCGGAACAAAAATGCGCGAGTACGTAAATCCAGTTCCCGGAGAAAGGCCACTAACGCGAATCGGTCTATGCGCAGAAGCACGTTGAGCGAAGAATTAGTGTCTTTCTTCCGGGAACATAAAATGCACAATAGTTCCCAGAAAAAGGACGCTATCGCTAATCGGTCTATGCACGTAAGCATGTTGAGTGAGGAGGAATTCACGTGCTCGCATAATTTTGTTTTTTGGCTTATTACGTCATAATGACGTCAAATTGAGGTTCGAGAATGGTACCAGAAGAAAGCTTATGACATGCTTTTTCCATTTCTGCAGTAAAAAAAATGGCGGGAAAATAAAGAAAAGGTCGATAACAGCCTTTTACTGGGAAGCCGATGATATGAAGTGCCAAATGGGATGCCCAAAGTTTTTCCTAGCTACAGATTAAACATTTAGTGAATAAAGAGAAGGAAGTGAAGAAGAAATGACAAAACAGACACTGAAAATGTGTGATGTGTTATGGGACATCGTTTGCTTGTGCAAATTATGTTCCACCCAGTGACGTCACACATCTCGGCAGCATTCGGAGAACTTTTCAAGTGTGCTATACTGGGGCTTTACTTTACCGTTTTATTATTAATAAAGTTTGTTACTTTTTATATTTTCAAGAAGATAATTGGATAGGTTTGCAATCTAACCATCTCCTATGCAATGATATGAATTAGATCAATATTTAAAATCAGTGGCTTTCTTGTTACAACGACTTCAAGGTCTGATGCAGAATGAAATCGAGGCTGTGTATCTATTGTAGGAAGCCATTTGGCTGCATATGTTAGGTGTACATATAGCCTTAATGAGAGCGAATAAATCATATGAACCAGAAATAGAAAATGAAAGATTTTATAATTGAAAAAAAAAATACAATTTAGAAAAAAATAAACAAACAAAGATATGCATCATTTGTTTTATATACCACGAAACTCCTAGATCTTGTTAAAAAGGAATTCTGTCAAATAATGGTCCAAATCATTATTAATGACCAGTGCAGCACAAGTTTTGTCGGCTTATTTTAGCGCACACAAAGTATAAGCACAATAACTTCTACGCACTCTGACGTGCATTGCCACATGTGAATTATCCTTCACATACTGTAAACCATACTTAACTCTAAGCACACTGCCGCTCTTCGCATACATAAAAATCACTGGATGGGACTGCAAACTATTGCATGCTTTTTACTGAACTGAAAAATACCAGTGATGGCTCAAAAATGAATTGCGAAGGAATGCACTCAACCACTTATTTGATTAGCATTCCAAGAGTGAGCTATATAATAGGTAATGATATTTTATATAAGAGCTGCTGGAATCATTACATTTGATATAGCCATAAGAAATTGGAGGTAGCAGCTTAAAGAAGAAGGGATGCATGTGTCATCTCTTTGTTCTGTACCATCTACCACTCTATCATGCTTAAATGAAAGATGTGAATGATGAAGTCCTATTTACTACACAGTGAACCAATT
Source organism: Echinometra lucunter (assembly GCA_029962745.1). NCBI lineage: Eukaryota > Metazoa > Echinodermata > Echinoidea > Camarodonta > Echinometridae > Echinometra > Echinometra lucunter. Next base: position 17,433,997 of record CM057165.1, on the reverse strand, counting down.
TGCAAAGTGCAGTTTTGTAGCCGTTAACTGTGTTTTGCAGTTTTGTAACTGTTTTCAAAAGGGCTACAAAACGGTTACAAAATTTGATTCTGCTCACTGTGCTAGTAAATCAGCTATGTGTATCACATGGTGCGAATTGAAACCAACGATATCAACCTCAGAATGATATTTATTTTTGTCTTTTTCTTTCCTGTAGCAATTGCTCAGAAAATGGCTCAAGAGGCTGTCAACAAGGGACAGCCAAATCCTGTATCCAGCACCATCCAGCAAGAACAGGAGAAACAGGCTGGATTGGGTGGGAAGGACAACATTTCTACTGACTCCATGGCTCCTGGTGGCACCAGTCAGGTGACTCTCAGTGGTACCAGGATTGTAGTCCCTGAACGACCAAGAGATCAGCGCTTGACCGAAGTCTTGATGAAGGAGGAGTTGATGAAGAAGATTGCAACGTGCCAGGAAGAGGCACGGAAATCTGGGATGACGCTGGCACGGCAGCAGGAAATTGATCGGCTGAAGGACGAGTTGCAGAAACACCAGGTACATGAAGAACAGGATCGTAGGGACAGAGAGATACACCTCCAGCAGAGGTTGCTGGAAGAGAAGATGAAGAGTGAAGAGAAAGCAAGAGAGATGCAGATCCTAGAGTTGCAGATGAGAGATGAGCAGAGGAAGATTGAACAGCTGAGAGCAGAGGAGATCCAGCTAGAAGCGCTTGCAGAGAAGGAACGTCAGAGAGAAGCACTGATGCAACAGAAGATACTTCAGGAGAGACTTCTGCAGGAGCAATTGCGGATCGAGCTGCAGCAAGAGGAACAACTGAGAGCAGAGCTCCTACTCCAGGATCAGTTGAGGGCAGAGGAGCTGTTGTTCAGAGAAAGGTTTGCAGCACAACAGAAACTCCATGAAGAGGCACTCTTCAGGCATCAAAAACAGCAGCAGGTTTTACTAGAAGCCCAAGCACTACATGAGAGAATGCTGAGAGAACAGGAGGCAAAACAAAGAGAGGAAAATGAGAGAGTGCAGAGAGAAATGATGAGAGCTGCTGAAGTGTTAAAGAAAGAAGAAGAGAGGCAGGCTGCTCTTAAAAACAAAATCAAAGAACAAGAGCGAATTCGAGCTGAAGAAGAAAAGAGGAAAAAAGAGGAAAAGAGACTAGCCCTTGCAAAGAAAGCCAAAGAAGAAGCAGAAAAGAAGGCAATAGAGGAAAAGAGACTAGCTCTTGCAAAGAAAGCCAAAGAAGAAGCAGAAAAGAAGGCATTGGAGGAAAAGAGACTAGCTCTTGCAAAAAAAGCCAAAGAAGAAGCAGAAAAGAGGGCAATAGAGGAAGAGAAGAAGAAGAGGGAAGTAACAGAAAGGTATCTAGCTCTTGCAAAGAAAGAAATAGAAGTTAATAAGAAGTGGAGAGCAGAGGAGGAAAGGGATAGAGAAACGATGAAATATCTAGCTATGGCAAAGAAAGAAGTAGAAGATAACAAGCGGAGAGCAGAGCAGGAAAAGAGGGATAGAGAACAGAGAAGAGCGGCCAGCCAAAGGAATCAAAACAGTGCTTCATCCAAGTACACAAGGGGTTCCTCCAATAAAAGTCAGAATCAGGGGAAAAACAAAATCACAAATTCCAGTAGTCAACCACTCCAGAGCAGAGAATCGAGCAGCAACACCAGAGAGCGATCGAGGAGCAACGCCAGAGACGGGGATTCGCGGGTGAGGGAGCGGAGCAGGAGCAACGAGCCGAGAAGGAGCTCTCGGAGAAACTCTCCTGCAACTTCATCCAACTCCTCCTCAAAGCGTAGTCCTCCGTCCAGGCAACCTTCTCAACAGCAAAATCCAAGTACAGCCACTGTTTCCACAGGGCAGAGAAGTCCTAGCACCAAAGACCCTCTGGAGGAGGACATTGGTGATGATTTTGAGGGGGATATAGGGGATGAAGATTTCTTCGATTTGGGGGAGGGTTTTGATGTTGTTGATGAAGTCATCGGCTGATTCTGTTCTGATAATGCAAGTATTTCTAAAAATTATTTTTAGCACTTATTGCTGTAGATATTTTCTGTAATTAAAGCAAATTAGAGGGATATGATGTTGCCAGTACAATATAAGCCCTCATCTGGAATGGATGGTTTTGTGTTTGTTGTTTTGTTTTTTGTTTTTATTTTTATTTTGGACAACTGGACAAGTCAAGTGTTGTTTCCTGGACTAGAAAGAAAAGCACTGTTTTGATAAAGTCTTGCTGAAGAATGTACACCTAGTTTCCTTTTAATTAATTTTAGTTAATAAGACCAAATTAGCATACCTTCCAAGGAATTATTATTCTAATTGTAGTTGGCATAAAATGTCTGTGCATTTCAACACCATGCATATTCACACCCTGTGCAAAAAGTGTTCTGTCATAAAATGCTTTGGTCTTTAACATTATAAGTGATGCATTAATAAGAAACAAATATACACTTCTTCTCCATCCTATGGAAACTTCTCCATCAAAACAATGAAAGGAAACTTTTTGAAACTAATACAACATTATGACCTCGGTGCAGCTCTTTGAGATTGGACATTTCCATTTTGTGTTCAGGGGTGTAAAATCTTCTCATGCATATTTTAAGCACATAGTAATTTTTCATGTATTCCTTTGTAACAGACAACTACATTGACATGCAAATATGTAAATTTTGTAATGAATTTGCTTTCATGTATGCGATTTATATGTCTTTTAGCCAATCATTAGTAAGTCTGTTCTCTAGCGATACTATTTAATCTTTCTGTTGGTACCCTTGAAATCTATGTATTAAAAGTATTATCCATTTGCATCAAATTCTTTTTTTATTCTTAATTCTAAGAAGGGGAAATGACTGCTTCAAATCAAATTCAGATAAGTTGATTGACAGATTTGGTTTATTCTAAAATTTAGGTTATTGTTCAGACAATTTGATGGTTAAGAATAACAGAAGAAAATATAACTGTTGCATCAAATTTTTGATATTCTGCTTTTTTATGGGATGAAATGGGTTTATTTCTGTGTGTCTCTTACTGTAGATTTTCTCTTTTGTGTGTAAATAATTGATATGTAAGATGAACCTTAGACAAGGTCTTGGAATAGATGTGAGGTTATTTCTAGCAGACAATCTTGGTCCTTCTTTATTCCAGTCATACTGCATCTTGATAACCATTTCAATGTTCACCTTAATTATGGTCAGAACACACGGATTATGTACCCATGGTTGTGTTAAAGATAAGTTGGAGTTCTGGTCATGTGATCATAATGTTACAGAAACTGTGCCAAAGCAACTGGGAGAGGATCAGGGAAAAAAATATACGGGGGCTCGGGGGGAATTCGCCCCCAAAATGCCACAGAGAGCCCTGGAAAACTAAAAAAGAGCTCCTGAAATTTTCATAGGCTCCAATGTAAACTGTAATGCAATGAAGAAAATTCGGGTGAATAAGCTCAAAAATTAGCCCCGGAAAAAAAATAATTAATTTTTTCCCTGGAGAGGATATTAGTTGTATATATAAACACAGGTATCTAGTGTGCGATTGGAGAGAAGCGAATTGATAAGAAATTCATGTACTTTTCCCCCAGAAGGTCAGTTTCCGATATGGGGGCACTTGAAGAGTAATCCTTTCTATGGGGCATTTTTACTGTGATATTCTTCCTATCTGACACGGAAAGAACGAGAAAGCTCACAAATTATTTTTCACCTTTCCCAGAACTCAAGCTTCTCTTTAAGGGTTCTAGGACAACTCCCCCGATACGATTCCCACCTGACAACTCCACCTGGAGCACAGCTCCCCTGGAGGAAAGCTCCCCCGAGGGCAACTCTCCCCGGAGGACACTTTTCCCGGATGACAACTCCCCAAGGACAGCTCCCCCAGTCCCCGGGGGAGTTGTCCTGATACGCTCTTTAAGTATTAAAGAAAATAAGATTGCAAAACAAATCAGTAAGGTATCTTACCGAAACAGAGAGGTGCAAAGAGACACATCCGAGACACAAGCAATACACACAACAATATTGATTTTGCATTCTACATGTATATGCATCTTTTTGAGCCATGCTGCTTCCCTAAACTACCTAATAATGCAACACTTCCCGCTTATGTTACTACTAGGTTGTACTAGTACAGTTTCAACTAACTTCTTAGATCATGGAGACATGTTTTTCATGTGGATGATATGGGGGGGGGGGCTTTTATGCATAAATCTGTCTCAGGTTCTGATATACTATTTCTAGATAATTTCCCTTTGTTTTTACTCCAATTAAGTTTTTCAAAATAATGTATAAGGTCATGCAAAAGGGCTGTTCATTCTTCTTAAAGCACTGGATGTTTATCTCTTTGCTTCCAACTTTCTAGGATGTTTTGCAAATTTCGTCTGAAGTAAATTAATTAGATTATACCAGCAAACATTGTATATGTATGACTAATTGTATTATATTTTGAATGCTTCTTTCTGGATGTATGCTTGCCTGTAGTTTGTTTGGCAACCACCTGGCACAATGAATTGCCTAAGTTTTTACCTCCCTCTGTAAGTGTGCTTGAAATGTTCCTCCTCTTTTTTTTTATTCTTACAGTGCTGTAAATGTATGTTCTGGGGTTTATGAATATGTATATACATGTATTTCCAAGATGTACTCAATTTCTATTTCCTAATGCAGAGCTGCCAACTACCTGTGGTAGGATTTTTTATTCCATTTAGTAGGGGTTTTTTTTAAGGGAATATGACAATAGGATTTTTTCCCATTAAAAAAGGATTTTTGAAAGTTCTGACAGTGATTCTTTATTACCTTTATTTTATCTCATTTTCATGTTATGTTATCAACATTTAAGTTCCCCCAGACGGGGCCCCAGTGCTCAATGTATTATATCTGTGTATTTCATACAGTAGATAATTTCAAATGAAGTACATTGTAGAAGAGTGCAGATCAAAATAATTAAGTAAGCTCTGTTACATGTATATAGATAGTGCATGATCTATCATGCACTGGTGGATTTTGTGCATAACAAATACTAAATTATCCTGAGTACAGTTTTGTTATACCGATTCTGAAGGCGGAGATGAAATAGACCTGCACGAGGGATAATTCAGTATTTGGAGTTCATATAGTCCAGTAATGGTGCATCATTAGAACGTGCACTACTTATTATAGTAAATAGACCCCTTACAATTGACATTAGATCTAGTGTAGATTTTAAAGAGTCCTTTCTGGATTACGTTTGCCTATCGCACTCACGTCACAAGTGTGCAGCTAAAAACAATGGGTACATGCAAGGTGCTTTTGATGCGTAGTCCAATACACTTTTGTACGCGCTTAGCCATGCAAAAATTAAAGTTATAGTGCAAGATTGTGCACTTAAAAAAAAAAAAATTTGCACATCACGTCATGCATATCTAACCAATCACAGCGTGTATTATACATACACTATTTACTATATACATGTATTACAGTATTAATGTATTTTTGTTAGATTATCATGCATAGTGATAAAGGAATTACACTGTTGTATGTTTCAAATTTCAAGCCAGAAATAAGATTTCGGTTTAGAAAATAGAATTTAAAGAAATGAGAATATGATTTGTTTTCCGATTGGGGTTGGCTGCTCTGCTAATGTTTTACAAACACTAATTCTTTTTTTTAGATTAAAATAGTTTTTTTTTTTTATTGTAAATACTTCTAACCCACTTTGATATCCCTTCTGAATATTTTTGTTCTTACAAATGCATTTTTTAAACCTGAAGATGGACCCCCCCCCCCCCTTCCCAATCAATTTAAGACAAAAATAATAATTAACTTGGGGTTTATCCCTCGAATATTTGTACTGCATCATGCGCTTATGAAATGTTTGGCAGGTATGCTTTTATTCAAGATTAAGGAGCTGTATTTTAGCAGTTCTGTGTATTATAATTATGTTAGGACATGTACACTGTTAATGTGAATGTGTGTACAGTGTAAGAATACCTCCTTATTTCAGTTGAATTTGTCAAAGTGAAATAAAGTTAACAGCGCATTCACATGAAAAATATATTTTTGTATTTCGGTTTTCATTGGAAAGTTTGTTATAAATTTGTACTTTTATATCAGGATTTGTCACATTCCTCCCCCCCCCCCCCCCAAAAAAAAAAAACAATCCCAGATTACAAGATCAAAGTCAACACCACTTTCAAAATGGCATTGCTAGATCATTTTGAATAAAATGAAATCAGATCAAATCTGCTGAGACGTTAACTGAAAATTTAAAAAAAGAAATAGCTAAGAAAGGGCAATGGCCCCAGGATGGGGGGGGGGGTCTCATTGAGGCCTTGTACATCACCTGCATACATGAAAGCATGTGAAAATGGTACTTTTTTAGCATCAGGCAAGCAATGTGCATTATCTGTTTAGGGTATCTAAAACAGCAACAAAAACGGGGGGATTAAAATCAGAGGTGATGCTGCAGTCCTTGAATAAAATCCCTGTTTTGGGTATAAAAATCAGAGATGTTGGACACTTCAATCCTGATTAAGCCTGTGTCACATATCACTCCGGGGCCCTTATGGCGAGTAAAAAACAGCCATTTTGCCCCTTTTTCGTACAGAGCAGTTCGTACGAACATGGGCAAAACGGCTGTTTTTAATAGCCGTACAGGCCCCGGAGTGATAATTATGTAAAAGCCCCTTATGGGTGCTTTTTCAGAAAGTAATGTATGCGGATGATGTACATGCCTCAACGAAAACACTCCCTCCCCCCCCCCCCCCCCCCCCCCCACCAGCGGGGCAATGGTCATATTTTGAATTTTGCAAAGGGACTTGAAAAGAATAACGATACATGGAATAAAAGTGAAAATAAAAAATTGCTCTGTACGAACGTTGACGACGGAATTAAAATCAAAATTGACTCTAAAAACATTACTTTAAAGGATAGCTGTCATTCATACGGATTCATTCGGATTTCGGAGGCCTTCAGTTCATGAGGGATAGTCGATAGGGGGCTGGAGGCCACATCCCCAAACTTTTAAGGGTAGGGAACCACCCCCCCCCCCCCCAAAAAAAAAAAAGCTATAGAAACTTTCATTTCGTAATTGTCAGCGAATTTTTCGGTGAAAGGCCCTAGGTGACATGAAAAAACCAACGACCTTTTCTTTTCCCTTTTGTTTGTTTGGGTGTTTTTTTTTTTTTTTGTTTTTTTTGGTGTTTTTTTTTTTTTAATAATCTAGGACTCTAAGGCATATTTAAAGTCTGACACTAACCAATTTCTTTTTACAACAGGAACTGAGTGGTATCGGACCTAGATCTTGATAAAATATTTTGTTCATTAAATCAGCTGTCAATAAGCAATCAATAATTTTGACCAGTAGGCCTACTGTGAATTTGCAGTTACGATTTGGAACAGAAACAGGGACAGTAACTAAGACAATGGAAAATCAAATGACATCATTAAATGTGGATACAGGAGAATGATGGGAATGTCATTGAAAAGAATTGAAAACCGACAGAGAAAAGTTGCCTATGTCACGGACAGGATTATCTAAAGAAAGGAAATGCGAAGTACTCTGATCACATAAAAAGTACCAACGTCTCTTTAGTTTTGAAGAAGACGATTAAAAAAAAAATGGGGGCAGTCGCTCCCCTGCCCCCCCCCCCCCCCCCCTCTAGTGCCGCTCCTGCTTGAAGTGGACGTAGGCCTACACTGCAAGTGCACCAGAATAGCAGAGGACAGAGATGTAAGAAACAATGTTACAATCAGGGGCCTCAGTCCGTTTTAAATTTGGGGGAGGGGCACATAGGAATCTTTCCGACGAGTGTCTCCTTTATCCGAAAAAAATAGTTAAGAAGAACAAAAGTCCTCGGGTTTTTCAGGTGTCTCTTTTTAGACGAAGAATACACTGACAAGTTATCATAGAAACTAAAAGACTTCCATAATTTGGGGGACATGCGTCCCCCGCCCTTAAAAAAAAAAATTGGGGGACGTGTCCCCCTGTCCTCTCCCTGATTGACGCCCATTCATGGTTGCATTCAATCACCTCCAACCCGGGAGAAGATACCAGGATAGACAGACAGTAAAATAATTATGATACAATATTTTTGCTATTCAGTTTTACTTATTAAAATCATTCGAAATAGCAGCCAAATAAGGCTGAATCGAATTAAATTTACAATCAAATTGTAATAATCCAATAAAATACGCGATACAAAATAGAAATAACATCAAATTCCAGATTCAAATCAAGATGGAAATGATGACAATCATAAAATGGGAGCAAAAATCAGACTAGAAAAAGACAGATGTAGAAGAAAATAAAAACACATTTCAGAGGGCAGAGAAAAAGAAAATAGAACAAAAGCATGTGAAACTACCGCACATGGATATTTGTAGAAGCGCAAACAAATCAAGATGCGAAATTGAATTGCAATAGGTATTTGAACTTCAGAGTAGTTTATGATGAAATTTATTGTGACACAGAACAGCGATTCGTTTAAACCAATCATGGGAGAAAATTTTATCAAAACTAATGGGAAGAAAATGTTATGGTAAACAGTTCGTGCAGGTATCGAAATATTATAAATGTCGAAAATATGTGTCCACATGACCTCGATCCTCCCCCCCTCCCCCCCCCTCCCCACCCTCCCCTCCTCCTCCCCCCCCCCCCCCTCCCTCCCTTCCCTCCCCTTTCCCGGATGCAGTTGTAGGAAGAGGTGGGGGTTAACATTAGGCCTTCTTCCTCTGATCTGTATGAAAAGAAGAAAACAGATCAGTCCCGGTGGGGTCACTCTCCACATGTCCTGCTACCCACCCGTGTCCGACAACCTCAGAAATGCGCCCTATGTGGCTTAACTACATTAACCAAATTTGCAACCCTAAATGGCTTAACCCATGAGAAAAGCCACCCAAAGTGGCGTGAACAGGGAAATCCCCTAATTTGATACCCTAAGTGGCGTAAACATTGAAATCGATTAATTTGATACCATACCGATGACTGATGTTAAATTGATGTTAAATACAACAGGTATAATTTCATTTTTTGAAGTTATTGAAAGTAAGGCCAACATGATTACTCTCAAGGACACCTCTCTTAGCCACTTTGAATAGCCATCTTTTAGCCTTAATTAATGAATGCAAGTGGAAAATGTTGCTTTCCTTGACTGACTGATGCATCACTTACCATTCGTTTTACCAATTTTATCAAAACTTGAAAAAATGGAATCCATACCAGTTACTGTGTTGAAATATACATACATTAATTAAACTTGTATCTTCTTGGTCAGGCTTCCTACACTCAAATAGGCTGAACGATGAAGACGATTAGTGTCAGGGAGTATACAGTTAAAACTGAGAATTCACAGCACAGCTTAGCACGTATAGGAAATCTGCTTGCGTGATCTACCAGATCTACTTATGACGACATCAACCCGTCTACCATCATTGTGGTGCGCTCTATAATTCATACTTTGTAACTCTCTATAAATGCTGGAACCTGTTAATGGCGTAGGTCTGCTCAAATTTGCCCAAATTTGCAACCCTAAATGGCTTAGATCTACTTAAATTTGCACCCCTAAATGGCGTAATCTGCATAACCAAATTAGCAACCCTAAATGGAGTGAAGAGTGAGAAAAGGCTACCCTAAGAGGCGATTTACCAGCGAATGGTGCTGAAAAGCAACCCTTTTTGCCAAAGACGTCGACGACGCCTGAGCTGCCTGAAACGGGACCCTTTTCGACGCTTTTTCTGGACGCGGGTGCTTTTTTTTTTTTTAAATATTATTTTATTCTTTTCTTTCAGTGACATCAATATGTACAAACATAGCAAACAAATTACAATCATAAACTGACATATTACGTACAATGGTACCAGTAAAATCAAAGTAGAACAAAACATTAATATATATATATAGACTTGTAAATCACTTCAGTTGACTAACAATGTAATTAATATAACTGGTCCTTTCTGCGTTTCTTTCACTGAAAAAAAAGATAAGAATGAAATAAGGAAGAAACAAAATAAAGAGGAAAGACAGAAGCACCCGCACATCCCAGCACAACACCTAATCCCTCCCCTTCAGCCCTTCAGACCCCCCCCCCTCCCCCACAACACCCCTTCCCTTTCCCGATCCCTGAACACACCCCTTGCAATCCGTGACTTACAAGAGCGTGAGAATCTGCAGACAACCAATGACGCAACAAAAATGTTCCTCCTCTCTTATCCGTAACATTTCATATTATAATCCGTCGGGAAAAAAGAAGACTGCGCAATTCACCGGAAATTAAAAGCCTCCCATTTTTTCAAATGTAATGATAGGGTGTTACGATTAAGTGCTATCTTTTTTTCTTCAACTTGATTTCCTACTAATATTTCTTTCACTTCTTGCCTATTTGGAGGTATATTTCTCTTTCTACTTTGAAATATCAAATGTTTTAGTAACAGTATTACATGATTCAATAAATACGTCTTCCCTACATTGCCCAAAGGCACACCAAAAAATATTCCTTCCCAGTTCAAATCTTTTAAAATGGGCAAGCTAAGTGTATCGCCGATTATCTTCCATAGCGACCGAATGTGTTCACAATCATGAAATACATGCAGATAAGTTTCTACTTCCATTTTGCAAAAGGAGCACAAATTACTAAGAGCCAGGCCAAACCGATATAGATCCTGATTCGTATAAATAATGCCATGTAACATTTTGAATTGGAATTCCCTAAGTTTACTATTCAAAGTACATTTCCTAGGTCTGAGAAAAATATTTTCAGTGTCTCTAATAGACAAACCAAATAATTCTTTTAGCAGGTTGACTACAGGGGGGACTTCTAGATTGCTGTTGAGAATAGTTTTATATAATCTTTTGGAAACGATTTCACTTACAGGGACAATTTTGTCCGAAATAATGAATAGAATCTCTTCCTTATCTAATTCATTTTACTTTTCTTTTGTTAAGTGCATTTGCCTATTCCAACTAGACGGAATTTTCTCAAAAATATATCTTATCTACAATATATTCCATGAACTAAGACCTTTACTTGTGAAATATGCGTCCGTTTTCAAAATACCATTGTTATCTAAAATATGTTTCAACCTGAATATACCCTTTGATATTAGATCTGCATGATAGAATGGAAAGCCTCGAAAACATATATCTTTGTTATTAAAAATTACTTCATTACCTTTGTAACTGCCACAAATTCGTCTCAAATCTTCCAATTCTAACCATGTCTCTAATAGTTCCAAATAAAATGGCGATAAAGACAGTTTTAGCTGTCTAATTTCATACTTACAGAAGAAGATAAATTTCCCTCCTATATGTTGAGTACAATAATCAAAATACAATTTCCATTTCATTTGTTGATTTCCTCCTAAGAGTCTCTTTACCCACATAATTCTCTGAACTTTGATAAACAATTTAAAATTCATCATTTTAAGTCCCCCATTCTTGTAATCAAGAAACATCGTAGTCCTCTTGACTTTGTCTTTTCCTCTCCATAAAAAGTCGAAAGTCATTTTATCAAGTTCATGAAAAATCGAATGAGGAATTGGAGTAAGTGACGCAATGAACATTAACTTGGAATATATAAAAATCTTTAACAACTGAATTTTACCCATTAAGGTTAAGTCTCTCTGTTTCCACCATGCTAGAGATTTCTTAATTTTGCTCAAAATTTCCTTGTAGTTCATACTTTCTTTTACATGAATGTCCAAGCTGAAAAATACTCCTAATATTTTTTCACGAATGGTACTACTTTTCCAAAAGGGGGTGCTCCTGGGATTTCCTGATTAGGATTACCTAGTAACATTACATATGTCTTTTCTTTATTCATTTTCAATCCAGATATACTTGCAAAACTTTCAAATATTATTTCTAAACGCTTCATCGACCCGAGATCTTTAACAAATAGAGTAATATCATCCGCATAAAGTACCGGTTTCACTTCTGTGCCTCCAAATTGCAAACCTAAAACCAAAACATCATTTCGAATCACGTGAGCCAGGGTTTCGATACAAAGAATGAACAAGTAGGGAGATAATACACTATGAACATGGCGGACAAAGAAAGCGGACAAAATAAACAACCTCTCATTCTACCCTTCATAATGGTTCTGGTAGTCAAAAGATACATCCCTTCACTGCTATTATGTTAATCATGTAGTTCCAGGTAAATATGCATGTGACACATGTTCCACACATTTTAGACAATAGCTGTGAAGGGATGTTCTTTTGACTACCAGAACCATTGTGAAGGGTAGAATGAGGGGTTGTTTATTTTGTCCGCTTTCTTTGTCCGTCATGTTCATAGTGAATGGATCTCTTTGTCTTACTCCCCTATCGACCTTGAAATACCCGGTTGAATATCCTCCATTTAAAACACAATGAAGAGTATTAGTATACATGATATCAATCCATTTACGAAAGGATGGCCCAAAACCGAAAGAATATAACATATTTTGTAAAAATACATGTGAGACCGAATCAAATGCTTTTTCAAGATCAACGGCAACTAAAAAAACATGCAGGTAAATTGTTATTCGAAGTATGAAATATCATGTCATCTATTAACCTTATGGCTTCACCTATATTTATGTTTTCCATATAACCTACTTGGTCTGGTGAAATTATTTCAACCAAAACTTCCTTCACTCGTGTTGAGAGGATTTTAGCAAGAATTCTATAGTCGACATTCAAGAGGGATATTGTAAAATTCGACAGTTAGCCCATCATTTCCCGGTGACTTGTTTAATTTCATCTGATTCAAAACAGCTAAACATTCCCTTTCCAAAATGATTCCTTCACACATTTTATTAGAGTCAGCACTTAATTTCGGCAGGGTGTGGGGGAAAAACTCTACACTACTCACCGTATTCGTTCGTACACTTCCATAAAGTTTACTATAAAACAGTTTAATTTCTTTAATAATTTCGTTTTCATTACAACTTATCTCGCCACCCGTTACCTGTAACTTTCGAATTACACTTTTGTTTTTATTTGATTTTAATAATTGACTAAAAAGGTGAAGGTTTCGCTCTCAATTTTCATACCAAGAAGCTCTAGACCTGACCTTAAGCCCATCATTAATATAGTCATAACAACTTTGGAGTTCTTTACGTTTAGACTCTAATCTTTTGACTAAATCATCACTCACACTATTTATCAATTTTCTTTCTAATTCTTGGACCTCTTTTTCCAGGCCTTTTATTTTTCCCCTTCTTTCCTTTGCGATCTGCTTAGAATATCCTTGAGTAAAACTGCGTATCTTCATTTTCGAAAAGTCCCAAAGTAACCGCTTATCTTTAATTTCTGACTGTAACTCGTGTTTTAATTTAATTATGTTTTCTTTCATTTGACTAATATACAAACTATCGTTACAAAGACTATTATTAAATTTCCAATAGGAAGCTTTTTTCTTCATAACATCACTCTTTTTGTTAAGAAGAAACAAATCAATAGCTGAGTGATCGGGCGAAACTGATGGAATGATTTCACATTTTGAAGTGAATTGTTTTAAACTAGACGATATTATCCAGTAATCTAATCGGCTTTGCATAAATGGTTTATTTTGTCTATATGAAAATTGACGTCGTAATGGATTTCTTTGTCTCCAAATATCAGTCAAATTTAGTCGATCCATAAATTCTTCCATTTGCAAGTTAAACCTATTATGTCTATCGTGATGACAATTCCCCAAATAATCTAAATCAAAGTTTCTGATCATATTGAAATCTCCCCCCCCCCCCCCCATTATTATCAAACTGTCTTCTGTAGTTATCTTATTCATTTCCCGAGACAACTCTTTCAAAAAATTGATTTGTTCCAATTCCTTATTTCTAGTTGGGAAATACACATTACACAAAACCACCTTTAATCCATGAATAGAACATTGCATTAATATATTATATCGCCCATCTGTATCTTTTACTACTTCCTGCAACTGGAAATCCAAATAGGAATTAATTAAAACCAGCACACCTTTAGCATGATTTGAACCGTGGCTAAAATAACATGGCCCCTCCCACATAGAACTCCACATATCTTCTATATCTGCTGTACTAAATGTTTCCTGCAAAAAGACAATATCAGCTTTCGTATCCTTGCACCATGTAAACACCCTTTCCCTTTTAGATGTGTCCCTGATTCCTTTAACATTTTGATGAAAAACAATTACTAGAGAAAAAATTGTCTTCGAGTTCTATCTGCATAATGGAAATGAGAGGCTTTGGATTCCCAAATGAAAGGCAAGAGTATATTTTTAAAAAAAGAAGAAGAAGAAAGAGAAAAGAAAAAAAATCACTCAGCTGATCAAAATATGTCCTTGACCGTCTGCAGATTCAAATATGCACAGTAAGTGTAAAGCCCCCCCCCCTCGCCTACTCAAAATTTACCATACGACACCTCCATTATTATCGTCTTATCCTGTTATACGAGGTACCCGCTTAGAAAGAAGAAAAACAGTAGATAAATAGATATACTAAGTTATACAACAATGATATCGATAATAATCAATCAAAATTCGTCATTTACTCTTCCTCAAGATTAAATCAAAGAATGAAAATAGCTGCTTGCTTTTTTTCTCTCTTTGTGCTTAAAGTACCTCAACCATTTTGACTTAAGATAACTCAACCTTCTTTCCCGCAGCCACGTAGGATTTATTCTGAGTTCTTCGGCTATTCTCTGCAATGTACCAATTTAAAAAAAAATGCCTGATCATTATACAAGATAGTCAACATTAGATAAAAATATCAAAAGGCAAACAACCTACACACAACAACAACAAATGTGTTGCGGTATCATCAATATGAGTGAAACTGCAGATCTGCATGCCTGTATACATCGTTCAACCGTAGGGTTCCCCCAATAATTGACTTGCTTCCAATTGCATTTTGAAGGCTACTATATCAACCCCGAGGGGAAAAAAAGGGAAAACAGAAAAAGAAGTATTGTATGAACTATAATCATGATAATACCTCAAGGTAATGAAGATTCTTGATATGCAATAAATAGATCATGACCTGTCTTATTTGACAGTATTATTTTGTATTATACAATACAAAATGAATAAAACAGGTTTATCAACCTCGAACGTTTAATGTGTGTGGCTTGTATTAAGTCACCTCAACCTCATAATAAATGCATTTTTTAAGATGAAAAGGCTACAATAAATGAATAGATACATGGAACAAGTCTCCCATCGACCTTAAAAGTTAAAGTATTAGGCTGGCCTGTCACACCTACTAAATTTGCATACTTAGTGTATCAAAAGACTGATTTCAGCGGAGGTACAATGGCGGAATAGGAATGCAAATTCAAATGAGCTCATGGAAACGCCCTAAACACCATTGATGGAAGGTCTATCAACTCTGGAAAAATGCAAAACCAAAAACAAACAATAGAAAAAAAAACTTTGTATGTGGACTGAAAGAAGGTCATCAACATTCTTGTATTCAATAACCTAAGATCACGATCACGATACGTTTTTCTTTTTGCATACCTGTCTTTTGGCATTGACTTCGTAGTGAATTAAGAGTTATTTAATACAATATATAAAATGAGCAAGTGACTGCAAATGTTTAAGGTGTGTGGCTTGTATTATGTAACAACAAACTTATAATGAATTCAATTAATTCAAATCAGATATACATTAAACATGTTCAATGAGTAGAGACATGAAACATATAAGGCCTATCTTCAATTCCACCTCTAAAGTATTTGGGCTTGTTTTAGATCACGCCCACTATTTTACTGAATAGATTTGCCTGTGCACCTTTCAATTCTGCTCATGCAGATGCGCATAAGTACAGTATCCTTCGTTCGAAAGAGAGAAATCAAAGAAAGCATTGACCATCTTGTCACCACATTATTCAAATAAAATGCATTGCATACAATAAGCGTGTCAACAGATATATTCTCATTATCGAACATCAAGAAATGAGCAAGTGGTCTTCCATGACTGCAAACGTTTAAGGTATATGTGGCTTGTATTATGTAACATCAAGCTTACAATGAATTCAGTTAATTAAAAAAAAATACATTGAACAGTTTAATGAGTAGAGACATGAAACAGATCTTTCATTCGACCTCTATAAGTATTTGGGCTTGTTATGTCACGCCCACTGTTTACTAAATAGATTTGCCTGTGCACCTTTCAATGCATTGCATACAATTAGCGTGTCAATGGATAGGTTCTTATTATCGTAACAACAGAGAGTACTTTGGCAGAGTATGCATAAATATGCATGCAAATGAATAAGCACGTGGAAACTACTGATTTCGAATACGGTTCATGGAAGGTTTGAGTGAAGGTTTAACAACGCCAAAAAGAAAAAAAAATAGATTTGAAAGGGTGCGTAGCAGGCCATGTGGAGAGTGACACCCCCCCCCCCCCCCCCCCCTTCCCGGGAGATCAGTGCTTTCATCGCGGCGATAATACTGTACGACCCGGATGAAATCGCGATAGCAGCGATACTTCGAAGTCCAAGACTAGGCAAGGGGAAGTCCCCTTATTATCGGCGAAAACATCCGTTATGCTCACCCTGTAGTCGATGCATTTCATAGTCTCTTATATCAAGCAGATTGTGAAAGTGCGAAGGTCTTAGCAAGGTCTAAAACCAAAATAGAAGACGAAAAGTGTAATGATAATCGCTGGGTATGAATGGTATGGAATTATTATTATTATTATTGCTTTTTTTTTTAAATTGTTTTTTTGCTGCGTTGAGTTTCTGACAAGACTACGTGGGGCATTGGTTTTTAAAACAGGTGCTGTGTTAGAGACTAAGCTCGCAACGTTTGACGAGCGAGCGCAAAGACACAAAACTTCATCATAATTCATTATGACGTCAGCTTCTCCAACTCAAAGGCGGAAGTTAAAAGGCTGGCAAATTAATAGCTACAGTGTATATGTACGTATACCAAGTTCTACCTAGCTCCGTGTTTTATGGGCCAGCTGCCAGTTAACTTACGAAAATGAGTACATTATCGTCGCGGTGCCAGTACCTGTCTGTGAGGAGTAACAGTGGGGACTCGAACCGAGGACCTGATCATCCTAGCAGAGCAGAAAACACAGGCAGAATGCCGAGAAACCTTCACCAACTTACGAACGAACAGAGGACACAAGTTTATAAAGAGGTACATATTACATGTATATGGTTATTGATGATACAGCATGCGCCAATGACTTGTAAACTACCAGTTCAGCTGCTGTGTCGTGACTGGTCATAAGCACCGAAGTTATACTGAGCATTATCGCAACACTTTATTCATCGCAACACTTTATTCATCGCAACACTTTATATAACTCTACATTATAGTCATGAGTTATAAATTAATTTCACGAATGCCTCAATTCGCCAAGAAAACACAACGTTTTTCATATCAGTACGGGTGTACTGCTCTATAATACATGTATGTGTATATTATAATGCTCGTAACGTGTGTTTGTATGATATGGCGTGTATAAAGACATGATGTTATTTTCTTTCTGGTTTGAAAGTTCAATCAAAAGTAGTGTTTTACGAATACAATTGTTTGCAAACTTTTCTTCAATCTGAAAATCATGATCTTTTTTTTTAACTGCGAAAACATTTATACACATGTTTATTCTGGGTCGGTATCGTACAGAAAGGGACAGAACTGTGACTATTAGTTTCTGTAATATTCAGTTCCGTATATCCGTCGAGGAAATATCACGCACTAGTGGTGTTTTATATTTTTCAGATTGATTAAGAACCATGCAATAACTCACGCTTTTGAAGTTTCATTTGATTTGATATATTATATAGTCCCGTGATGTTCTTTTTTTTCAGGAAATCAGAACCATTTTTGTGTACACACTTTTACAATTTGAAACTATTAGTTAAATCATACAATCTGAAATACACAATATGATTTGAGTATTGCGTGTCTAACACCTAATCTGAATGGCGCAACATGCATACGAAACATCTGTACATTTTATACCATTAAGTTTAAAGGTCATTTTAAAAGCTTTGTCTGTTATCATTTGTGTACCATATATGCAAATAATAGTACCCGACTTGGGTTTGTTTATCTCCGGTCACCCTTTTATTCATAATTATGCGAGGGACTAGTGTTTGTGAACAAAGTTCTTTGACCGAATACCGAATAGTGAACCGTGTGAATCACAAATAACTTTTTACTCAATAACATTCTCGTCTAACCGCGTAGGCAGGGAGCGATGGGGCGGTGCCCCCCTAAAAAAAGGGCAACTAAAAGGGAAAACAGAGAAAAGGGTGAGAGAACGTACGAAGAGAAGGAGCAGACGTGGAACGATGACAAAGAAAAAAAAAACAAGCTTCCGCGGGGGGGGGGGGGACTCGACCCCCCCCCCCCCCCCCCTGCACCCTCCGGATCCCCCCTAGGGAGCGCGTTTCGTGTGTTCAATGACGCGCTCCCCCTGAAATCAAATCCTGGCTAAGTCGGTGTTCGAGAGATGAGAACTTGAAGTTTTGAACATGGCTTCGATTTGATGTAATTTTCCCAAAATTGTATAATAATTTCCAGTGTGTATCGTGTATAATGTCATTCCATGTAGCGCATTTTGATACTGCCCAACTCTAAACACACGCCCTATGATATTGTGGTAATGGACCACTGACAGCCTGGTAAGGCGTACACTCAGTCGAGAAGTTTTTCGACGAATTAAGAAAAGAACATATGAAACCTGTGACCATTAATAGAAGGCTAATGTATAAATATTTTAAAGCCTTCGGCATGATTAAGTTGCATATCTCTACTATATCTCAACTGTTTCCCATTGTCTACGTTGAGAGAGGCAGACAACAATGTCGTCTCTCTTTTCTCTCTCTTTCATTTTCTGTTCCTTTCTCTCGTTTTCTTTATTTTACATGTATTTTTATCATTGTATTTATCTCCTGCCGAATTTAATGTAATTCTTGAGTGGCTTGTCATTTTGTTGTACCCTGTATTTGATTGTTTAGTTTTATTATTTTCCTTTGTTGAATATCTGTGCTTTTTTTCTTTTCTTCTCCTATTTTCCCCATTATTTTCTTTCGTTATGCATTCAGTTTGATTTTCTATGCATTTTCTATGTAAACATGTATTTATGTGATGTATGTGATTACTGTATGTGACTATTGTCTAAAAATTAAATATGTACTACAATGTATTTTGTTAATGTACGACCAGTAGAGGCAAATTTTCAATGTCTCTCAAAATATGGATCAAAACTGAATCTGTATCAAAAGTAACATTATAGAATATCTACAATGGAAGGGCGATGTCGACCAGAATTTGCAGTGACAACATCAAAATAAATTTATGAACAAGGAAATAAAATACGGCGTTTCTTCAGAAATAGCATATTTATGAACAAGGAAAATCTTTATACTCACGTCTTGATTCCTTTTAAAAAAAGGGGGAACATAATGTAGTTCCTTCAACTTTCATTTCGGTCTAAAAGTCAACGGTCAAACAGTCACATGTCAATAACGTAGATCTGTTAAGCTCTCGGAGACGTCGTAGATGCATATTATTTGCTGTGAAGTCAGGATATTACTGGAAGAGTCGAATGGTACCCGGTGATAGAGATCTCGTGGAAATTAACTGTAAGTTACAAACAACACTAACAACAACAACAACAACAACAACAACAACAACAACAACAACAACAACAACAGAGTGGATTGATACTGAAGTGAATTGATAGGTTATAAAATCTGTGTCGGATTTCAACCACGTCACGATCAAGGCTTCATCCTGTATTTGATTCATTCCTGCAGGTCCTCGAATCGAATCGCTCATTCTTATGCGAGCATCTCGATCCTAGTCGGCACTATCCGTACCTAAGGAGTAAAGGTGTCTTCGACAAATCTACAGTAGAACGCATCGAGAGTTGTGTGACCACTGCTGAGAAAGTAAGCAGGTGAGTATATGCATAAGAATCGGGGGGGGGGGGTGAAACGCCCTTCCCCTCCCCCATCCTCCCTTCCCCTCCCCATCCTCCTCTCCACCCCTCCCTATTCTATTAAAGGAAAATAACAAAATAATTCTGGGTAAAAAAAACAAACAAACAAACATCGCGCGACATACATGTAGCTTTTGGGGATAACGGAGAACCGGGGGGGGGGGGGGGTTCTTTCCTGAAATTAATTGCAAAAACAAAACAAAACACAAAAGAACCAAAAGATGATGGAATTGTTTTGCCCTTGATTTCCCTGCTTATACAAACTGAAGTGGGCGTTCTGAAATTGTGTTCCATGGAAGAATCGCTGTCTGGAACAGTTCCGCTTTAGGCTCCCCTCTTATCTAAACAGTCCTATATCCACCCCACCAAATAAAGGAAGAAGATAAATATGAGGTAATACAATGGAGGTTTAATGTGCTATTACCTAGAAGAACAGGCTGGAGTAAGCTAAAAAAATAAAACAACACCAAACAAAAAACAAAAATGAAAACAAAATGAAAAAACGGTTTATTTGAGTGTTTTTACATTTCTTCTCTCACAGTTTTATCGACGAGCTGCTACGGAAAGGTCCACATATTTCTACCTTTATAGAATCTCTGGAAAAGAACAGAGTAGAGCAATTTGTCTTCAGCACACTTGCCGACCAGTTACAGTCATTCAGAATAGAAGGTACGTGATTGTTTTTTTAAACTACAGTTGGTCTCCAATTCCTGATCAGCAGTGGACACAAAAAATGGAATTAAATTAAGTAGAACTCTGAATAAATTTAGATTATTGTCCAAATGAGTGCAGCTATAGACACCATTTATTCTTAATCTTGCAGGCATCTGTTTGTATGGGTTTGTGTTTAACATACTGTAATACCATATTTGTTTGTCTATAAAGTTATTTCAGGTATTTTTCATTTACTGGGATACCACTTTCTGCTATTCGGTGTCCCAAAGAATAATTCTAATTTCATTCACTCTTGTACTATCATTTTGATTTGGTGTTGTTTAATACATAAATACAAAAAGAAAAACATTGTGGATTTACGTAGGTATAGAAAGCCAATATTTGACCACAGAATGGATATTCTGAAACTAAAATTCGCCCCGAAATTCAATACAACCAGTGTTCCATCAGGACAGTTTTTTTTTTTCAATTTCAGTTTACTTTTTCAATTCAATTTCAATTTATTCAACTCTTCATTAAAAGCAATTTACAATTTACAAATAAATCACAATAATGAAGGTTAGGATCCTTGGGAAACAGAGATCTGCTTGTAGACGGGGGAACCGCAGACTATGGCCTAAAATTAAAAAAAAAAAAAAGTTGGATTTGGTATGCTGTAACAAATTTGGGAGAAGAGGTAGAATTTGAGACACTGTCTTTCATCGACGCTCCCACGTCCATAAATCGATCGTTCATTTAGCCGAAGTACAGACATGCTCGACGAGAAAAAACTTTTAGATATCATTGATAGGCTTCCTCTGGACAGACATAGTCACGATCTTAAAAATTCCAAGTCAGACTGACCCGGAAAAGAGTCCGTTGAGGCCACACTCCGTTCCGGGTCAAATATGACCCAGAATAAAGTCAAATTTGACCCAGAAACAAGTCTTCATTATCTTATTCTGGGTCATTTTTGACCGGAATGGAGTGTGGCCCACTTGCCACTAGGCTACGTGTTTTAATATTAGCACCATGATAAAATAACAATGACAACGATAACAATAGCAGTAACAACATCAACAATGATAAAGATAATAACAGGATCAAATAATAATGATATTAATAATGATGATAGTATAATTAGGTTATTATTATTATTATAATAGGATAAAAATGAGAACAATTAAATGTTTAGAAAAAAATTTCATAGTAAATGCAATGAAAACGACATATAAAAGAGAAGAATGGATGAATTGAATAGAATTATGTGCTCACAAGTACAAAAATCCAAAATAAGTAATGGAAATATAGTTAACAGTAATAAAGATAGTAGGCCTAGTGAAATGATATCAACAATAACTTAAAAATGATTTATATTGATAATGATAATTATTATGATAAATGTAATAATAATAATAATAATAATGATAATAATAATAATAATAATAACAATAATAGTGATAATAATAATAGTAGTAGTAGTAGTAGTAGTAATAATAATAATAATAATAATAATAACAATAATAATAATGACAATAATATTAGTAGTAGTAGTAGTAGTAGTAGTAATAATAATAATAATGATAATAATAGATAAAAAAAAAATAATAACAATAATGATAATGAAAATAACAGTGATTAAAATGCTAACAATGACAATGGTAAAAAATGAAATGATGTATTTTCCTTGTTGATTTCATACATGTTATATGTTTTATATGATTTATGTTGTATGTCTACAATTATATTTCTGTATCTTTTGTATATCTATGTATTTTAAGGTGTACTTGCATGCAAACAAAACAAATATCCACATATGGACAATAAATGATGAAATGAAATGAAGGTTTGAGGTTAGGGTTTGCTTTTGAAAAAAAAACAGCATTGTTTTCTCTTTCATGTTTTGTCATGACATAACTTCTTAGATTGCCTTTATGGTTCTATGGTTCTATTTTTAGACCCATAGTCAGCGTATTGTTTTACGTTTAGTTCAAAAGCCAGTTTTCAGAGCTGGGTTTCAAAACCACTGTTACAAACTGACAAAAGAGGTACTTTCAAAAACACTGTTTAATAGAGCTATAAACTGGGTACTGTAACCATGACACTGTGTATTAAAACTGTTTCATAACGTTGATTCTAACTTTGCGAACCCTACAAAACTTTCTCTACTACATGTGCAGATCTTTCCTTCGCTTCAAATACTCACAGCCGTGTCGGCGGTCAAGAAGACTATGATATCGACGACGAGCGAGGTTCGTCGGGTCGATTCAACTCGTTGTCTTCCACAGAGGGGACGGGTGTCGTCAACGGGAACGTGGCCGTCTTACCCCCGATCGACATCAAACGACTTCACGAGGCGGAAGGGTTACATTGTGAGTGTTATTAGAAGTCATCATAGAACATGAATAACTGGGCTAAATGTAATAAAAATCCATGCAACAGAGTTTGGTTTGGACATTATTTTTTGTTATACTCCAACATCCCATCAATCAGTCTTTAAAGGTGCTTTCACACCAAGGTACGGTCGGGCCCGCGACCGGGCCTAGGGGCTAGGGACCGACCGGACCATGGTGTGAAAGCATTTGATCGGGCTCAGGGACCGACCAAAAAGATCGGTCCCTGAGCCCGACCTAAGAGGTGGTTCAGGGCCCGATATGCGACCGACCAAACTTGATGTGAAAGGACATCGTGCTTTGGTCCCGATCCAAATGCGCGAAACTATTTCCAAATTTCGCGCGCTTCATGAGGGGGGTAAGCGGTTTCCCAAGCAGCTGCGACCGATCGCCCAGGCCGGGCCCAGGGCCTGACCAAATTTTGACGGCGGTGTGAAAGCACTTGCGACCGACGCATTTTGGTCGGGACCTGGGCCGGACATAGGGATTGACGGCAGTGGGAAAGCGGTATAAGTCGCTAAAATGAACTACCTCTCAGCCAGTGACCTATCTACAATATTAGACTTTCCTGTCAGTATGCACCTATCATTTCTTAAATCTACTGAAGAGCTTAAAATATGCTTGACCGAAAGACATTACGATAAAACTTTAAATATAGGTAATCTATCTTTTATAGTTATTCAAAAACTTCTTTTCTTTCTGTATATATATCTATTCAAAAATTTAAATATCTGTAAATTTATATCTGTAATATAATCTAGAATCTGTAACTTAGGTCCACTCTACATATTTCTTCGATTAGATTAGAAATGAATCTAATAGATTGTGATTAGGGACAAATCCAAAATTAGATTAAGAAATTGTAATCAAGATTGATTTCTAACTTTTTTTAGATCAAAATTTTTAATTGAATTCGGTTGTTGCTCCTGATTCAAGTTTAAGAAATTTAGAGTATCACCCTTCTGACTACGTGCAACGGATTTTCGGTTTTCCAAATATTTTAGATATTCCTGAATCAAGGATGTTAAATGTTCCTGAATCAAGGATGTCAGATATTCCTGAATCAAGGATGTCAGATATTCCTGAATCAAGGATGTAAGATATTCCTGAATCAAGGATATCAGATATTCCTGAATCAAGGATGTCAGATATTCCTGAATCAAGGATGTTAGATATTCCTGAATCAAGGATATCAGATATTCCTGAATCAAGGATGTAGATGTTCCTGAATCAAGGATGTCAGATATTCCTGAATCAAGGATGTCAGATATTCCTGAATTAAGGATGTTACATATTCCTGAATCAAGGATTTTAGATATTCTTGAATCAAGGATATCAGATATTCCTGAATCAAGGATGTAGATATTCCTGAATCAAGGATGTCAGATATTCTTGAATCAAGGATGTCAGATATTCCTGAATTAAGGATGGCAGATTCCTGAATTAAGGATTTCAGATATTCCCGAATCAAGGATGTCAGATATTCCTGAATCAAGGATGTTATATATTCCTGAATCAAGGATGTTAGATATTCCTGAATGAAGGATTTCACATATTCCTGAATCAAGGATGTCAGCTATTCCTGAATCAAGGATGCAGGAATATCTGATTTTCATGAATCAAGGATGTTAGATATTCCTGTATCAAGTATGTCAATTCATATTCCTTTTTGGAAAGCAAATAAGTTTGGATTGAATTTTCATGGACGAGCGCTAAATATTGTTCCGTATAAAGACAATACAGTAAGTAATTTTGTTTCATTCAACAAGCCATGAATTTTGTATCTCTATCTGTATGGTTCCGTATTAAAGCCACAGAGAACTGGCGCTTATGTAGCTCTGAAATGATGTATTTACAACAGCGCCAACTTGTGGCTACTCACAACCGGAAACTGTCTTAGAAACATTACACCCTTCTTGGCTTCTGGTGAACGTCTTTGTCTGAATACGTATACATTTTTACAGATGTGTCTCAAAAATAAAGCCCTCGTTGATCAGAATGGTGCATGCTGGGAGAAAAAAATGGGACAGAATCAATAGTTCAGGACTGAGATGGCGCTATTTAAAAATCTCATACAAGAGCGCCAGTTGATGCGTTCTTGGAGAATTAACAACAGAAACATACTTTTGATGAATTTTCGCTCTTCTGTACCTATTCTATTTCTTTAGAAGCTCTTTAAGTATGATAGTTATCATCTAATGTGATGACTATGATATTCCAAATTGATTGATTGTAGCATACTCTTTTCTTCTTTTATCGGATTATGCTTTCAGTGCCGGAAGAAGAACGCAATGAACCCGAAGAATGCTCTGACATCAGTAGTCAAGATGGCTTGACAAGCCACGCCCCTTAGCAACGAAGATCCCCCGTTGAACATCGTTTCAGTGTACAGACATATCATACATCGATGCTGAAAATATTTATCCTAAATTGGTGGTTTTAGATGGAATGCAAATCTTTATCTTAAGTCTAATACCTATTTTGTATAACTACGACCTTTGGAGTCGGTTTATATAAGCATGATTTTCGTGGAGCTGAGGTCATGCTTTTGCATCAAGATGGATATTTGACTTATATAACTCTTATAAGGTTTAACAAGTTTAATGAAACGGGGCCCTGATAGGGACTCCGTGATTCTTATCACGATGATGTAGCAGTCATTGTCATGTCTTACATAATAAGAATCATCAATATAGACTATACTAGAGACCTATATAGTGTATATAATCATATGCCAGGTTTTTACCTGCCTAGGAGATCCTTTTCCATACAGTTAGTCGACCAGCATGAATAGATGACAAGACAAAAAACCAAATTGCAGACGCTGGCATCTCATAAACCCGAGGCAAAAATTTATGAAGTAGACTCGTAATTGTTTATACATGCATAGGTCGAAACTGTAGTGTCTGTTTTAAGGTCTTACAAAAATGAAAGTGTATCTTTCGCAATGTTTATTTGGTCTTACGTAATATGACTCGCATAGAATATAATTTAGCAATAATATTCTTTTTCCCTTCTTTGAAGTGTCCCACACTGCAAGGACAGCGAACTACATTTTATTGGTCAAACACTCTAAAAACGATTCATTCAAAATGATTAGATTGATTAGGGTCAGCTGCATGGGTGCAACTAATATGTCTAGTCAAATATCTTACTACTTTCTAGTCAAAACTGACTGTCTTCTAGTCAAGATATACGACTAGAAAATAGTCAAAAAATGACCCCCCCCCCCCCAAAAAAAAAAAAAAAAAAAAAAAGTCAGAAATGACTAAAATAATAGCTGCACCCAGCTGGCCCTTTCTTTCTGTCAGTTTTTACTGAACCGTTTTAAGAGTGCACATTGCAATGAGAGATGTATCAGCGTTCTGAAGAATGAATTGTGGAATACCGTAATCATGTGGGTATCGAAATGGAATTGGCAAAAAATAAACCCTAGCATAAGCCAGGTGTAAGGCCGTATAAACACAGCCCTCGCCCAGCCATTATCCTGCCCTTTTTACTTAAGATGACTAATTTGATATATTTAATGAATATTTGATATTTAAGTTAATTAACCTCATCCGAGCCTAATGTATTCACATAGGATGTAAACAAAAAGAGATACGATTTTTTTTTCTTCATCAGAGCTGATCCACTGTAGTTTACAAATGTTGTTCTCGCTATCTAGTTATGTTAGAGTCACTAAAACATTCCCTTGTGACGGTGACGAGCAAGTGGGACTAAGGGCGCGTGCCGCCTGCAAATAGTGTGTTGTCCCTGCGATAGACTTTTGAAAACAGTAATGTAAATAATCTATATGATAGCTGTGATTCTTAAAGCTTATTCAGATATCCACCGGCAAACCCCCGCGAAAAGCCGCCTCGAAATTTTCGATTTTTTAAAGGGGGGGGGGGGGTAACTGTTTGCTTGTGTTTTGCTTTAGTTTTGTTTCTTTCTTGATTGTTTGTTTCCACTTCATACCATTCAGTTATGCGCAAAAAACAACAAACACACAAACAAACAAACAAAAAACTGCAAGGGTTTACCGCGGGGATTGGCCGCCTCGTGATAGTGTGAATAGGCCTAAGATGAGCTTTGACTGCCTTAGAATGACAATTTCAGTTTTGAAAGTGCCTTGTCCCATATTCATCCTAACGCTTCTCCTTTGACAAAAATGTTTCCTAAGCACCTGCCTATAAGCACCCCCTTGTTTGATTCATAAAAATGAAGAATCAACAAATCATTTGCGGTATCTTTACCTGATTTACGATTAAAATGTAAAATAAATGCAAGTAACGTACAAATTTTTCTTCATATCTCTCTCTATTTTTTTTCTTCGTTCTTGAATTGCCAAATAATAAGAGTTCAGGGGTGTTTCATAAAGCTGTTCGTCAGTTACGAACGACTTTACGCACGACTGGAACATGTTCTTGGGTGCTAATCAGATTCTCATTCATTTACATTAGCATAAGAAGGTATCACCAGTCGTGCGTAAAGTCGTTCGTAACTTACGAACAGCTTTATGAAACACCTCCCAGGATATACTGTTATTATATATGATACATCATTTCGAAAACTTTATAAACAAGGTATGTTAGATCACTTCTTTGTCATGCTGGTCAGTAGTGGTTATTGTTCCTTTTGTTTTCAGAACATGATAAGAAAACAAATTATCAGAATTTTTAGTCTGTATTTGAAATGAGCCTGTGTCTTGTGTGTATTTTCCTTTTGAATTTGCGAGAAATAAATCTTCTATTTTCCATGATCACTTTGAATCTCCTGTATACGGTTCTTTTGTTAAATTGTGTTTAAATAAAATAAAATGAGGAGGAGCGAAAGCCCCACACGCCCCATCCATTCGGGGGGGGGGGGGGGGTAAATAACGTTTTTTTTTTTAATCAAGTGCAAAAACTCTGTATATCCAGGGGGAGATCACCCCAACCTTTTTGCATGTTGAAGACTGGCACGCAGGCGCGGTTCAACGGGGGTGGGGGGGGGGGGGGGAGGGGAGCCCCTCTAATTTTTTTTCTCTCGCTAGGTTCAATTTTAATTTCATAAATCAAATCAAATCAAATCAAATTTTATTCATATCAAATCCACAATTTTGGATTATCATCAAAATGAACAATACAAAAAACAAACAAAGGATATACATAAACATAAACATAATCAAGGCAAACTTATACATATTTGGCAAAATCATTGAATATTATTCAATTAAGTGGAACCAAAATCAAACCCCCCCAAAAAGTGTAAAAGTATACAAAAATGATATAATCGTGTTGTATTTTCTATAACTGCAAGACATAATATACATAAACACATGCGGCTCCTGCCTCCCTTATATGTATCATACATTAACATCCTCTAAGCCCCCAGAAGTCCCCCCCCCCAAAAAAAAAAAAAAGCAGCAGCAACAACAACAACAACAATTGGTCTAGAACCGCGCCTACTTGCATGGATTCTGTCATATGTTAATGATGCAAATCAACATATTAATTTTCCCCTTTTATTACGAGTAGTTCTTAGTCCTCCCCTAAACCGTTTTGTTTATTCTTGTATTATTTATAGCTCATGACAAGATCGAGGGGACTAACTTGTGCGTATGAGGCGATGGCTAAAATTGGTATTTTTTTTTTTTTTTTTTTTTTTTTTTTTGTAAAGGGCTTTTTCAATACTGCTTGCCCATGGCAACGTATGCTATTGAGCACGAGGTATGATAGTATTAAGCCCTTCAATGTTGATAAAATGCATGTTTAATGTTATCTGTGAGTTTATGAGTTTGGAAAGGAAATGGGGGTGGAGGTCACGAGCCACGCCCGCAGTGCTAGGTCGGGCAAGGCTAGTTAGTTTGTTGGGTTTTTTTCAGTGAAATGGGCATTACGTTTTCTGGTTGAGTTGCGCTCTGTTCAGTTTTGCCAGCATGAAAAGGCTGTGATGTTTCGTTTGCTAGCTGGAATCTGCCGTACTGCACACATTAGTATGGTGAGCTGTGCAAATTTATGTGGATGCCGCCCTCTATAGCTGAGCATAGAAAACACTACCATAATCAACCGATTCTTGGAAAATATTTGTTTTTACACCCTAAGGTGATAAAAAAAAATCCTATTTCCATCCCATTATTTCAACAGGATCTAAGGTATCTTGATTATGTGATTTTTTTTATTCTTTGATCACCGCTGTTGCTCCTCTGTCCAACTTATGTGACAAAGAACACTACTTCTCTATTGTCAGCAATTTCCACTCTATAGAAACCTAATAAATCAATCAAAAACAAAATTCTCTTTTAGCACTAACATGCCTACGTTCAATGCGTTTAAAGCACAGCATTTACTCGAACTTTTTTTTTTAATTTAAGCTAGCGTGTTTAAGTTCAAGTTCAAGAGTTCAAGAGTTTATTTTTCATTAAAAAAAAAAAACTCAACAAAAAACAAATTTTGGAAAAATCAAAAATACATAAGTATACAGGATTTTTCGTACAGTAATGAGCCTGATCGGTTAATATTGTCGATGTCACAGGGGAGCGCTTCTTGAAGTGTCTTTTCAGTGATTTTTACTGACAACTTTGTCAGTAAAATCACTGAAAAGACACTTCATGAAATGCTACACTGGTCATTTTATGGATTCTGATTTAAGTAGACAACCAAGACAAACAATTTTTAAAAATCAAATTTCAGCTCCTTCAATGATGCACTTTAAAATGAAAACATCTTTTATGTTTTGCAGGTCTTGAAACTTTCAAAATTAATCGCAATGTCCGTCCATGAGAAACCGATCTGCGTCATAAATAAAAAAGCAATTGACCCCCATGAATTCAAAGAATAATGCACATGAGGAATCACTTTTTCCAAGGATCATTAAAACCGTCTCATCTTTTATCCATTTAAAAAAATATATAGAATATAGATGGATGATCTTGTTTCACTCTTTTCAAATAAAGTGATAGCAAGATCAAGTTTCAAAGTTTGATTGAAATCGATACATATTGGATTGTTCTCAATTTTTCACAGAATATGATAAAATTTACAGAATATAACAGAAAATAACAGAGTGAACCAAAATATTCACAAAATATAAACAAGTTGATTGTGTTCAGTGACGCGGCGATTTCATGTAACGAGGAGGGGGGGGGGGGGCGTTGGGCGGAAACACCGAAGGCCACCGACGAAAATATGTTTCGAGGAGTGGAAGAGGAAATGATCGAAATATTTTGCCGAAATTTGTTACTCACACTCGAGTATACACACCCCTCGCCTGCCTGCACAAACCCACATCATTTTTTTCATTTTGCAAGCAAGCCAAATATAACCGCATTTTGCTATAATAAAAGAAGTCTTATTTTTCCATCAAAATACACTCTAGACCTAAATGATTGTAAGGTAGGCCTATCAATTTTGTCACCTCACTAAAAGTAGAAAAAAATGTTTAGCTTTGAAAATCGAGGGGGAAGATCCCCCCCCCCCCGAAAAAAAAAATCGAGAGGGGGGGGGGGGGGGGGGGGGGACACGTCCCCCGTCCTTCCCGGGATCGCCGCCTATGATTGTATTTAGTTTCACATTTTCTCTTCATATGATAATGCAAGGGTAAGTGGATGAAGCTTCTTTTATCATTATTTTTGTAGTGCACTCTCTGATATATCTTTAATTGATGGCTGAAAAATTATGAATTAACGAACCATTTTGAATAGCGTACCTTCATTTTGAATTTGCATAAACGTTCTTTATAAAGCTGAGAAGACGGAGTAAGGAGAGAGAACGAAAGAACAAGAGATACTGATAGTCGGTTGGACAGTCTTATTTAAGCTAACAGTGTAACCTAGAAAAGTTCTTTCCGTTGAAGTTTTTTTTTGTCATTGATTTAGGTTCCTATGTAGTTTATGAACATCTTCAGTTTGGTTGCCCAAACAGCAACCTTGGGCACCTTGCATAATTTGCATAAATCTGTATGCGTATAGGTTTTACAGCGCAAAGACAACTCACACAGAACGTTCAAACTGAACTAAATTTACGTGCCACTTGTGTATGTACGGTGATACGGAACTTTAACAGCGTTGTCAATCTTGTGAATTCAACCTTTGATGAAACGAAACAACCTTAATACACACAATCATTTATGGATGCACATCCAATTAGGGGTTTGTGGGACATGGAAATTATTTCAGTGTTATTTTTACAATTAGAAATCACGTTTTTGTAGTAAGAATCATGTTGATATCAACTTTATATCTGTAAACAACTATTATGAGTGTACCTTTTTGCACCTAGAATGAGAGTAGGCCTGCTCCTAATGAACCGGTGTTAATGTGCGCAAGCAGGTTGGCAGCCTTCTTGTATTGTTTAGTTCCCCTTGGGGGTACCTATTCGTGTTCATGTTGGCCGTATGGATTAAATCAACATTATGTGAACACCCTAACAAGGAAAGTATGTTTCCAATTCAATTGTACATTTCAAAAAGATGTTCTTCCTTTTTCCTTTTCCTTTTTTTTTTTAAAATATGATACGATTGTTGCAGAATAATGTACATATGTATCTATTTAATTATAAGACTTTGTATTTTGTTAAGATGCTGTAGAGCCCAAATATTTTCAACCACTGATTGTGATTCTGTGCGTGAACGCTACTTAATTCCGACTAGAATATGGCTGCAGTAAACTTTTTTTTTTAAAATGGGCCTAAACGAAGAATATATATATATACCGCTGTTAGTATCATTCTTAATGAATGTAAGACCAAATTTTTCAATCATTTGGATAACGAAGTTGACATTTCCTTGATTTTCAGTAAACCCTGACCTGTAATTGCAAAAATATGTTTAAACTCTATTCTACATCCCTACAAAACCCCTTTTTTATGGAAGTATCACACATCAGTGTACCCCGATTCGTTTCATCAAAGGTTGAATTCACAAGATTGACGACGCTATCGTATCACCGCACACACACAATTAGTACGTAGTTCAATTTACATATTCTGTGTAAGCTATCTTGGGTGGCATATCCTGTATCCATACAGATTTATGCAAATTATGCAAATTGCTCAAGGTTGCTGTTTGGGCAACCAAGCTGAAAATGTTCATAAACTACATAGGAACCTAAATCAATGAAAAAACCTCAACGGAAAGAACTTTTCTAGGTTTGTAAATTGTCCAACCGACTATGAGACAAAGATTATGGAAGGAAGAGAAGGAGATATAAAGTAAAGTAATGGGATAGGGAAGGAGAGGGAGAGAGAGAGAGAGAGAGAGAACAGAGATGAGAGAGCGAGAGAGAGAGAGAGAGGAGAGATGGGGGGGGGTGATAGAAAAAGCGGAGAGAGAGAAAGAGTGGCCGTGGGAGGGGGGGGGGTTAGGATTGAGGCCCTAGAAATGTAAATCCTCACACTGACGAGCTGCGCCACGTTTTTTTTTTGGTTCCTTTGTTTTTTTTTTTTTTTAAGTGTGTGTGTGTGTGTGTGGTAGGATGAGGGGCTGAGAAACAACAAACAGGCGGGACCGGGAGCGAGCCCCCCCCCCCCCCCCCGAAGTCCTTGGGGGTTTTATGGGTTTGCGCCATCCTATAATTATTTGATATTAAGTATTTGCAAATTTGTGTTTAATTTTTTTCCCCTCTTCAATTCAGTCGGAATTCGGTGGGAGGGGGCAGGGGGACTGGAACCTCCCCACCCTAACCCCTCTCCCCCGGCCCCAGCCTCAGAAAATTGGGAATAATACCCATTATGAGCCACTGGTTTCGTATTTTTTTAATCATTGTCGAGCTCTTTAGAGTCTCCTTGGTAACTCTTTATAAGGTGTCTTTTTATTATTCATACCCTTGATTCTTTTTTTCCTAATTTGTCATATTCCGCTATTTACTAAACGCATATAAACCCCAGCTAGCATACATGATTAATATTGAATAGTTTATTAGTCTATTGCATTCGCGATTCGATAAGTACGCGTTCTTCATTTCTAAAAGTAAAAATATTTACTTATCAAGCTTTAAATTGTTCTGTGTTGATATTGAAATATTAATATATAGATATTATGAAATATCGAATTTCCAAGTTCTGGTACGAAATTGTTAAGTTGATCGACAAAATTAATGACGATTACATTACCGAAACGCAGGCCTAATGAGAAAAAGGAAGACAAAACATCAACGTTAACAAAGTTTTATGCTGCCCTCTTTCGATCTGAATCAGCATAACCCCTAGCCCAATCTCTCACTATGAACATGGCGGACAAAGAAAGCGGACAAAATAAACAACCTCTCATTCTACCCTTCACATTGGTTCTGGTAGTCAAAAGAACATCCCTTCACAGCTATTATGTTTAATCATGTAGTTCCAGGTGAATATGCATGTGGCACACGTTCCACACATTTTAGACAATAGCAGTGAAGGGATGTTCTTTTGACTACCAGAACCATTGTGAAGGGTAGAATGAGGGGTTGTTTATTTTGTCCGCTTTCTTTGTCCGTCAGGTTCATAGTATCTGCTATCAGTACGGTAGTGTGCTGAGTGAACAGTGGTCTATTGACTGATAAATGTCTGATTCGAAGGTCTTCTTACCGGCATATTAAACGATAACGTCAGTTATATTAGCTGATCGGAATGTAACCGCTGGCGCTGCCAAAGAAGGTACGTGCCCCCAATCAAAATGACGAGAGAGAGAGAAAAAAATAATGAAAAAAGACGAAAAGGAAAGAAAAGAGAAGGAGATAAAAATTAAAAACAGCATACTTTATGTGTCGTCAGTAGAAAAATGCATGATGATTGTTCGAGTTTAGTAACGGATTATGGATTGCTTAACCGAACAACATTTCATATGATATTAGTTCATTTTCATTCACATTGTCGACTATCATTCTGGAATTTGCATACCTTTTAAACGACATTCATTCATCATGTAGAGGGCCTTCTTCTCTTTCTATGATTCCCTTTTACGTTTTTGTCACACTGAAAATGCAACAGGTATTTAATGGACCTGTTTACTAATATATTCAAATTTATGCATGCTTCTCTCCAGAATACTTGGTTACCGACTATTCATTTCACGTGTTATGCTTAATGACATCTCAGTTGATGGAATCCAGTTTGCATACATTAATTGTTGTTATGTCGGGCAAGCCTCTGGCAAGCTTCTTAGTTGTCAAGGGAAACTTTTGTTCAGCAAATACGAACAAAATATTAGTAAACAGGTCTATTTTATGCCACTGTGAGAAAAGTGTGGGATGTTCTTTTTAACCTTGTATGTACAGTTCTTTGATTTTGCCATGACTGATGACCGAGTTCATTTTACATTTCTTTTGTTAGTTAATAATGTGAAGGGTATTGACCATTTTCTTTTACCATCCGAAGCTCCTTTTCGTTTAGGCAGTGAGCCTTTGCTTTTTACCAGCTGTTTAGGATGTTTCTAGACAAAGGTGTTAACCCTCAATAGTTTTCCGGCACTTTTTGAACACACCATTTTTAGATTTCGTTGAGCACAGATGTACAGTTTTGGTAGAAGAGGAAAAGCCACCGTTTTTGGCCGTCAGTTTGAAGTCTATTTTCTTCTAAGTTTATCATCAGAAAGCAGCTTAATTTCCATGAATTTGCTGCAATTTTTGTACCTGCATGAATCCAGATATGTACAGTATTTAAACCAGTTTCTTAGCCTGTTTTAAAGAGAGTTATCGGTAAGTTTTTTTTTTTTTCATTTTACCTTAGTGCATGTAGTTTGAAAGACATGATGTGAAACGATGACGTGAAGAACTTAGTCTTAGTTGAGGATGGAATTGCATGAATTAGGTGGATCGATACTGGATCCTTCCATAATAGTGTACGATAGGCTACAGTGTAAAGGCATAAAATAAAATTGAATATCTTTTTTTTTTTTTTTTTTAAGAGGTTGTATGAGTTAAACAATTATACTTTTGGAGAGAGTGTGATAAAATATTCAAGTTGGTAATGTGATTAGATCAGTACGGGGTCTTTTCATGCATATATGTGGAATTAGTATTTTGTTTAATGTCTCGAGACAAGAATGCCTTTAGGTTGGTCTTTGGAGGTCAAAGTTGGTTAAGGTGATTTCATTTTGTTGTTGCTAGAACAGAGTAGCATTTTGAAGGAATATTTGTGAGTTTGATGTAAAATAGAAAAGACATTTTCTTCATTATAATTTATGTGAACTTTTATAATTATTGATTCTCTTTTAACTGGGAAGATATTTTTTTTTCAGATTTTTAAACAAACGGCAGAAATGAAATGAATTCTCTATTGAATGGCACGAGTATTATAAGGTTATTTATTTGAATATAGATCCATGTGACAGTTTCTCCCCCCCCCCCCTCTCTCTCTCTCTCTCTCTCTAGGGGCGGCGCCAGGGTATTTTAATGGGGGGGGGGGGAATTACCCATAGGTGAATTTATTGACGTTTTAATTTAACAAATAGGGCTATTATATAGTTGCAAGCCCCAGGCCTCTCTTTTCCCACCCTCTTTTTTCCATACTGGTTTATTCTGATTTCATGAACAAAAATATATAACATTTAAATATAACATTTCAAATCACATAATATAATATTTCACATTTCATATTTTGACTTTTTTTCACTAACTTAATATAAGCATGAATCATGTGTAACTTAAAAGAAAAACAATGAAATCAGTTATTATAAAAATGCTGAAGCACCACTCCTCCCCCCCCCCCCCCCCCCCGCCCCAACAAAAAAGTCTTCCCTATCCAACTTGTACATTTTGTGGAGGGCGATATACACATGTTGTGTCTTTTAAAGGAAAATCTACCAGAAAAGAACAAACAAAGGAGACCCAAATCCAATACAAACTAATAAACAAATAGATATATTGAAACTAGGATCCCCTAAAAAAATACATACCAATATGCATAATGAAACACTTTCCCTTTCATGTATCAAATATTCACTCATTGATATAAAATTATCCGAGATTACGTAGCTTACAGTCATCAAAACAAAGCAAATCAAAAAGAAATCGATGAGAAAAAAAACCTAAACAAAGTATCACCAATCCCAAAAGAAAACATTATCCCCCCCCCCCAACACACACATACACACTCCCACACACACAACACACGCGCGCGCGCACATAACACCTACACAGTCACTCGCCCCCAAATCACACCTGGATATCGCCCTCAGTCCTGCCATTTCGGTACATTCTCTCCCATTTTAACAAATGCTTGTCTAACTTGTTCTTTTTAATAGTTATTGCTTTTTCTTCATTTCGATATTCTACGACTCTCTGAATACTTTCTTTTTGAGTAGGAACTCTACTTTCTGACGTTGACCTAAAAATGATGTATTTCATTTAAAAAATTACTGTATTACAAAATTTCACTTCAAGGTCGGATCCATTAATTCCCACATGTATATCTTTCCACTCTGCATTTTGGAGCTTTATCAAACTAAGTTTTTCAATAACCTTCTGCCATAAAGCTTTAACATCATTACAGAGCCAAAATAAATGTTCGTAAGATTCCGGGTTATGTTTACAGAATTAAGTTATTAGTATCTATAAAAACCAAATTTGAAAAAATATTCGTTGGTGTATATTGCACCATGAAGTAATTTATATTGAAATTCTCTTACTTTTGGTAGGATTATTTCCTGAGATTTCTTTTTTTGAGATATCAAATTATTGTGGCCATCTCTTACTTGTAAAGTATAGAGATGTTGTAAATTTATTACAAAATTTTCATAAACCTTTCTAGAAGGTACATCTTTCAGTAATTTTTTTTCCAGACATCTTCAAAGAGATATTGTAATTGTGTACGTCATTCGAGCATAAATGGTGGAAATTCCCATTATATTTTCCGCTTTTCAAAATTACATCAGTTAACTTCCAAATTTCCATGATATTTTCAGCACTCGAACCTGAATTATGAAAATAATCGATTATTCTCACCAGCTCTTCCTCGAGAATGTGACCTAGTAGATAAATATTTTTCTTAAAGAAGTCCTCATCAAAATTCATTTTACCTCTCGAAATATAATCTTTATTATTTAAAAAAAAATGGATTGGCTTTTTCTGCACTAAAATTCCTATTTTCCTCCATATCTTGCCAAGCCCTTAAAATCTCAAAATAAAACTGTGGTGCTTTTGAATTTAATAATTTAACATCGTAATTACAAAGTGAAATAAACCTTCCACCCACTTTTCTAAAGCTATAGGGCCATGTGTCATGAGGTCGCCTACTTTTGCATTACATGGTGATTCTACCTTCAGTAGTGTACTTCTAACTTTGAAAGCTGATATCTCCTCAAGTATCAACCCTGTAATAGCAAAAGTATATATTTTCTGAAAGGAAATTACAAGGAGAATCTAAATGTGCAATAAAAGATGGCACAAAATGTAAGATGGACAAAATTTGTAAACATAAATATGAAAATTGTAATAATTTTTATTATCTCATTTTCATCATAACCTTTTCTGTGATACTCCTAGGGCAGTTCTAATGTTATATTCTTACAGAAGACATTCAGACCTTTTCAACAAGGTATAATTGTCTTGGGTCTATGATCATGACTTGTAATAACTAGAAAATATCAAAGATTTTTGCATAAATTATGAAACATTTTTATGAACCACCGTATATCAAGTGTTCTGTAATGTATTCATGACAGTCATGCTTATTTGTCAATTATAAGATAGTAAAGCTGTATATAATAGCTTTAATTTGGAACCAGAAGTGAAGCTATATTGCAAGTTTTGACCAAAATATGGACATCTTCCCAAAACTATTGAAAAATATAGACCAATTTCACCTCCGGTTTATGTATTTGGCCCTCTATCGGCGACGCCATTGCTGCGGTGGGCAAGCGCGCTGACCGCGATTGGCTCTGTGTACAAAATGAATTTAAGATATGAGATATGCCCTAATATTGTTCCATTTACTTTATTCTAGATCAATAAAATAAAGCATGGATACATGGGTACATGAGATAAGACAATGGCCATATCTGACAGATGAAGGTATGATGTATTTTGTACTTTCGATAGTTTTTCAACTTAGTTTTGTCAGTATAAGTTCGATTGCAGCATAGAAGCCGTAGTAAACGGGAGCCCTCAATCTTACCCTGTTTACAAAGTCATGTTTTCACTCATTAAAATTTACGCCAAAGTACATAACGATAATGTTTCTTGATTTCAAAGTTCTTTCTGTTGATATTTTTACCCACTGGCGACGGATTCCTTCGCATTGCTCACGGAAACCTGTGTAGGGAGTACGGCTTCTCACACAAACAGGCTTCTTGTGGCATTTGAGCACCGCACAGCTGCGACCTGAACTTCCCTGATAATTTCTCATTGCAAATATTAAAATAAATCTGCATATACTGGTCAAAATAGACAAAAAATCGAACGAATGTACATAACGCGCTATTGACTTGTGTACTATAAAAGTTGGAGCGCCCACCGCAGTATGTCTAACTGCGTCGAACAGTCTGCTGCCCTCTTGCGTTGTGAAATTGGTCTATAAGTTCCTTATTGACTTTGTACAGGCAGTACCATTTTTTACCTAAAATTCCAAGTATTTCAGTTTTAAACACTACCATTGCTTAGCTAAATTCAATTTTCAGTCATAGAGCTGTAAAGAGGAGTGTATTAGCTTTAATTTGGTACAACATTTGAAGTCATAAAGTTTTGACAAAAATATTAACATTTTTCAAAAAAATGCACTGAAATCTGAATTTTCCCATTCATTTTATACATACAGCGCCGCTTCCGGCCCCCGGCACCACCCCTGGCCTTCCAGATATAAAGGGCTGTAATATAAGTTATATATTACCTATAGCCGTAAAACTTGGCAGACTAATTGCTTACTAATACAGCTTTTAGACAATACCAAAGTTACTATGGTAGCCTCAATGGTTCTGATAAAAAATTAAGAAATACTTCAGTTTGAAAGCACAAAATGTAACAGCACCACCCTTTTTGGGAGGCGAGTTCATTACACATGACCATAGTCAAAATAAAGCTTCCAGCCCATATTTCTTTTCATATAAAGTAACCGTTTTAACCACATTACTCTTTGAGTTTTCGCAAATAAATCAAAATCTATCATCCTTAGGCCGCCATCCCCGTAGTCCTGGTAACAAAATTAATGTCTCTCTTAATTCTGTCTTTTCCGTTCCATATAAATTCAAAACAAATTTTCTTAATATCTGTTACTACCCACTTTGGAACCACTAAAGATGACGAAACATAGTTCAGTTTTGACAAGGCATATGTCTTAAGCAAATGTTCTTTCCCCATTATTGTCACGTCTCTCTGTTTCCACCATCCCAGAATCCTTTTAATTTTACTCAAAATCTCCTTATGATTCAGGTCTTCCATCCTATTTACATCCAAGGAAAAATATACGCCTTGAATTTTCATTTCCTTTACGATATTGCCAACTGGTAGTGTTCCCGAGTCATTCCTGTTTTTTCCTATTCTTATTATATTAGTTTTTTTTTCTATGTTAACCTCTAAACCGCTTAAGTCATGGAAAGCTTGGAATATGTCCTGTATTCTTTTAATTGATGTTTCATTCCTAACAAACAAAGTCATGTCATCGGCATATAAAATTTGTCGAACTTCAGAATTATCAAATTCCACTCCTCTAATAACACTGTCATTTCTAATCGCTTGAGCCATAGTTTCTATAACTACCAAAAATAGAAACGGTGAAAGTGGGTCACCCTGCCTTAACCCTTTCTTAATATCAAAATAATCAGTGGAGAGACTTCCATTCATAACACAACTACTAATTCCGTTATACATGGTTTTAACCCAAGAGCGAAAATACTGTCCAAACCCAAATAATTCTAATACTTTGAAAAGAAAGTTATGTGATACAGAGTCAAAAGCCTTTTGGAAATCGACTGCTATAAGGAAAATCTCTTCCTCACAGTAATTTTTACAGTGAAAAATTCCATCATCTATCAAACGTATAGCTTCACCAATGTGTCTTCCATTTATATAGCCAACTTGATCAGGAGAAATAATGTCATTCAAAACGTCCTTTATTCATTTTGCCATTATCTTTGCGATTATCTTATAGTCAGTGATTAACAATGTAATTGGTCTATAGTTTTAGCATATAAAGGATTTTTACGATCTTTTTCAATTAATGCTATAACACCTTGTTTTTGAGACATCGATAAACAACCCTTTTCAAATGCTTCGTTAAAGACATCCACCAGTAACCCTCCTAAAAGCGGCCCTGCTGGAAAGAACACAGTGTCCCACACTGTGAACACAATGTGAAATCATCTTCACACTGATAAATTTGAGCGTTTTAACACTGCGAATCTCATATTCACAGAGTCAACTATGTGAACACACTGTGAACACTCACATTGTGGAGGTGTCCACAGTGTGAAATTATCTTCACAATGTTAAATTTGAGCGTTTTAACAGTGTGAATCACATCTTCACATAGTCTACTATGTGAACACACTGTGAACACACTGTGTGACACTTTGATCTTTCCAGCAGGGTTCTTTCTTCCTCCTCCTCTTTTTTTTTCTTTTTTATCACTTGAGAAATCATGGGGGGGGGGGGGCATTCGCCCCCTTCCCTGCCCCTCCCCTGTAGCACCGCTCGTGACTGTTAATGATTATAATTGATAATCTATAATTATATGATGATGTATACGTATATGAATAAATACCGCGATAAAAACTACTTTCGAAAAATCAACTTAAGGCAACTTCAATAGCCCTGTCTATCACCCTGAGAAAAGTGCGGACTTTTAATACAATGGCTTATTTCGTAACCCGAACATGATTTGTATTGGCAGTACAATAGGCTTTCAAAATTGCACTTGAGTTGATTTTGTGAAAGTAGTTTTTATCGTGTTAAATATGTGAAATCAAATTAATCAATATACTAAAATGATTATACCTTTCGAAATAACATGTACAAGGTGAATAAAGTCTTAAAGTCGAAAGTCGACAAATAGCAGTACATCTATTTTATAAAATTTAATTTATTTCATTTCATTTATTTATTTCATCACGGTATAATAAGAAGTCACTTCAGCCGAAAACGGCCGGTCTTCAGCAAGCCCGTGAGATTACAGAAACCAAAAGTTATGAACATACAGGCCTACGGTAATAAAAAAGATTTTAAAAATCATGAAAAAAACCCCATAAAAAACAATAATGAAAACATCAAAGAAATGCAAGACACATTTAAAAGTCAGATGAGAATTACTAAACAATAAGAATATATATAAAAAGTCAAGAAAGACGAACAAAGATAAAAAAATAATTTGAAAAGACAACAAAATGTTAATGAGCTTGGTGGGTTTTCATCAACAGAGAGTATTTTTTTAGGACTCTCATCCCAACGGACGGACCATTCCCCCCCCCCCCCCCATTCCCGGCGCATATTGTAGTCTAGAAAAATAAAGCGTGGTGATAAGTATATATAAATAATATATCATGAGTTAAGTGGTTAGGCTATGCGTTTCTTAATTTGAATGCATTACGAAAATTGCCAACTGTAATCTGCTTTAATTCTCCCCCCAAAGAGGGTGTTTTACTTTTAATTGAAAATTGCTATGGGCAAATGTCATGACGCAGTTATTCTTTTTTTTTTTCAAGGAGAGACGAAATGTTGTCATGGTGATGCAACGATTGAAAATATAATCAATCACTTATCTCAGGTGTAACTTCTTTTTCATGAATGGTTTTGTGATGTCACAATTCGCACTTTTCCATTTTCTCTCTCAAAAGAATCGTAGTATGACGTACATCGAGTGCTCCATGGCAATTTCGCATAATTCTGATATAGAGACAGCATTAGAACTGCTAAGCGTTTTGATGTTCTTTTTGTTGTTTTTATTTTTGCTGTACTTGGAATAGTGAAAGATTCTGCTGATGGTAGGTCCAGCCTTTGGTTGGTTCGGCAATTATTTGTATGTTTTGGGCTCTAGCCTGCCCCCCCCCCCCATTCCAAAGTTATAGACCTGTTTACTAATGTATTCACATTTTATGCACGTTTCTCTCCAGAAACGATTCAGTTCATCTGTTATGCATAATGGCATCTGAATAGATGGAATCCAGTTTGCATACATTAGTTGTTGCTATGTCGGACAAGCCTCTGGCAAGCTTATCAGTTGCCAAGGGAAACTTTAGTTCAACAACTATGCATAAAATTAGTAAACAGGGCTGTTATCATTATTATTATTATTATCATTATTACTTATTATTCATGCTGCGCTTTTCCCATAAGGCCCAAAGCGCTGTTCCTAGCTGCATGTGTTCTAGTTCTGTGGTCTGGGTCTGTTGAACGAATTGGAGAAGTTTTTCAGTATTCTGCCTTAATTATTTTCGTAAGATCATCTTCACTAGATTATCATCAGTAGATCATTTTCGATATTCATTGATTTTGAAAATTGACTAAATTTTCATTATTGCGTAGGTGAAGCTTAAATCGGACAAGTTTGTCAAAATTCAATGCTTGGAAAATTTCGACGTAATGATTATTTTCAATTAAAAATGGCTAAAATCCAGCACCGACATAGCACCTGAGAAAGCTCTCAGAACGCCGCTGAGATGTGTGACGTCACAGGTAGGACGTTAATTGCACAAGCAGACGATGTCCCAAAACATCTCACACATTTTCACTGCCTGTTTTGTCATCTTCTCTTCAGTTATTATTTTCTCTCACTTCACTAGCGTTAGTCTGAATGTTTTATCTATTGCCTCACTCCAAATCCCGTGCATGGATTTATTTGGATGGAGAATGAAGCGTTAAAAGAATAAAGGAGTCAGTTGCTTATAAACAAAAAAGACGCCATTGCATTTGCAGCTGCATACACCGCTGTATGTTCGGCGTTTCAAGAGGGATAAATACCGTCCTTACCATCATTCAGCGGGCTTTTCAATTTGAAAGTGTGGTTCCTTTGATTATTCATTAACCTT
Organism: Echinometra lucunter; assembly: GCA_029962745.1. Lineage (NCBI taxonomy): Eukaryota > Metazoa > Echinodermata > Echinoidea > Camarodonta > Echinometridae > Echinometra > Echinometra lucunter. The sequence goes on along the minus strand of CM057165.1, from coordinate 17,391,173 downwards.
TATCCTGTATATTAACAAGCAAAAGATTTCAGTAATCGGAATTGATATTATTTCCCTTTTCGTCGCCTGCCCGGAAAAAGGCCGCTAACGCGCACGTGCGCGAAATGTACGTTTTCGAGAAAAACGCAATTGAAGTTTTGACCTTATTTTGAGCTTTTAGCAGCTAGTGTATTATTTTTCCGTCCTAACTCTCAAACTTTCTGACAGAGCAAGATTTTTTCTTCAATGATATTTTGTGCTTTTATTCAAAACACTCTAAAGGTTTTCTAATCATTAGCATTTAATCCTTAATGGCTTTCTTCCCGGAACAAATATGCGCGAGTACTTAAATCCAGTTCCCGGAAAAAGGCCGCTAATGCGAATCGGTCTATGTGCGTAAGCACGTTGAGCGAAGAATAGTGTCTTTCTTCCGGGAACAAAAAATGCGCAATAGTTCCCAGAAAAGGGACGATATTGCAAATCGGTCTGTGCGCGTAAGCACGTTGAGTGAGGAGCAATTCATGTGCTCGCGTAATTTTGTTTTGGCGGGAATGGCGGGAAAATTGAGAAAAGGTCGATAACGGCCTTTTTCCGGGAAGGCGACGTTTTAATGGTGTGAAATATGGGCACGTTTGAATGCACTGAATTCTTTATAATTTGAGAAATAATTGTACTGCAGTTATGTTTTTTTTTCTTTATGGGACGTCGTCTGCTTGTACAGAATTGGCCAATTTTGTGACGTCATTGAAACACCGTTGTTTTTCTGGCAAATCGCTCGTATATCACAGATGCTGGGAGGTGGTTTTTTATTTGTTTTAATATTTTTTTTATTACCTGATACGTAGATGACGTTAAACGGATACGATTGCTATCTGTTAACTTGGCAGTTTCTAGTGATACATGATTTGTCATATTTGTGATTTTCTTTGAATGTTTACTCTCAATAATTTTCAGTAGATCAAGATCATATTATTTTGTTAGATCATCTTCAGTAGATCATCTTCAATGGATCATCCTTGATAGATCATCTTCAGCAAACCATCTTCAGTAGATCATCTTCGGTAGATCATCTTCAGTAGATCATATTCAGTAGACCATCTTCAGTAGATCATTCTTCAGTAGATCATATTCAGTAGACCATCTTCAGTAGATCATTCTTCAGGAGATCATATTCAGTAGACCATCTTCAGTAGATCATTCTTCAGGAGATCATATTCAGTAGACCATCTTCAGTAGATCATTCTTCAGTAGATCATATTCAGTAGACCATCTTCAGTAGATCATTCTTCAGTAGATCATATTCAGTAGACCATCTTCAGTAGATCATTCTTCAGTAGATCATATTCCGTAGACCATCTTCAGTAGATCATTCTTCAGTAGATCATATTCAGTAGACCATCTTCAGTAGACCATCTTCAGTAGATCATATTCAGTAGATCATCTTCAGTAGATCATATTCAGTAGATCATCTTCAGTAGATCATCTTCAGTAGATCATATTCAGTAGATCATCTTCAGTAGATCATATTCAGTAGACCATCTTCAGTAGATCATCTTCAGTAAATCATATTCAGTAGATCATCTTCAGTAGATCATATTCAGTAGATCATCTTCAGTAGATCATCTTCAGTAGATCATATTCAGTAGATCATTCTTCAGTAGATCATATTCAGTAGATCATCTTCAGTAAATCATCTTCAGTAAATCATATTCAGTAGATCATATTCAGTAGATCATCTGCAGTAGATCATATTCAGTAGATCATCTTCAGTAAATCATCTTCAGTAAATCATATTCAGTAGATCATCTTCAGTAAATCATCTTCAGTAGATCATCTTCAGTAAATCCTCTTCAGCAGATCATCTTCAATACACGTAGATCATCTTCAAAAAGATCATCTTCAGTAGATCATCTTCAGTAGTTCATCTCCAGTAGTAATTCATCTTCAGTAGATCATATTCAGTAGGTCATCTTCAGAAGATCATCTTTGTTAGATCATTATTCAACAGACCATGTTCAATAGTCATCTTCAGTAGATCATCTTCAGCAGATCATCTTCAGTTAATCAATCATCTTCAGTAAATCAATCATCTTCAGTAAATCATCTTTAATAGATTCTCTTTAGATCATTTTCCTTGGGGGTAACATGGACCCAAATCTCATTTCCAAACTGCAAAAATGTTGACTGAAGGACGAAAGAACATCATGAAAAATCTCCTTTTGTTGTCTTTTTATTGTCTTAATTTTTGTTTCCTTTGTTTTATTTGTAAATAAATGCAATTACATTATTCATAAGTGTGCACAAACTAAATTTCACATTATTCTACTGATACCATTTACTTTCATCTATGCATACTTGACGATATCACAGTCATATTTGGCATCATGTGAAAGAAGAGGAATAATTCTTTGACGAGAATTATACGAATTTCTCAGGAGTGAAGGACATGATCATTTGTCGAGTATTAAAATGATGGGGGAAAAGTCGGGTATTTCTCTTTCATTTCTCCAAAGAAACGCCCTGTCGGATCAGGTGTATAATCATGTATTATAGTCACCAATCCTAACATTCCCCGTAGGCAGGTTTTAACCCGCTGAGTGCTGAATTCTTTCTTTACCATAAACTTAACTTTATACAGGGGTGATATGGGCTGGGTTTCACGAAACCGTCATAAGTCTAAGTTCATAGACATCCCATTGAAACGCGTGTTCATTCTACCACACGCTTTTCAATGGGATGTCCGAGAAGTTGGACTTATAGCCAACGGGTTTAATTTTTTTTTTTCTCTGTAGATCATATCGAGGCATGGTCTTTACCATAAACGTCTCCATTGAATGTCTCCATTAGAAGATCACCTTTTAATTCAGTGAAAAGCAAATCGCCAGCAAAGAAATTGAACAGATATTTTGAAAGGGAAGAAATGCATATATCGAGGGTTCGGTGCAACAATGGGCTATCTGCATTTTTGGAAATTTTGAGAAATCTTGATATGAAGATTTGTTGCACTGACACACTGCACTTGAAAGCAGATAGCCATATCTATTTTGGATGATACTCAGCTGCAGCAAAGTTTGCTGTAGAAACCATTATTACCAATAGGCTCCTGGTCTCTATTGGATCATTTTGATTTTGTAATCTCATTTCCCCCCAGAATGCAGATAGCCCTTTGTTGCACTAAACCCTCGATATATCAAAATAGTTAACATAGATTGGGTAGCTATGACAGCATTGGAGATAAAGAACACGAGCATGATAAGTGAGAGTGGCAAAAGGAGTTAGAAAGAAAAAGCGGGAAGGTACAAACAGAAAAATATGAGAACTAGTTCTTTATATTACAGTGAAAAGTCATAAAATCCCAGGCTATCGTCTAGTGTTTGTTTTCACACGTTCGAGAAGGAAAGTGCAAGCGCCTCATTTATTAGGAAGATCAGAGATGAAAGCTTCCTTAATCGTGTTTCTTGACTTCCGAAATTCTCATTTCAGCCCTTCCTAAGCCGGGGATTTGGCCATTATTGAAATAACAAGGTACACGTTTCATCCGTCTTCACCCGGCGCCGTTGAAAACAAAATTGGAGTAGCTACGGAAGGCTTGAGGTCAGAGGCTATGCAAAGGTTTTGTGGTGGGCGGGGTAAGGGAGGAACTGCACTAAACGTTTGATAATTTTTATTAGTGAAATTCCCCAGATTTGTGTTTTTCATTGTGCTCTTCCACAAATAAAAAAGAATAATTATATATTCTTTTCTTTCCTCCGTCTTTCTCTTTCTTTCTCTCTTTGTTTTCCACCCCACCCCGGCCCTTGAATACCCCCAACCCCTTCAGTTTCTTCTTCCCTTCTTCTCTTCCTCTTTTCCTTCCTCCTTACCCTGTTCAGTTCATCGTTGTATACACTACTAGAAAAATGTGCCAGTTAGAATCCCTATTTGTCCCGTATTTAGAACTTCCAGAAAAAGGGGTTCTATATAGGGTTCTTTATATTTTCAAGAACCCCAAAAGGTTTCTTGTACAACCAGTAATGGTCCTAAAGACCCCGTTTAGAACCCTTTAGAGAACCTTTATAGGCTATCAATGGTTCTCTGAAGAACCTTTAAAGGTTCCAAATGTGGGACGAGAAAAGGTTCTGTCAGCACCATTTGTTCTAAGAGTGTACATTGTCCTCTCATGCTACTTCTCTCTCTCTCTCTCTCTCTCTACTTTCCCATCATACACTCTTAAAAATTCTGGGTCAGATTGACCTGGAAAATAGTCCTTTGGCGGCCACACTCCATTCTGGGTCAAAAAAAATGACCCGGAATAGGGTAATGAAGACTTGATTCTGGGTCATATTTGACCTTATTCCGGGTCATTTTGACCCAGAATGGAGTGTGGCCCCAACGGACCATTTTCTGGGTCAAGTCTGACTCGGCATTTTTAAGAGTTCTATGTTCCTCCTTCCGTTGTGTTTCATAATGTCTCTCCATGCATTCTCTTCTCTTCATAATACAGTTGTAATAGTGCTAGAGCGCTCATGTCTGTCATACCCGACATTCCGCTCCGTTTCCTAAAACTTGTTATCAGTTAACAACTGACACATTTCTATGACAAATATGCTCACAGCCAATCAGATGCAAGGATTTCAGTAGCTCATAACAGTTATTGCAACTTGTTTATTGATAACAAGTTTTATGAAATGGGACCCAGGCGTTCCATCGTAATGGCTTGACAGCACTGCAAAGCATTTTGAGGAATTTCTTCCTCCCGGTTACCCATTTACTAAACCTGGGAGGAGAGTGGAAAACACAAATAAATGTCTTGCATTATGAAATCTCTTCTATCCACTCTCTCTCTTTCATTTATATCCAACATTCTCACGATTCTTGTAGGCATATATAATAATATACAAATAATGAATGTTTATGAGTGCAATGGACAGAATATTTCATGAGGTAAAGATGAAATGATCAATAATTTCATCTTTCACGGAATGAAATAGTCTGTCCATTGCACGAATGAAAAAAACATTCATTATTTGTTATATGACACCTAAAAACAGATCAAATCGCAATAAATTAATAGCACTATGCGCTAGTGCGCTGTTCACTGAAAACGCAAGCGTTTTACGTACGTAGTGTGCCGGGCTCTCGGCGTTCGTGCAATGGAGCAAATCGTATGGATCCAAGATTGCACGGTAAATGGAGCCACAATTGCACGAATGACGTCTTAGTGCAATGGGACAAATGATCAATATCACACAACCAATCAAATGACAGGGATCTATTAAGGTGTTATATAATACAAAATAACAAGAAATAAATCAGTAGAAGCTTGTAATATACCTTGTGTGTGGATGAGTTTATTTCAAAGTATCAACACATAATTTCTCATATTATGTCTCGTTTTTGTTATTCTTCTCTTTTGACTATACACAAACATCAACAATACCGACGGACATAAAAGCTTATTGAAATTTTTCTTACTGTCATTTCATTTTCATAATATATTCACAATATAAATCTACACAAATCAAATCATAACAAACAAACACAAAAGAATGGCTACTTTTGGAGGACAATGATCAATAATGGATCTCTTTTCTGCTCGTATATAGTTTTATATGGTTTTCCTATATCAATTTACTTGAAGTATGTTATAATGCAGGAAAAGTACAGATGCAAACGCCTTCTCAGTGAGTTGAAACCAGTTATAAAATGTCGGGGGGGGGGGGGGAGGTGGTATGAAAACGGACCACTGGAAAACTTTATTACTCTTTTGAATAGGGGACTTACAACAAACACATCACTTGCACACCAATTCATGCACTTTCTATTTTGGCTACAGTGTAGCCATAATCTCTTTTTATCACCTACAATGCCAAAAATATCACCGTTTAAATGCAAGGGCCTCCTTAAAATAACTCTTTCACAACAGGTCAGCTGTTGAATGCCAGAAGAGCGCTAGCTCTAAGTAAAAGATATAAGAGTTAATGCCCTTTTGGCTCTAAACAGCTTTCGTAAAACTGGAGCAAGTTTCCTGTTTATCAAGGTTGGCTGGAGGTAAAAAGGCGATCAGGTGTAAGCCTTGGGGTGCTCTTATCGGCAACATGATCGGGGGGTGGGGGGGGGGGTGGCATGGTGTGACATGTCCCCAGTCAAATGTTATTTTGTCAGGAAATTTAAGTCCCATCTCTTTAGTATAGCATTGCAATGGATATCATGTTCAGTATCACTTTGAAGGCAGTTGCAACTCTTTATCTGACGAGACCAAGCTCTCTGCAAATCTCAAAATAGATGACCCTTTCTTTTTTTTTTCCATCAAAATTTTCAGCTCTCTTCTAGGCTAACTGGTCTAAAATCGGGAGCCCCCTCCCAAGAATAGCCCCAGGAAAATCATCTTGCCCTCACCTATACACCTTCCTCTCCTATAAATGATGAACTTTGACCTTTGATAAAATGTATGGTATCTACAAATGCCCTCCCACAATAAAAAAAAATATCATCATTACACACTCTAAATTTCTTAGATTAGAATTAATCAAGTTGACTGTGATTACGGACAACTCCAAAATTACAATAGGAAATTATGATCAACTAGATTGAACTTCTAAATCTATTAGAGTAGGATTTTCAATCAAATTTCAGAGTTATCCCTGATTTTAGTCGTGGAAATGTATAGTGCATATGTTTTTTTATTCTGACTGATACAAGAATACCCAAACTTCTGGACAGATCTGTGAAGTATTCCACCATTTATTTGTTCTGTAACTTGTATCTGAGTAAGGGAAAGGATAAAGAGTTCACCAAATAAGATCTTTACCAGGCATTGGGCCTAAACACGCATGGCCAAGCTGATTCTAGTATGCCGAGTTCAACTGAAAATGCATTACAGAATGCTGACATTTCTCTCTCTTGAATATCCGAAAAGTACACATTCAAACATGATTGATTTACATGTGTCCACCATGTTCGCCCTTTGATGAATGGGACATGACAGGCAGACTGATTTTCAAATAGTTCATATTTTCCACAGGACATGGTTTAGATTCAAGAAATGATAAAGAACAAAAGGAAATAAAATCCTCTCCTAAAACACACATTCATCATAATCATTCGTACGAGGTGTTAACTATAGATTATATACAAATGTGCATAGTGAATGGTAATGATAACATATAGAGATTTATATATCGTGGTTACTCCTATCTAACACAATTATACCATATAGAAAATCACCAATATCAGGCTTATCTCTCTGCAAAAATATAGCAATATTTTCTACACCTTGTTCCATTACCTGCTTGAATTTCACACAAAAAGTTTGCTTTGTTTTCTGATATATTTCTTTTTTTTTCCATGAAAAGCAATGAACTAAATTGTATACATCTATAGATTGGTGAGTAAATTTTCGAAGTATTTTCTTCCCCTGTGTAAAATGTACATATACATTGTAAACACACACATATTCACATATGTTTCCCCTGATGTAACATATTTGTGCCTCAATTTTTTTTTAAAAGAACACAACTCAAATTAATTGTCCATATTCATAATGACCAGTATGCTATACAGGCAATTGAATGTGGAATATCCAATTTTCACTGTTCGTTCCAAATTTCACCAGAACTTGGATAACACGTCCAATTCCAATTCCAACTCCAATTTCAATTAGCGATCCTTGGTAATTACATGAAATCCCAATACCAGCTTCAGATACCAATGTCCATTTCCATGCCAAAAGTTTAATTCTTCAACTGCTGTTTTGTCTGACTCCATTTCGGGCTTTATAAGGAAAAACTCAGATGTTGTTTTTTTTATGTGCGTGGCAATTTTCTAGTGTAAAATCACAGTTTTGTCTTGGCCTTGGGTAGTTTCTCCAAACTTAACAAATCAATGTGAGAAACACATACAAATGGAATTTAAAGTTGTCACTATGCTTTGGCACACTTGAAATAGAAATGGCATAAATAGTGGTGCATGTTACAACGAGGTGTTCTAATACATTTTAACAAATCATTCCAAATATGTTACAAAAAACCTATTTAAAAAAAACACGATGAGATGTATTTATCTGTTTGAATAAACCAATTCACCCTGTGTTGAAAGATCATCCTCACACACAATTACACATGGCCTGCTTAAAGCTAGAAAAGGCTTTAACTCATATCACTTTTACACAGAATTTAATTACTCCTTCTGGCTCTCACTGATGGTAGCAAAGTAGTGTGTAAAAATGGTATGTTCAAGGTCATTTATCTGCAAAAATTGCATGTGTCTAGAAAAATTGTTCACAGACTTTCATTCTTACAAGAATTGTGTAACAAAAAAATTTGGTATGAATCCAAAAGGACTTTATATGCGATACAAACACACACACACACACACCTAAAGATGAAAAGTGGATAGGGTAGATCCTGACTGGAATAAGGTTCAGCCCGTTGATGTCATACCCGCTTTTGTGGTACCACTGCAGCAGATACAATGAATATTTCACCAAATTTCATGAAATCGTAGACTGGAAACAATTTTTTCCATGCTTACCAGAAAATGAAGACAGAGAGACCGCCTAAGGAATCTTCCTCTAAGGTAAATGCAATTGGTCCATCAAAGATATTCCATGAGCATTTTGAAGATTTTTCAATTCCATGTCTCCCTTTGCTTGACATAAGACAAGGGAAGATCTGCAATTTGCAGATGATCTAGGAATGTACAAATTT
>CM057165.1:17234554-17382007 GCA_029962745.1 Echinometra lucunter | reverse complement strand
AGCACGTTGAGCGAAGAATAGTGTCTTTCTTCGGGAACAAAAAATGCGCAATAGTTCCCAGAAAGGGACGATATTGCAAATCGGTCTGTGCGCGTAAGCACGTTGAGTGAGGAGCAATTCATGTGCTCGCGTAATTTTGTTTTGGCGGGAATGGCGGGAAAATTGAGAAAGGTCGATAACGGCCTTTTTCCGGGAAGGCGACGTTTTAATGGTGTGAAATATGGGCACGTTTGAATGCACTGAATTCTTTATAATTTGAGAAATAATTGTACTGCAGTTATGTTTTTTTCTTTATGGGACGTCGTCTGCTTGTACAGAATTGGCCATTTTGTGACGTCATTGAAACACCGTTGTTTTTCTGGCAAATCGCTCGTATATCACAGATGCTGGGAGGTGGTTTTTTATTTGTTTTAATATTTTTTTTATTACCTGATACGTAGATGACGTTAAACGGATACGATTGCTATCTGTTAACTTGGCAGTTTCTAGTGATACATGATTTGTCATATTTGTGATTTTCTTTGAATGTTTACTCTCAATAATTTTCAGTAGATCAAGATCATATTATTTTGTTAGATCATCTTCAGTAGATCATCTTCAATGGATCATCCTTGATAGATCATCTTTCAGCAAACCATCTTCAGTAGATCATCTTCGGTAGATCATCTTCAGTATATCATATTCAGTAGACCATCTTCAGTAGATCATTTCTTCAGTAGATCATATTCAGTAGACCATCTTCAGTAGATCATTCTTCAGGAGATCATATTCAGTAGACCATCTTCAGTAGATCATTCTTCAGAGATCATATTCAGTAGACAATCTTCAGGTAGATCATTCTCAGTAGATCATATTCAGGAGACCATCTTCAGTAGATCATTCTTCAGTAGGATCTATTCAGTAGACCATCTCAGTAGATCATTCTTCAGTAGATCATATTCCGTAGACCATCTTCAGTAGATCATTCTTCAGTAGATCATATTCAGTAGACCATCTTCAGTAGACCATCTTCAGTAGATCATATTCAGTAGATCATCTTCAGTAGATCATATTCAGTAGATCATCTTCAGTAGATCATCTTCAGTAGATCATATTCAGTAGATCATCTCAGTAGATCAATTCAGTAGATCATCTTCATAATCATCTTCAGTAAATCATATTCAGTAGATCATATTCAGTAGATCATTCTTCGTAGATCATATCAGTAGAATCATCTCAGTAAATCATCTTCAGTAATCATATTCAGTAGATCATCTTCAGTAAATCATCTTTCAGTAGATCATCTCAGTAATCCTCTTCAGCAGATCATCTTCAATACACGTAGATCATCTTCAAAAAGATCATCTTCAGTAGATTCATCTTCAGGAGTTCATCTCCAGTAGTAATTCCACTACTTCAGTAGATCATATTCAGTAGGTCATCTTCAGAAGATCATCTTTGTTAGATCATTATTCAAACAGACCATGTTCAATAGTCATCTTCAGTAGATCATCCTTCAGCAGATCATCTTCAGTTAATCAATCAATCTTCAGTAAATCAATCATCTTCAGTAAATCATCTTTAATAGATTCTCTTTAGATCATTTTCCTTGGGGGTAACATGGACCCAAATCTCATTTCCAAACTGCAAAAATGTGACTGAAGGACGAAAGAACATCATGAAAAAATCTCCGTTTGTTGTCTTTTTATTGTCTTAATTTTTGTTTCCTTTGTTTTATGTGTAAATAAATGCAATTACTTTATCATAAGTGTGCACAAACTAAATTTCACATTATTCTACTGATACCATTTACTTTCAATCTATGCATACGTGACGATATCACAGTCATATTTGGCATCATGTGAAAGAAGAGGAATAATTCTTTGACGAGAATTATACGAATTCTCAGAGTGAAGGACATGATCATTGTCGAGTATTAAAATGATGGGGGAAAGTCGGGTATTTCTCTTTCATTTCTCCAAAGAAACGCCCTGTCGGATAGGTGTATATCATGTATTATAGTCACCAATCCTACATTCCCCGTAGGCAGGTTTTAAACCCGCTGAGTGCTGAATCTTTCTTTACCATAAAACTTACTTTATACAGGGGTGATATGGGCTGGGTTTCACGAAACCGTCATAAGTCTAAGTTCATAGACATCCCATTGAAACGCGTGTTCATTCTACCACACGCTTTTCAATGGATGTCCGAGAAGTTGGACTTATAGCCAACGGGTTAATTTTTTTTTCTCTGTAGATCATATCGAGGCATGGTCTTTACCATAAACGTCTCCATTGGATGTCTCCATTAGAAGATCACCTTTTAATTCAGTGAAAAGCAATCGCCAGCAAAGAAAGTGAACAGATATTTTGAAAGGGAAAAATGCAATATCGAGGGTCGGTGCAACAATGGGCTATCTGCATTTTGAAATTTTGAGAATCTTGATATGAAGATTTGTTGCACTGACACACTGCACTTGAAAGCAGATAGCCATATCTATTTTGGATGATACTCAGCTGCAGCAAAGTTTGCTGTAGAAACCATTATTACCAATAGGCTCCTGGTCTCTATTGATCATTTTGATTTTGTAATCTCATTTCCCCCAGAATGCAGATAGCCCTTTGTGCACTAAACCCTCGATATATATCAAAATAGTTAACATGGAATTGGGTAGCCTATGACAGCATTGGAGATAAAGAACACGAGCATGATAAGTGAGAGTGGCAAAAGAGTTAGAAAGAAAAAGCGGGAAGGTACAAACAGAAAAATATGAGAACTAGTTCTTTAATTACAGTGAAAAGTCATAAAATCCCAGGCTATCGTCTAGTGTTTGTTTTCACACGTTCGAGAAGAAAGTGCAAGCGCCTCATTATTAGGAAGATCAGAGATAAAGCTTCCTTATCGTGTTTCTTGACTTCCGAAATTCTCATTTCAGCCCTTCCTAAGCCGGGGATTTGGCCATTATTGAAATAACAAGGTACACGTTTCATCCGTCTTCACCGGCGCCGTTGAAACAAAATTGGAGTAGCTACGGAAGGCTTGAGGTCAGAGGCTATGCAAAGTTTGTGGTGGGCGGGGTAGGGAGGAACTGCACTAAACGTTTGATAATTTTTATAGTGAAATTCCCCATATTTGTGTTTTTTCATTGTTGCTCTTCCACAATAAAAAAGAATAATTATATATTCTTTTCTTTCCTCCGCTTTCTCTTTCTTTCTCTCTTTGTTTTCCACCCCACCCCGGCCCTTGAATACCCCAACCCCTTCAGTTCTTCTTCCCTTCTTCTCTTCCTCCTTTCCTTCCTCCTTACCCTGTTCAGTTCATCGTTGTATACACTACTAAGAAAAATGTGCCAGTTAGAATCCCTATTGTCCCGTATTTAGACTTCCAGAGCAAAAGGGGGTCTATATAGGGGTTCTTTATATTTTCAAGAACCCAAAAGGTTTCTTTGTACAACCAGTAATGGTCCTAAGACCCGTTTAGAACCCTTTAGAGAACCTTTATAGGCTATCAATGGTTCTCTGAAGAACCTTTAAAGGTTCCAAATGTGGGACGAGAAAAGGTTCTGTCAGCACCATTTGTTCTAAGAGTGTACATTGTCCTCTCATGCTACTTCTCTCTCTCTCTCTCTCTCTACTTTCCCATCATACACTCTTAAAAGTCTGGGTCAGATTGACCTGGAAATAGTCCTTTGGCGGCCACCTCCATTCTGGGTCAAAAAAATGACCCGGAATAGGGTAATGAAGACTTGATTCTGGGTCATAATTGACCTTATTCCGGGTCATTTTGACCCAGAATGGAGTGTGGCCCAACGGACCATTTTCTGGGTCAAAGTCTGACTCGGCATTTTTAAGAGTTCTATGTTCCTCCTTCCCGTTGTGTTTCATAATGTCTCTCCCATGCATTCTCTTCTCTTCATAATACAGTTGTAATAGTGCTAGAGCGCTCATGTCTGTCATACCCGACATTCCGCTCCGTTCCTAAAACTTGTTATCAGTTAACAAACTGACACATTTCTATGACAAATATGCTCACAGCCAAATCAGATGCAAGGATTTCAGTAGCTCATAACAGTTATTGCAACTTGTTTATTGATAACAAGTTTTATGAAATGGGACCCCAGGCGTTCCATCGTAATGGCTTGACAGCACTGCAAAGCATTTGAGGAATTTCTTCCTCCCGGTTACCCATTTACTAAACCTGGGAGGAGAGTGGAAAACACAAATAAATGTCTTGCATTATGAAATCTCTTCTATCCACTCTCTCTCTTTCATTATATCCAACATTCTCACGATTCTTTGTAGGCATATATAATAATATACAAATAATGAATGTTTATGAGTGCAATGGACAGAATATTTCATGAGGTAAAGATGAAATGATCAATAATTTCATCTTTCACGGAATGAAATATTCTGTCCATTGCACGAATGAAAAAAACATTCATATATTGTTATATGACACCTAAAAACAGATCAAATCGCAATAAATTAATAGCACTATGCGCTAGTGCGCTGTTCACTGAAAACGCAAGCGTTTTACGTACGTAGTGTGCCGGGCTCTCGGCGTTCGTGCAATGGAGCAAATCGTATGGATCCAAGATTGCACGGTAAATGGAGCCACAATTGCACCGAATGACGTCTTAGTGCAAGTGGGACAAATGATCAATATCAACAACAACAATCAATGACAGGGATCTATTAAGGTGTTATATAATACAAATAACAAGAAATTAAAGCAGTAGAAGCTTGTAATATACCTTGTGTGTGGATGAGTTTATTTCAAAGTATCAACACATAATTTCTCATATTATGTCTCGTTTTAGTTATTCTTCTCTTTGACTATACACAAACATCAACAATACCGACGGACTAAAGACTTATTGGAAATTTTCTTACTTCATTTCATTTTCATATATATTCACAATATAAATCTAACACAAATCAAATCATAACAAACAAACACAAAAGAAGGCTACTTTTGAAGGACAATGATCAATAATGGATCTCTTTTCTGCTCGTATATAGTTTTATATGGTTTCCTATATCAATTTACTTGAAGTATGTTATAATGCAGGAAAAGTACAGATGCAAACGCCTTCTCAGTGAGTTGAAACCAGTTATAAAATGTCAGGGGGGGGGGGGGGAGGTGGTATGAAAACGGACCACTGGAAAACTTTATTACTCTTTTGAATAGGGGACTTAACAACAAACAACATCACTTGCACACCAATTCAATGCACTTTCTATTTTGGCTACAGTGTAGCCATAATCTCTCTTTATCACCTACAATGCAAAAAATATCACCGTTTTTAAATGCAAGGGCTCCTTAAAATACCTCTTTCACAACAGGTCAGCTGTTGAATGCCAGAAGAGCGCGCTAGTCTCTAAGTAAAAGATATAAGAGTTAATGCCCTTTTGGCTCTAAACAGCTTTCGTAAAACTGGAGCAAGTTTCCTGTTATCAAGGTTGGCTGGAGGTAAAAAGGCGATTCAGGTGTAAGCCTTGGGGTGCTCTTATCGGCAACATGATCGGGGGGGGGGGGGTGGCATGGTGTGACATGTCCCCCAGTCAAATGTTATTTTGTCAGGAAATTTAAGTCCCATCTCTTTAGATAGCATGCAATGGATATCATGTTCAGTATCACTTTGAAGCAGTTGCAACTCTTTTATCTGACGAGACCAAGCTCTCTGCAATCTCAAAATAGATGACCCTTTCTTTTTTTTTTCCATCAAAATTTCAGCTCTCTTCTAGGCTAACTGGTCTAAATCGGGAGCCCCCTCCCAAGAATAGCCCAGGAAAATCATCTTGCCCTCACCTATACACCTCCTCTCCTATAAATGATGAACCTTTGACCTTTGATAAATTGTATGGTATCTACAAATGCCCTCCCACATATAAAAAAAAATCACATTACACACTCTAAATTTCTTAGATTAGAATTAATCAAGTTGATTGTGATTAAGGACAACTCCAAAATTACAATAGGATATTATGATCAACTAGATTGAAACTTCTAAATCTATTAGAGTAGGATTTTCAATCAATTTCAAGAGTTACCCTGATTTTAGTCGTGGAAATGTATAGTGCATATGTTTTTTTATTCTGACTGATACAAGAATAATCCAAACTCTGGACTATCTGTGAAGTATCCACCATCCATTTGTTCTGTAACTTGTATCTGAGTAAGGAAAGGATAAAAGAGTTCACCAAATAAGATCTTTACCAGGCATTGGCCTAAACACGCATGGCCAAGCTGATTCTAGTATGCCGAGTTCAACTGAAAATGCATTACAGAACGCTGACATTTCTCTCTCTTGAATATCAGGAAAGTACACATTCAAACTATGATTGATTTACGTGTGTCCGACCATGTTCGCCCTTTGATGAATGGGAAATGACAGGCAGACTGATTTTCAAATAGTTCATATTTTCCACAGGACATGGTTTAGATTCAAGAAATGATAAAGAACAAAAGGAAATAAAATCCTCTCCTAAAACACACATTCATCATAATCATTCGTACGAGGGTGTTAACTATAGATTATATACAAATGTGCATAGTGAATGGTAAGATAACATATAGAGATTTATATATCGTGGTTACTCCTATCTAACACAATTATACCATATAGAAAATCACCAATATCAGGCTTATCTCTCTGCAAAAATATAGCAATATTTTCTACACCTTGTTCCATTACCTGCTTGAATTTCACACAAAAAGTTTGCTTTGTTTTCTGATATATTTCTTTTTTTTTCCATGAAAAGCAATGAACTAAATTGTATACATCTATAGATTGGTGAGTAAATTTTCGAAGTATTTTCTTCCCCTGTGTAAAATGTACATATACATTGTAAACACACACATATTCACATATGTTTCCCCTGATGTAACATCTTTGTGCCTCAATTTTTTTTTAAAAGAACACAACTCAAATTAATTGTCCATATTCATAATGACCAGTATGCTATACAGGCAATTGAATGTGGAATATCCAATTTTCACTGTTCGTTCCAAATTTCACCAGAACTTGGATAACACGTCCAATTCCAATTCCAACTCCAATTCAATTAGCGATCCGTGGTAATTACATGAAATCCCAATACCAGCTTCAGATACGAATGTCCATTTCCATGCCAAAATTTAATTCTTCAATTACTGTTTTGTCTGACTGCATTTCGGGCTTTCAAGGGAAAACTCAGATGTTTTTAAAATTATTTATGTGCATGGCAATTTTCTCAGTGTAAATCACAGTTTTGTCTTGGCCTTGGGTAGTTTCTCCAAATGTAACAAATAAAGTGAGAAACACATACAAATGGAATTAAGTAACTATGCTTTGGCACACTTGAAATAGAAATGGCATAAATAGTGGTGCATGTTACAACGAGGTGTTCTAATACATTTTCACAAATCATTCCAAATATGTTACAAAAAATCTATTTAAAAAAAAACACCATGAGATGTATTTATCTGTTTGAATAAACCAATTCACCCTGTGTTGAAAGATCATCCTCACCACACAATTACACATGGCCTGCTTAAAGCTAGAAAGGCTTTAACTCATATCACTTATTACACAGAATTTAATTACTCCCTTCTGGCTCTCACTGATGGTATCAGAAGTAGTGCTTAAAAATGGTATGTCAAAGGTCGATTATCTGCAAAATTGCATGTGTCTAGAAAAATTGTTCACAGACTTTCATTCTTACAAGAATTTGTGTAAAAAAAATTTGGTATGAATCCAAAAGGACTTTATATGCGATACAAACACACACACACACACACCTAAAGATGAAAAGTGGGATAGGTAGATCCTGACTGGAATAAGGTTCAGCCCGTTGATGTCATACCCGCTTTTGTGGTACCACTGCAGCAGATACAATGAATATTTCACCAAATTTCATGAAATTGTAGTCTGGAAACAATTTTTTCAATGCTTACCGAAAATGAAGACAGAGAGAGACCGCCTAAAGGAATCTTCCTCCAAGGTAAATGCAATTGGTCCATCAAAGATATTCCATGAGCATTTTGAAGATTTTTCAATTCCACTGTCTCCCTTTGCTTGACATAAGACAAGGGACAGATCTGCAATTTGCAGATGATCTAGGAATGTACAAATTTAATTCAACAACAGCTAGCTTACTGTTAACCCATTCGTGACAGAGGTCCACATTTTGTGGTTTGGCTTAATATCTTTTGATGCAAGCCCTAAAAATCATACCAAATACATGAGCAGAAAGAGCAAAAAATTCTACACAAACTGTGCCCATTTTGGTTGCGTCAATATTCGTTGTTTGATGCTGAAAAATTTTTAAAGAAAATAAGCATTAAAATCCTTAAATTGGCAATGTGATAGAAGGTTTAAAATCACCGTTTTCCCCTGCAACTTGGCAACTTTTTGACTTCTCATCATAATTTCTGTCAATTTATATTCATTTCAGATACATGACGTTTTATAAGAAAAATGTAGCAATAAAATAAAAATGTTGGTGTTGTCAATTTGAAGAATAAAAAGCCCATCAAATTACGCTTTAAATAATTCCTGTCACGAATGGGTTAAAATACCTGGGGCAGCAACTTTTTTATGGTGATATCACTCACATGGATGGATTCAGCCTTGCACACATGATTGCTGCAATGTTGGACAGGCCTCTGACAAGTTATCGCGTCATCACGAGAAAATTTAGTTTTAAATAAGTACAAGTGTACGAATAAAATTTGGTCCGTTTGGCATGTGTTAAGGTGGGGCTGTCACATACCACTTAAAATAACAAGGATAATGAAAAAAATCAGAGATACTGGGCTGCGTTTCTCGAAACTGTCATACATGTAAGTCTAAGCTCATGGATGTCCCACTGAAACATGCGTTTCAACGGGATGTCCAAGAAATTAGACTTACGACGATTCAAGGATATTGGTGTAGTTCTTCATGTTATGCTAATGAACCTTCCACATCAATTTGCTTTTTATCCCATACCCTTTCAACAGACTGAATTTCTGGCTATAGTTATCACGAAGTCAATATGTGAATGGCCCTTAATGCTACAAAAAGTATGTTGGCAGGGCAGGAGGAGGAGAGAGATAGAAAGAAAGGAAGAGAGGGGAACAAGTTTACGCGGATTCATTCAGGATTTTTCCTGTAATTAAACCTGAACAAGAATACACGTGGTCCAAATTAATCAAGAAACTTACAAGAAAATCTGATAAATAACAAACCTTATAGAGAAATGCCACCTCATTACTGGTGCTTAAGAGAGGATAATATGGTATTATGCCTTAGCAAATATAGAAAAATCATCCAAATTAAATTACAAAACAACCTTATAAAGGAATACTGATTCATTATCGATGCTCAAAGGGGAAAATAAGTTGTTTAAGCCTTAGGAAAATCACCTGCTTAAGGAGAGAAAATATGTTGTTTACCCATACCAAATCTTGAATAACTGTCACGCCCACCTCCTTAGCAAATATATTTTAAACACTTCACAATCTAGGTCAAATTGGAACTTTTATTATTCATCTAATTATCTATTTTACATTGTATGGCAGTGATGTTACACACGTATTTCATAGAAATGAAATCTAAAATGGAGAAAATGCCTTCAATTTACATTCTAAATTCTTAGATTGGATCCATTTGAGTGGTGATATTTCAAAGTTTCTTTGTGTTGGCAAAGGAAATCAGATCCAGTTCTTGTAGCAAAGAATCTTATGCAAACAGGCATCAGTAAACCTACAAATGAATTTTGAGTAATTCATGTAATTCTTACATACTTTATAAAAAAATTAGCAACAAACATGAAGCAAACACACTGCCAACCATTATATCTACTGCACATGATTTTCATTACATAATTTGTATACAAAATAGTCTAGAATACCTTTAAATAACATTGCACGTAACACTCAATTCTTGGGGTGGGGGAGTTGATTGATTGGTCTCTAGCAGGTGAGGTGATTGTTAGCTATTATTGCAGACTACAGAGGGCGGTATATTACAGTAACATACGTGGCAAGAATTCATCATCCATACTAAGTGCACAAGTGCAATTATTAGATGCTGATCGTAATGGGGGATGGGTGCTGATGTAATATGACTCTCGTGTGCCAAATAGCTCGTATCCAAACGGTCGCTAAAAAAACACAATATCTAATAATGTACAAGTCCTCATAGTATGCTATCAAAGAGTGTCCGACGCTACAGAGAAATCACTAAAAACAAACAAAACCGCTTCCCAGAGTTTCATGTGAGCACGAATCCACATCTCGCAGGTGAAATATAACTCCATCCATAAGAACTACCCACTGTCAATAGAGGGTGTTCTTTCCCCTGAATTTTGTCATTGATGCAGCTATAACTCGGTAACCCTCATGTGCAGAACTCTAGAAGTGTAAGACTAAGTGCTTTGGTTCGCTCCACCTTCTCATATGGCCATCACCGCTACAAAGTTCATAATCGTCTCTTTGTAGTATAATACATTAAAAATGTGTAAAGGTGTAATAATAGTTCATATCGAGTCTGCAAATTGGCAGCTACCTGCCCAGCACTCATCACTTTCCCTTTTTACTGCTCTCTCGTAGCAGCTTCTGGTAGATTTCGGACCGTAGAAAGCGCGGATACGAGTCCTTCTCCATTAACGCTTCTATCCTCTTTTGGGCTTGGTCGAACGTGTGCTCGTCGGGCGCGCTCAGATTGTCCACGGTTTCCAGCCGTGTCCTGGAATCAAGGTTAACCTGAGAGAGAGAGAGAACAATGAGAAAAAAATTGAATGCCTCTGAATTTTGGGAAAGGTAACAAATAATTTGTGAGCTTTCTCATTCTTTTTATGTTAGTTAGGAAGATTATCATAGCAAAAATGTCCCCTGAAAAGGATTGTTCTTCAA
Source organism: Echinometra lucunter (assembly GCA_029962745.1). Taxonomy (NCBI): domain Eukaryota; kingdom Metazoa; phylum Echinodermata; class Echinoidea; order Camarodonta; family Echinometridae; genus Echinometra; species Echinometra lucunter. The sequence goes on along the minus strand of CM057165.1, from coordinate 17,371,144 downwards.
ATGCCCTGACATTCAAAACATGACCAAAAACAGCTGAAATGTTCGGGCCGAACATTTGTGTGTAGTCCCATACATGCATTTCTGTGTGCAGTGCATGTGACTCTCAGCAGAATGGGGTTAATTTCTTATCATTTTGGTGATTCCTAAACCTTACAGCATACAACAATTCTTAAGTGCTTTATAATCAACCTTTCTTCATTACTTTGAGACGATTTCTTTCACAATTCAATCTCATGACCAGAACTTGCCTTTATCTTTAAAAGCAGAAAAATACCAAGCACTTTGGGGGTGGGGGGGGGGGGGGGGAGGGGGGGGGGGTACATGTAGCTATCCATAGCGGTTCTCTTGTTACTGGGAGAAAGCATATTGCATCATTCCTTCCACAATCAATCTAAAATGTATGCATGTACACATCAACCCTATAGTGGTACTCACAAATACACTTACTTCATGGGGGAACTTGCATGTACATGTATGCACTGGGAGCAGTTATTACCTTATTTTTTTCACTATCCAAATTACAAGCCTGTGCAGTTTAATATCTGGGTCAAGGTGTTTTGCGCTCCCCCCCTCCCCCCGAAAATGGACTGATGGTCACCCGTATTTGGGGAGTGGCTGACTACAAAGTTAAACATTATGCAAACTACATGTCTATGCATTGTATTTTTCCAATCAAAGTGTCCCCCTTAGCCTTCCCTAAAACAAAAAGTCTGAGAGATGCTCCCTTTTGAATGACCCCATTAAAGAGTATCTATGTCCTCTCGGCCTCATCCGGGTAATGTCCCAATGATGACCCTCTTCGGTGACCCCTGGAAACAGAATTTTTTTCTTTTCTTTCTGGAGCACAGGCACACTAACCACGTCGGACTATTTTTCTCGGAAATTAAACCGGGAACACTTGATACTCTTGTGCAGGCTTATCTATATTTGCTACATGGCTTGAATAACTAACTGTCTTTATTCACTGACACGGTGGAGCACACCGCTCGCAATATGCGCAGCCAGGCCCGATCGATATTCTTAAGGTCTCGCTGTGACCACAATTATTTGCCCTACAATCGCCCACAGGCTTTTCATGCAAGGAGGCATCAGGTGACCAGCGACATGGGCAAGACGGAACTAAAAACACAAGATGGTCAAATGAAAGTGGATTTTCATCTAGAAGATGCTGGAGTAACTTCTAACTTCTAGAAGCAGAATGGCTGCCCCTCTTCTTGCATTTTCTGTTGATTGTATAAATTACAAATATTGACCATATATCAGAATCACTTATATTAATCTGCTGAATACACATTACGAATATTTAACCACAAGCATCTCAAAAATTGGTACATTAAAACCAAATTTGTTGCATGCAAGAATTTCACACAAGGGGAAGGACTATGGTTTTCCATCAAAATGAAGTAAGTAATGTTTTTACACCACTCACTCTATATAATACTGTCCTTTTGCATGTTTCCTACAGTATATAATATTCTCTAGCGAATGGTGCAGAAAATTCTGATAAATCATTTAGCAGGAAAATCCTGTTCACTGTTCAAACACTTCTTTAAAGAAGCTGCCCCCACCCCCAACATCACTTCAGTTTCCAAGCTTATGGCAACATTTTTGCAAGCCCCCAATGGCTACACAGGCAAATGTATAATTTACATTTGGCACGTGACCAGGCATGGGAACTTGGGAATAGGAAATGCCTCGAGTGAGGGCATTGCAAATCAATTCACAAGGCAAATGATTTGAAACACTGTTGCACCACACCTCCCCTCCTTCGCTCCCTCTCCTTTTCTCTGCCTTTCTATCACATGCAGTGGCACATACTACTTCCATTTTAGTCTTATCGTCTCTGCATTATTGATTTTCCAGGGGTCTCGCTCAATGACGCGCATCTCTTGAACTGAATGTAATTTGTTTTGTAGACGACATGTTTCTTTTGATAGCGAGGAGGACATAAGGTGGACATTTATCTCGGTGGCTCTGTTCACATATGGAGCAGGAAAATTGCCTAAAAATTTAACTGGTGTGGCACAGTGAAAACCAGTTTACATGTAAATGAATGGCAACTGGAGTGACAAAAGTAGCTTCCTGTAACAATGGATCATAAAGTGCACTCACTTATCTAAGCAGCAGATTTGCAATGCACACTGTGCATTTTTATTTGTCTGTGGCATTTTTTTCATGCATCACATAATTCAAGAACAAGACCTGACTGAACTCAACCCTGTAACATTGGATTTGTGCAAAATCTTGGAATCTTGCTCTGAAAATTTAGTAATTTTTAAATGGTTTCCTGTGCCAAGTATGGACAAGGCTTAAGTCTATCAAGGAAAAAAAAAGAAAAAAAAAGTATATTATATAATTTCATATTTTTCTGTAATTGAACCTATGTAATGTCATTGTATTTCTTTTCTTTCTGTTGGAAATGAATAAATATGCATTTGAATTTGAATTTTTAAATTTTTTTACAACTTAAGAGGCTTAGCGCATGCTTACACGTCAATTATCTTTCATGCTAAAATGAAAGAGAGTTTTGCCAAAATTTGCATTAACAACTATTGACCTTTTTATTTTGTGCCAACTGTATAAGAATTTGATTGGTCCACAGCCAGCAAAAAAGATGCTTTTTGGATTTTTTTTTGCTGCCTCATATACCATTAATTTAAGTAAAGAAAAATGTGGGTTTACCGTGGGGATTTCCGCTTCATATGTGAACAAGCCTTAACCCTACTCCTACATCTTTGGATGAAATAAAAAACTGGAGGACTTGTCGCCAGGGCTAATGTCGGACCATTATAATGAATACTTGCCTCTCGTGGGGCCTGTATCGTGACGTAATCGTCGTAGATCTTCCGCGCTCTCGATGAGAGCTTGGACGATTTGAGCTTCTTGTAGTCCTCGCAGGCCAACCAGAATTCAATATTCTCGTCACTGAACTCCGTCTGGAGGAACTTTCTGAACGCTTCAAGCCCATCTGAGAAAGAAGGAGAAAAAAAATGGATAAATGATATAAAAATGAAACATTCAAATCAACTGCAATGGCAGAAGAGCATTTAAGTAAAATTGTACACATTTTAACAAAGAATGAACTCTGTTCTTGCTAATATCAACAATTTCACCAAAGAGATGAAATATGAAACATCAAAATCATGAAATTCATCTACCTTGATCCAATGAAATAAATGCCCATCTGGTTCTCAGCAGTTGATAAAATCTGAACGGGGGGGGGGGGATGACACCAGGGTATTTTGAAGGGGGGGGGGGGGAGATGACCCACAGTTGTGTTTATTTACGGTTTAAATAACCAAATAGTGCTACTATATAGTTACACGACCCTACCCTCCCTTCCCCCTTCTTTTTCCTTTTTTTTTTTTTTTTTAGATCACTAGAAAAATGATGGGGGAGGGGCAGCGGCTGCCCCATCGCCCATCCTGTAGCGCTACCCATGAATCCGACTTCTTTTTTTGTAAAAAAAAAAAAACTTCCAGAATTATACCTCCATATGCTTTGCATAATCACCTGATTTATTTGACTTCAACTATACATCTCTAGGTTATATGGATACTGTATAAGCTGAAATTTTCGCATTGGTTTAATTTTTGCTAATTTTGCGATGATGTCCACGCCAAAATTTTCACTCTGTAAAAATGCCCATATTTAAGCACAGAAACATCATTCAAAACATGAAAATAATAACCTGCTAGAATGCCAAACTTGTCTCAAATCACTAAAATATCTAAGCTAAAATATTGGCTTATTACAATAATCTATTCCACTTTAATTGAACTCCTCATTAAATCAATTACATAAATTCCAACCATTTCCCAATCATCTCATTGCTTTTCTTCCAAGCCTATGTCTTTTTTCTACATTTACCATCCCACTCCTTGTACCTGTTTTCTCACAACCCTTCATTTTTAAAAACTTGTCTTGATCCTCTCTGAAGTAGGTTGGTAGGGATCGCTGCCTAAGAGAGCGATCCTTTCGAAGCCTAAGGGACCCCTTCTGACATTCAATGCATTTTCTTACTTAAGCAAGCAGATAGAGACCCTGGTAAAGGAGGACACTTCTTAAAGAGGGTACCCAATGCTGGAACAATGTTAGTTCATTTAAAAGAGCATGATTTCATCAGCAGAAAATCATCTGCCTAAATTTTTTTTAAAAGTTGTGTTGCCAAGGAAACCCCAAAATGTGGTAAAATTTCAGGATATTTTTGACCCCTCAGCTGTGACCCAGTTTCAACTGGCTACCCACAACGACGTCAAAGTGGGTATCTTGTCGCGCAATTCTAGCAAAATGTGTGCAAGGTATGATACATGATATTGTACAGTCTAGCGTGCAGCACAACTGCAATGCGCGAAGCTGGGTAACCACTTTTACGTCATACCTGATTTTTAAAGTATTTGGTCAACTCTTGACTTTTTATGAGAAAATTGGCCAAAATGCATTGATTTCGATTGAAAATCATCAAATTTTTAATGTTATTCTTCTTAGAATTCTATTCTCAATCATATATCAAAAAAATATTTACCATTGTGTAATCACTTTAAATTACGTCAACTTCATCGAAGCCTTTCAAGAATTTTCACCTTGCAGGATAATGCAGAGTTTTTTCTCATGCAACATAATTACGACCAAGATTGTCTAGAAGTTGTTCAGACGAGTTGATATTGTAGTAAATAGCAAAACAAGAACAATTTAAAGTCATGGCATCATTACAATTATAGAAAAATATGATTTAATTGTGATGAAAGTCACAAACTCTGAAAATCACATAACACAGATATTGATATATAGGACTACATAAACATGTGACATCAGACTTTGATTCAAAATTTAATATGTGTCCTGCATTTGGAATGTGACAGATTTGAAGAGCCTTTTGAGAGTTACCCTTTTCATAATAGATTGCTATCATGGTATTATTTCACATGGATATGACAAGAATGAAAAAGCTCTTTTTTTCATAAACGCAGATCACACACTGGTATCAATATGCCTATAGCACTTCATTTATTTGATGTACCATAAAAGAGCAATGTAGATAAAATGCCTTAAGGGCATAAGTGCCGTACAGGGGATCAAACCCCGATTTTTGTGTCTCCAGTCAAGCCCCTTAAACCACTAGACCACAGCACCTCCACAATTTTTTTCTTTCTTTCCAGAACAGGCTATTCTCTTTGATTCCCACAAATGTGTTATTCATATTATCAAAAACAAAACAAACAAAACAACAATAAAAATCTAAATCATATTACAATAGCTCATGAAAATGTACAAACTAACATTCTCACATTTCTATGCACTTAAAACTAAGCCAAAGCTACCAGAAGTTCCTATGAATTTGTCTCTGAGAAATACTTGAAACCAAATAGAGAAAGGATCTGCTTGGACATTTTAGTCCACGGTCAGTAATATGAATGCAAATCGACTAATTTTCAAGTGTTTAGTTCAGAATTAAGTTCATGAATTGTCTACATTGCATCTCTGTACTGCCAAAAAAAAAAAAAGGAAAAGGAAAAAAGAAAAGAAAAAAGAAAGTAAATAAATGAGTAAAAATAATAAAAAATAAAAGATACCGGCAAAATAGACTAATAAACAAACCAATGAATAAATACATAACTAAATAAATAACTAAATAAATAACTAAATAATCATACAGATAATAAGAATACAAAAAAAAGTTATTACATCATATTTTCCCTAGGCATCAAATAGAATCAAATCTTCATTCTGTGAAAGGCATTCAAAATGGCTTACAATCCTGACATTATACATGCAGAATCAGATAAAAAGAAGATAAATAGATATTCCTAGGTTTTATCCTCTTTCCACAGAAACCAAAGCAACTGACGCGAGATGAATTAGGAGATCGATCAAAAGTCGCATCTCGTATGGAGAGTGTTCTATCTTTAGTCTGTTTCTTGTACCTGCCCTGGATTTCCGACAAAGTCTACTTTGACCCACTTATTCCATGCAAGAAAACAAAGTCAAAATTCTCTTGGAAGTGCATATAGATAGAGTCATCTACATATTTGTTGTTTTAACCTATTCATGTTATGCGGAGGGAAGTATTAGAGAAATTGCAATTCTGGCAAACGTTTCTAATCTTCGAGGGATTCAGAAAAGCCTATCAAATACATCGATTGCTAGTCAGATCACAACAACAAATGTGATTGCAGCATTTGGGCATGATCAAAAGTTTTACAAATATCCATTAAAATGCATGTTCTTCCGACTAAAGCGATTGAGTGTTTAGGAAATTCAAGAACAAGGGAAAGTGTTTGGGAAAGATGGTAAGAAAGAGAAAATGAGAGGAAGAAAGAAAGGCAGAAAGGAGAGACAGAAAGATAAAGAAAGAGGAAGAAAGATTGTGCTAAAGTTGAATATCACAGTATTTTGGAGACTAAAATTGAAAGCACAAATAGAGGAAGATAAAATTTCAAATTTGCAGCAAGCGCTTTTAGGCATTTCTAACATTTCTTCTAAACATATAGAAAGATTTTTAAATAGCATGACAAACCTTTTTTTTTCAATGTGTTATTTATATGGGCCTATCAATTTCACAAAAGAAAAATAGCATCACAATGATATACATACATGAAATCTTTAAAACATTAATGATCATTTCGTCCCTGTTTTCACGAAGTGACGGATACGAGGAAAATCGCAAATTTTTCAATTTTGAGTTTTTTTTCATTTTTGGACATCTTTCACTAACATCTTGAACCTCACAGAGTTTCAGCACGTAATAATCTCTAATTACGTAACTATGGCAATGAAGTCAACAAGAAAATAACCAGTAAAAGGATTTTCTGTTTTCACGAAGTGACGGCTTTCAGCCGTCCCGTATGTTTTACGTGTGCGGCTGAGTTCCATCACTTTGTGAAAAAAATAAAAGAGCGCGTCTTCGCTTTGAATACGTGATCACACACAATTAGGTCAAATGCGTGCTCATCAAGTCCCATTTGTCTAACACGCATGCAGCTGAGATCCGTCACTTCGTGAAAACAAAATCACAGTGGGACATTGAATTTTGTGTTTTCACAAAATGACGGCAATGTTTACACCTCGTTTTCTTCAAAAATATAAAAGGAATATGGCAATGATTAATAATGAACATTGTCAAGAATATGCCCTATATTAGGATATAAAATTTATTCACCCTTCATACTTTAAAGAGGGTTAGATTGAGGCTTGAAACTTTGAAAGTGATTTACTCAAAACTAACTTTTTTTAAGTTGCACGCTCATCCGTCACTTCGTGAAAACAGGGACGACTTGGTGGACAGTGGGTGGCATGGGTGTCGCCCGGAGGAAACAAGAAAACCAAAGACTTACTTTCATCCCTCCAAAGTTCTAAAGTTTACAAAAATTTTGGCCCACTAGGCGCATCTTCATCAGCTCGAGCTGAAGAAATAGCATGCTATTTCTGATCCAATAAATTAGCCTGATCAAGAATAGTCAGCTAATGCTGTTATGAAGACTGCATTAGCCTGCTATTCCGCTCGAAAAGTAAGCCTACATCATCTTGGACTTATTTGCAGAATAGCCTGCTACATAGTATGTAAACTGCAAAGTAGAGGGCTACTGTTGATGCGTCTTCATCAGTTTGAGCTTCAGGAGCTGGTTTATCCACTCCATCATGCCTACTGTGCCCACATCAGCTTGAGTTATAGCTCAAGCTATACACATGTAGTAGGATATATGTATTAGAGCTCAAGCTGATGTGGACGCGATTGCACGCTTCAGCGGAGTTTAGGCTAATACCCCTAATCCCCCCACATAGCGGGCTATATCATTTTGAGCTGATGAAGACCCACCTAAAAAGTTTTCAAAAATTTAGGCCCACCCAATGTTCAGTTACCAAGGTCAAACAGGGGGCTACATTAAAGAGAATATTGCCTAAAGCACTACAACAAGAAATATAGTTTAGAGAAAGATTTGCTCAAAGGAAAGACTTACTCTTATCTCTCAACAAGTTTTCGAACGATTCGCCCCATTTTCGTACGTCCTCCACCTCGAGTAAGGAGATCTTCTCGCAGTTGAATTTGTTTGTGTCTCGCAGGGAACTGTCTGTATGGCGCCTTCGCAGAAAGCGCATCTTATCTTTCAAATCTCGAGCACTGCATCAGGAAGAGATAAAGAGGGAGGAAAACTCAATGATGGTCTACATCGCAAACAATTCTTATGCTTCGAAATAAAATAGAAAAAGAAAATATAATGTAAGATGTTCACATCACAAAAAATATCGTTCTTGAAAGGCTTGGAATTTGAGTACTGCATCAGGAAAAGACAACAACAAAACATATAAATATACATGAAATGACATGTTTTGAATTAAAAAACATCTTATGCTTCAAATTTCATCGATAATAAATAGGAAAATAGTACATGTGATGTGATGTTCCATATCACAAAATATAATCCTTCAATTTTTGAGCACTGCATCCATAATACATAGAAGAAAAAAAAAACATACAAGATGTCCCACATTTTTGGGATAATACTATTTAAATCTCAAGCACCGAAAACATGTAACGTACAACACATTTTCCTTAAATATGATGTAAAATTATAAACTAATCACATGAATCCTTCATTTACAAGTGTGGTAAAATGAATCTTAGAATAAAGGGGAAAAAAACATGATGGTCTTCCCCACTGCTAAGAAAAAAGTATCCTTTAAATTTCAATATACATAGATATATATTTCCAATATAATAAAGTGAAAAGAATACATGCAGTGATATTAGAAAATGTTATTCCATATCAGATTCGGAGAAAAAATGGGACAACGACATGAGAAAAAGAAAAGAATACATGATGTGATAATGAAAAATGTCATGTTTCGCATCCGATTCGGAGAAATTGCATGATATCAAATCCTTCAAATTGCAAACAGGATACCAAGGATATATGAGAATAGAAAAGAGAAACATGATATATTTTAGTCATAGCTGTTCACGTTAGCAGACATTTTATCATGAGGGCATCTTGTTTTCAATATCCGGCCACAGCCCCAAACCTTGTTTTTCACGAGACTGGATTAAGAAAATGAAAGAAGAAAGCAACATACACAAGTTATTCTTCTGTGCATGGACGGAGATACATTGTATCAGGTTTCAGGAAAACAGTTCTTTATTTTTTACTTTTTAATTCCAAGCACTACCTGAAAAACGAATGAAAAGAAATTCAACACTGCTAACAAATAAATGATCACAATCCACAAAATATAAACATAAAATCATGTGATGAAATTGTTTACGACATATCCCTGAAAAAAGCATGTTTTTATTGTCACTGCTGCTTGCTTTTTTGATTGCATGAATTTCTTTTAACCTAATTAAGAATGACAAATCATATCAATCAAGCAAAGGTTGAAGCTTACAGCAGATGAGTTTGAGAGTAAATTTCATCAACAAAAAAAGTATATTTGTAATAATTTTGTCAGTACCATTTTCAATACATTTATGTAGCGGGCTGTCTTCGAGTTTAAATTTCATAAAAATGCACAACAATGTATTTTCCAAAGTATTAATTTATAGAATTAAGTTAACATAAATGAATACATTTATGAAAATGTTAAAAAACCTTATTTCTAATACTTTTAGATATCTTTCAAATGATAGTATCAAGTATGTCCATTAGTATAATACAATAAGAAAATACTTCCTTAATTTGAGCTTGGGAATCAAATGCTGGATTAGTCCAAACTAATCTGGATACCACTTTCTCAGCTCACTACAAGAATCATAATCAAAAGAAATAAATGGTAGGAAAAATTGTTTTTCTAAACACATTCTCTGCATAGCCATCTGCATCCTGGGCAACTAGGCCAATAACAATCAGTTTATTTGTCGGGATGTTTACTACGTATATTGCCCACCCCTGGGGGCGAGGAACTCCCCTCCCCCTTAGACAGTTCAAAACAACATCCGATACTCGCAGGAGATTGAAGTGAGAGGATTAGTTTCCATGATTGATGCAGTATATTAGCTGCCAACTTAGGGAGTAATAATCTAGTGATGCACGCAGAAACAAACAGTTGGATTTATTATTGCAATTTAAGCTGAATTAAGCTTCTCCCACGCTTTCCCCACTTCCAAACCCCACCGAGTTGCGATAGCAATGGACGCGGCGCAACGCAATCGTGCAATGCCCCGGAGGAACGTGCGCGGAGGATGACGTAAGAAGGGTAATAAAGCACGACCCCCTGCGACTGGTGAGCTCTGATGAATGGCCATCGAGACTTTACCAGTGTGTATGTGTGTGTGGGTATCTTGTGTGCACTGCATGGCAACTGCTAGATGCAATCCTCTCCAATCTGATATGAAGATTCCACTGAGCTTTCATTGGTTAGACTGGTGCCATTTCTCATAAAACTTATTTCTCATGTGTCATTCAGAAGTGACATTCTTAAGCTAGGGAGATGGAGATCTCCATGCTTAAGCCTCACCTCAATAAATTGTATGAATACAAACAAGTCTAAATGCATTTAAAATACATATCTTATCTGCCAAATCATTTGAAAGCACAGCTTACCCATACATTCCCCCCACATAACCCCCTTACGACCAAATTCTGTATTTCCTACAGGCTCAACACAGGAAAAAACCCAATTCCAATAGTAACTGGGTTAAAAGAGGGAGGAAAAGAATACAATACTCACTTCGTCTGCATATATGTTTTTACTCATAAGCAAAGTTAACAAGATTAACCCACTGCCTACTGGAACCAGGTGGCCCTTGTATAAAGTCTATGGGAATTTAAGAATTCAATAGTCAACAGGTCTATACAAGATGAAAATTTCATATCACATCTCTTCAAAATCAGAAATGTAAAATAAGACAAAAGTGTCTACTCAGAGCAAAAAGCAAAAGAATTGATTAATATCCCTACAGAAAATAAACATGTAGAGCAAGATGTACTACTTTTTACATCAGCAGTGATGTAACTTGGAGATAGCATGATTTCTTGAATCTTGGATACATTAGGGATTTCCATCTATTGTTGCTTCTTTACATAAGCATGGTTGCTTCTTTACACAAGCATTATTTGCTGGGAATGCTTTCCAATGACGTAAATTCTTTGCTAATTACATTATCAGGCATTGTGGAAGGATTTATGAGAATATCACCTGACAGCACACGCCCTTCATTTCTATTCAAGAATGCCACATGACATGAGCGCATATGTAAGTAACCAAATTCAGCAGGCTCTTGTCTTAAAACCCTCTGACCCTGCGCTGACCTTCTCGACTGAGTGAAGGACCAGCGAAAGCCAGTGAAGGTTACCTGCTTTGACGAAGTTCCCCCGATCATGCTCAGCCTCACATGCGTAATGACACGAGATGCGGCTTTAATCAGAAGGGTATCTCACAAAGATTTGATTTTCTTGAGAGCACTTTGTTTGTGCATGGCACCAAATCTAACACATCCTCCCTTTTCATTTCATGTCATCAGTGGTACTGTCACGCATTCCATGGTGTACCGACACTTGGACATAGAGCCTCTTTAACTCCTTCAGTCCCGTCCATAGTTAAACTCCTCAAATGTTGACTTGTATCTAAGACTTTTGGACAAAGTTTGTCCATCTTTCTGAATTTCAAAGTTCTCCTCAGCTCTTTCAGTGTGGTTGGCATTTTAAAGCATCTCCCCTCTCTTCTCTTTTTTTTCCTATGAAACATTCATTGTTCATAATTGTTTATAACAGAACTATAATTTGTCATGTACTACTTAATTTCTCATATTCCTGTAGTTTTCATACAGTGACCATCCAGTTCCAGTAAGCAATAGGTTAAGTCTTGTCCTGATGAAGTGTTTTATTGATATATAAGTCCAAAATGTATTTCAATCACACTTCTAAACAAACAATATAGCCTACAGGAAAGTAAACCCAACCCATCCACCCCCTTCCCAGTACAGAAGGAACAGAGGAACACACGGATGATGTTATCTGCAAATAAACTTTGGTGATGCAATATCTTCAAATCTCCAATTTGATGATGTGAGCTACATAGTAATTTACTTCCACTTTCCTAAACAGCTGATCAACTTCATCTTGTACAACAAAGTACAAAAAAAGTGCAGCCATCACATTTCGAGGCACGAATTTCAGGTTTCAAAATTAGAAGAAGTAAAGCTATGTTCAATGCTTCAATTATTAATTGCATGTCTAATACTAGATAATCACTGCAGTATGTAGCAGGCATGCTTTCTTCAGATAATTGAAAATTACAAAACGGTTGAACACATCGCATTTTGATGAAAATCACATTCATTAGCATGTCTAATGCCACATAATCACCACATTATCTGCCAGTCTTTTTCGGATTATCAGAAATTACACAGCATGTGATGTGATCACAAGGTATCCTCGTGAAAACCCTGTTTATGGAGGCGTTTTTTAAAAAGACTTATTACATTCTTCTGATAATGGCAGACCAAGGAATTAGAATTACCAAGATTATTTAGGAGTTTTCATTTTAACTATAGCGCACACCTAAATACAACATCATAGGCAAGTCAACTGCATGTTACTATTTTTAACAACAATATTTGCCACATTTCAGCAGCGATACCTAAAAAAATGTGAAAATCTAATACACCCTTTACCTCCAACTACATTTAAACTCCAAAATTTGTTACTATCTACTTTTTGAGGCATGTAAAAGGGATGCCAAAGTATCCACAGAAAAAAAAGAACAAAAACGACAAGATTACCAGTCCATTCTTTGCACGAATCCTAGCCATTTGGAAATGGATGATGTGCTGTCCAATTCAATGATCAAATTCTACCAAAAATAGTCAAACACCAGACAAGAAGCAGGATACTCCTGTGTAGACCTCAAGAAGAATATATCGACTCCGATAGCCCCTGATTCCTCCCTCGAACTACAGATCATCACTGAATCAAGACTGATGATATACCTCAACAGTAAATCTACTCCGTCAAAGACAAATCTCAGATTTCAGGACCACACGAACCTTTGTGGATTTGCCCTCAAACCCCTCAAACCCTTTCCAAAAATTAATGTTTTTCTTTCTTCCCTCCCTATCCATCTCCTGTTCTCTTTTTCTTCTTTTTAATTCAGCTCTCACTCACTTCCTACGTCTTCAGATTTTTTTTCAGCGTACGTACGTGCCATTGGCAACATCGTCGGGGTAAATTGCCCTCTCATCACGGCTTCATTACATATCTTTAGCAGTTGATAAAAGTAGAGGAAGAAATTACGCTGCTTTGACGCTTATGAGCAAACGAGAATTTCATGAAGGATTGATACTGGGAAATTTGATGAATGCTTCAAAATATTTAGGCAGGAACATTTCAGAAAGTGGCGGTAATGGCACTACGTCATATGATAATTAATGTCACAAGCGCCCATCTCATTTTGTCACTTGGAAATCGGTTTTCTGAGAATATACAGTGCACCTCATACAAGGAATCCCATTGCAGCTAATGCATTTATTTTAAGAACAACATTCCTTCTTATAAGATGTTGACACGAAAATCATTTTGGAAAACTTTATTCATAAACAAGAATTACGAATAAAATCATACAGTATCCCATGATTGATCACCCCAGCGCAAAATCATGAAGCTAGGATTATTGATTTTCTGATCATTGCGATGCGAAATTGGGGCGAGAGCAAATTGGCAGCCTCAATCCAGTTAACCTTTGGTGATCGGCAAGCGTGCAAATTGGCACACACCCAGGAGACCAGTAGAAGGGGAGCATCTTTTCACCTATAGTGCACTGACTCTTTGGAAGCACAGAGTATGGAAGTCATTTTTTGAGAAAAATAGAAGAATTCGTCTCGAAGGTGGAGGGGGAAAAGGAGAGAGCGTATCTGGAAGACGATAAGACTAATGGATTTAGAATTAAGAAAACACGCACAGGCAGAAATATGATATAATGTATGCTTCAGTTACAGACTACATGTATACTGTCTATTCTCTGTGCTTGCTTTGTAAATATAGTAAAATATAGTGCAAGATTGTGACTACTCAGTTATAATCCAACATAAGAAGACAATTAATACAGTTTCAGAACATTCAGATCTTTACACATTTTGAAACAGTCTATGACAAACTTTGTAAACAGTCAAATGATCACTGCTAAAACAGTTTCATTTCTCCTTTTGCTAAAGGTGCCCTGTCGATTCAACAGGATAGCATACCTGTTATATACAAATTTGATACACCTGGATTGGGAGAGACAAATAAAAGAAAAACACCTAGCCCAGGGATAAAAGCATGGAGGAACATACAAAGCTGGGACCTTATGCATAAGAGTGAACAGCCTTCAATAATATACCACAAAAACACATTACTGAAAGGTCATCTGATAATTTTTCAATTTTTTCATACAATAGAATTTCAAGATACGTCATACATGACATCATTTCACTGAATTGCCCAATACTGTAAAAAAAAAACTCTATATGCTTGCACCAGTAAAGGCAGCTGCATTTAGCATCTCACGACCTACAATGTATGGAGATATCTGTATCGTTGAACGGAATGGAAGCTGCGATTGAGGGAATGGGGAGACATCAAACAAGGGTTACAAGAACGCTAAGATGGTTTGGAACCCTCCCGGTGCGCAACAGTAGAGGGTTAGCGTCAGAGTATATGGGTTAATTTAATAATAGTCAAAAAGAGCTTGTAGATTACCATTCCAAAAGGGAATGGACTTGTACTTGTCAGCATCATGTTTCTGACTATACTGAAACAAGAGGTAGGGTGGATGGTGTTAACAGAGAAAGATATGACGTAGAGAGAGAGAGAGAGGGGGGGGGGGGGTGGGTGGGAGGAGTTCAGGAGGGAGGGAGAGGGAGAGAAAGAGAGATAACTAAAACTCTGAGAGACAATAGAAGAAAAAATAAGTGGAAGCTAGAAAAAGACTTCCAAATAAAATGAAATGGATATAGAATAGAAAAGGTGAGAAACAAAAAGTGTTGAGACAAGATAGAAAGAGGAAAAAAAAAGTATTTCATCTCGACATTTCTCATTCTCTCTCATCATTCTTAACTAATCTCCTTTATTGTCTTCTCTTTTCTATTTCATCTCAATCAGAGAATGAAACAGAGAGAGAGAGAGAGAGAGAGAGAGAACAAAGATAAGGTCTTGCAAAAGAGAACTGGGAATTACAAGAAGCAGTGATATGAAGGAAGGACAAAGAGGAAGAGAATGCCAAAGGAAAGAGAATGTCAAGTTAATCAGGAAAGGTCAAGATAAACAATCGGAAATCACCATTTAGATTAAAAATTCTCATATCTATATCCACGATGTTTAATAGCTAGATAGGGAGAGAGAGAGAGAGAGAGAGAGAGAGAGAGAGAGAGAAAACAAAGACAAGGTCATGAAATAGAGAGATAGGAATTATATGAAGGAAACAATTGTATGAAGGAAGGAAGGAAGGATGATGATAATGCCAAGGATATTAATCAAGAAAGGTTAACATATACAGGGCAATCGGAAATCATTATTTCTTTAAAATATTTCATATCTTAATTACAATGTTCACTAGTTTTCTGAGGCTATCGCCCTTGAAAATGAAATTCTACACAAATGATAGATTGCCATCAGAGGTTTTGGCAGATCAATTGCAATAAAAAGGATCCAAAATTGTTGTATGAAGTACAAAATCAACAGCACAAGAAGCCAGAAAGAATACTGCCTGATGAAGTCATCTTTGGCAATTCTTTTTACTGTGTCTAATGACTTTCAATCAAGGGGTACTCAAGGTGATACAGTCATGGGTTTCAAAAAGACACTCTCATTTTCTGGAAACCCAACATATTATACAATGAAGTGTATCGAAGTCTGAGTTTAAACAAACAAAACCTGAGAAGCATTTCTGCACTGAAAATAATTTCAAAACCTTCTATCGTTTTGATTAAGAAATGCCATTCAGAGTCTGTACTTGCCGTTGGAAACGATAGACTTCCTCAAAGCAAATTTTAGATGTAACGTTGCTTTTTAAGCAAAGCACTTTTTTAGTTTTCATGGGCTACTTTGGATCTTTTTACAGTTCTTTGCTCACATGTATTGTCACTGATTCTTGCACATATGGGCAATAAAGAAAAATGTTCATAAAGAATGATCAATATTGCCAAAAATGGAAACAAAAATTAAAAAACAAAAACAAATAGCTATCTGTACTTATTCTAAGCATTAAATATGTCTATCTTCTCTGTACTTCAGTCTTACATATACATGCATGTGCAATTAAAAATGTGTGTGTGGGTGGGTGGGGGGGGGGGGGGGTGATTTCTTGATAAATGTGATTTCTTTCCTTTAAGGAAGTGTTTAAGTGGGAGCAGCTGGCAAACCTTAAGTGCTCTCTCGTACCGGTGGCGACATCGCACGATACCGCACGCAGCGCTTGTACAGTAACGACATCAAGAGCATCCTGAAAATATGACTTCATTTCAAAGTTGATGGAAATGATGAGCTAATTAGCCCACTGATTGGCCTTGTTTTGACCTAGTTTTAAATCCAAGGCAGAGAATAACGCATGCTGTGTATAACCGTCTTCATATAGCCTTGGGACCAGGAAATGAATGATGCCATGGAAGGTAAAACTCAGGAAAAGGAGGCAGATGGCACGGAATGACATATTAAAGAGTTCAAAAGAAAATGGTGCAAAATGTAAAAAAAAGTCCATATTATGATTTGAAATATGTTTTTTTTTTAAAATAGAAAATCATAGCCATGATTTTGTCACACAAGGCCACTAGTGATAGTAATTTAGTGACTGAATAAGCAACTATGCTGAATTTCAAACTGCATACAACAATGACAACAACAAAAAGAGATAATTGTGATGATTTTACAATATTTTACACCGACTTAGAACCCCTTTGGCTCCAAGATATTGGTAGCTCTGTTAGAGTCAGAGATATTCAAACCATGGGGCTAGATGTTGGTAATTGGAGGAACTCATTTACTTTTCTGATTCATAATTAATCTCTTCCTTTCCTATCATAAAGATTTCTGCAAGAAAACCTTAAACATGATGTTCATAATTTTGGAGTTAAAAACTCTATTGACATCATTTTCAAAATTATACAACCACATAACACTGTTATGTTTGCAATATATATATATATATATTTTTATTGACGTCACTCTGTCAGAGCTCTCTAGCATTTAAACCAGTCACTTGACCTTCATGGACTCTAAAAAATGGGACAAAAACATCAGTATCGTGTGTATCATAAAGTAATCCCTCTCTACAAAAAACAACAAATGTTTACTCTACAAATCCACTTTGAGTTTGTTCATAAACACCCCATATAGTATTCAAAAGAGCACAAGATGTTCTTCTATGGTCTATGAAGATGGCAAAGCATCATTTCCTCACCATTTCCACTGAAGTGTTGAAGGCCAACTTGTAAGACCGTCAACAGCAATTTCCTGAGTCCACTAATGTCAGACACTTCATGTGTGGATTTTGCAGTAAAGCCAATTGTTCTTCTTTCTCCACCTCTCTCTTCCCTCTCTCTTTCTCTTTATGACTCTTTCCCCTCCTTTATCTAACTCTTCCCTCTCTCCTTCTATTCATAATTCTTCCCTTTCTTCATCTATCTCCTTGATTTCTCCTTTCTTTTAATTTGTAATTCTTCCCTTTCTTCATTTACCTCTCTAACCCTTTTGTCCTCCTTCCCCCTCCTCCATTTGTAATTCTTTCCTTTTCTTCACCTATCTATCTCTCTACTTCTCCCTCCACCTTTCCCCATGTTCCTGCTACATTCACTTAATTTCATATTTCTCTTATACTACTGACATACCATTTCCTTGTCTTTTCTTCTCTTTCTCATATTTACTGCCATTCCCCCTTTCTTCTTTCCTCTGTACTTTTATCTCGTTCCCAATGTTTATCCCATGTCTTTCCCTTTCTCTTCCCTTATTCACTTGTCTTCGTTCCTCGTATTGTTTTCCCTTATTCCTTATACCCTCTCTTTCCATCAATCTTGATACAATCCACTCTTATCTCTTTCTCGATCCCTTTCCCACTTATCCTCCACCTGTTGCCATCTCTCCTTCCATTCAAATTCACCTTTTTTTTTCTTTCCTCTCCTCTTTTATCTCTTCCTCTATCCCCGTTTCTTCCTATGCACCTCCCCTTTCCCTTCTCTTTTCTTTTATTCTTCCTCTATTCCCCCTTCTTTCCTCTTGCATAGGTGCAAAGGAAGAACGGGAAAATGCACCTGTTTTTTTTTCTTTCCACTTCTCTTGTTTTTTCTTCCTCTACTCCCTTTCTTTCTTTCTTTCTCTCTCTCTCTCTCTCATGCACCTCCCCTTTCCCTTCTCTTTTCTTTTATTCTTCCTCTATTCCCCCCTTTCTTTCCCCCTGCATAGGTGCATAGGAAGGAGAATGGGAGAATGCATGTTTTTTTCCTCTTCTCTTGTCTTTTCTTCCTCTACTCCCTTTCTCTCTCTCTCATGCACCTCCCCTTTCCATTCTCTTTTCTTTTATTCTTCCTCTATTCCCCCTTTCTTTCCTCCTGCATAGCTGCATAGGAAGGAGAATGAGAGAATGCACCTTTTTTTTTTCTTTCCTCTTCTCGTCTTTTCTTCCTCTACTCCCTTTGTTTCTCTCTCTCTCTCTCTCTCTCTCTCATTAGCTCTTTCTCTCTTTGTTCATCTCTACCCCATATGCCTCTATTTTCTTCTACCCTGTTTCTCCCCTCTACCTTTTATCTCTCTCCCTCTCATCTCTCTCCATAATTTTTTTCTCACTCACTCTATCTCTCTCCTCATTTGTTTATCTCTCTTCTCATCCTTGCACCTATACCTTGTCTGCCCCTCTCTCCATTATAAGTGATGGAGCTCCTTTTCAATGAGGACAGGAAATTGAATAAGGTCAACGTGGAGTTTACACAGAGCTGGTGGAAGCATTTCTCTAAAAACGTGCCATATGTGTTATGTGTGCACCTTATGCAATGCCATTAATGACTCTATTTAGGCAGATCTCTAGCACGTGTAATAGAAATGAATGAATTTTTAAATAACTATATTATGCAATTTGAGAGTTGAATAAACAATTTCCATATGAAATGTTCTCTATGCTACCCACAAAATCTCAAATACTGCAAAAATTCACTGTCTTTAGTTAGGTAATGTTCTAGTAAGAGTTACAGAAAAAGGTTACTTTTTAGATGATAGAAATTATGCACCTGAAGAGTATAAAGAGGGCAAATATAGCAAATAAACTACTATCATAGTTCCCTCATGCCACAACCATAAAATCAACCTCAGTTATAAAGCTCCTGTTTGGCATGAATATTTTGAACTAAACAAGTAATAAAATAATGCTTTTCATAGATTCATTGCTACCACAGCTCTTATCTTGCCAAGTCAGGCACACCTCATAAAAACTCCTATAATCTCCAAAAATGACACCAAAAAGTTTCCCTTCTTCTCTTCCTTCTCTCCCTCTGTTCTCTTCCCCTCTCTCTCTCTCTAAATGTATTTAGGAAAGAGAGAACTGTGCATATGGGGGCAAAGTTCAAGCTATTTCGTCTCATACGTTGTCTAAAACGTCCATATTACATATACAAATATTTACACAGTAAGCATATTTTCAAAACTGATAGAGAACTATTATAGTATATATGCCTCCAAACCCACATCCATATTGCAAGGGCTTGTCTACAACAATAAGACAGTGAACAGGCACGACGCTGCGATCTACAGTAGATGTCAATATACTCCTCCAAGAAGGAATGCATCGCTTATTCGTGATGGGCACCGTGCACTGGTCACGGCGCGAGGAGATTTAGATTAATGTATTCC
Source organism: Echinometra lucunter (assembly GCA_029962745.1). Lineage (NCBI taxonomy): Eukaryota > Metazoa > Echinodermata > Echinoidea > Camarodonta > Echinometridae > Echinometra > Echinometra lucunter. The sequence goes on along the minus strand of CM057165.1, from coordinate 17,351,342 downwards.
TAGGGGCCCTTAATCGCCTCGATTGGGTGTCCGTTCCAATCATCACTAGCAAGTAGGCTCAGTATTAATGTCAACCCTACATTTAGAGAACATCCAAACAGAATGATCACCTGTCTATAAAGCCTATACTTTATTTTCCCTTATTAAAAGGGATTTATAATCAAGCCTATATTGAAAAGTTTCTTTTTCACTGAGTTTTGTGTTTAAGGTAAGCTATATTAAAGAAACCTGTATATAAAATCATCATCTACCAATAAAGACCATTTTACTGATGGGCAGCCTTTATGCACAGGTTTTCCTTTTATACATGTATATATTTACATCCAAAGATTGGAGATTTCTTATCTATTCTACTGAAGATACACGCAGAAGCAAACCCATCCACTTCAACAAAAGCGAAATTTTCTCTACAAAAAGCAATAGCAGTTATGTACCAGCAGCTGAGGTTTGAGCATGCGACTGAGGTGCCCCAAGGTCACTGGTTCATACCTTGCCATGGCAACACTGTCGACAATCCGAGAGATATGGGACCGGGGTGGATGACAAAGCCATGCAACAGTACCAACCAAATGCCCTTACCACTACCTACGGGGAAATATTCCCAAGGGAGAGAAGAGGGTGCACACATTGTGTGCATAAATCTTCAAGGTCTCTTTGCATAAAACTTACCAGTAATGGTAACTCTGCCATCAATGGTAACTACCATGGTAACATTGCCCAACAGCCAATCAAATTCAAGGTTTCCATAGAAGTTACCAGTGATGGCAAAGTTACCATCAATGGTTAGTTCTAAGCAACGGGGCCCAGATGATCCAGGCAATAATATCTGAAAAACACTAGGAGATAATATCTTCTATCAAAAGCTGCATAGATCTCGATCCATTAACCATATTACTAACACTGTCATATAAGTAGCAACATCAACAAAAGGCTTAGCCATCGAAGAATGTATGGCACAATTCCTCATTTTCTTTGGAGTTCACTTACTGCAGATAACTTTCTGACATGAATGTTCCAGACACGAGACAACAAAGAACCGTCCTCAAATTTCCTGAAGCCAAGAAAGTGTCATCTTCAATACTTCTCACCTCACTGAATTCTAAAATGTAAATATTTGTTAGCCATGGGTTTGGTATCTATTCCTAAATTTTTCATAGCACAGAGGTGGTAGTGCTGTATAAGGAATAAACCCTCTGCTAAAAAAAAAACAAAAACAAAAAAACCTCACTTCCAATATTTATTGTTACTTTTCTCAAACAAATGATGATTTTTTTTTTTTAAACAAACTTTTTTGTACGGAATGACAAGTTACAGTAATCAAATTCCTAGATTGTCTAGAGTAACCTAACACTTTTTACAAGGATTTCTGAAAGAATATGTTTCTACAAGTGATTCTTTTGTCAAAACAGAAATGCTTACTTGACTTTGAAAGAGAAAGGCAAACAAACACACAACAAAAGAGACAATGCTTTACCGCAATCTCTCAAAAAATCAGAGCGTTAATTTCTCCCTCCTAGGATGCTTCCAGCAAAATTCAATCTGGTTTTTCGAGGAGCACAAAAGCCAGAAAACCAAAGAGACAACCACTTCAGTCATTCCTTAGATTTAAGTCTGGAATTAAGTTGCTATTGATTTTGAACTGACATATTAGGAAAAAATCGTAGATTTTTTTAAAGGTTTCTAAAAATATACTTTCTAAAAAACTGGAAAATTTAATTAAAATAGCATAGCTTCGAGAGTCTTAAAAAGAAAAAAGATTTGGTTTGACAGAATAAACCCTGACTCATTTGTCATTTGGATTTACTAGTTGAACACAGGCTTCAGGTATGGAGACTAAGTCATATTTCATTTGAGGAAAAATAGAACACATTAGCTCCTTTTTTTCCTTTTTTATTTAGCTACATGCAACACTACAGAAATATTATCTACTGAGAATAAAAGGTATTTGCTCTATTTTAAAGGCGATATTTTCATGAACTAATAATGATAATGTACAGTTTTTGTATAGTGCATGACACATTACATTTGTATGTCCCTACGTGCTTTAAGAAAAAGAGAAAAGAAAGAATTAAGATAGGTTACCGAGCTTTACTTTGTTGAACTAAGATACATTTTGAATAGGTGTGTTTTCAGGGCAGATTTAAACTTATCTATTGTGTCTAAGTTTCTTAGAGAGTTTGGGAGGCTATTCCATTAAAACCGGGGCAGCATGAGCAAATGAATGTTCACCATATGTTTTTGTCTGATTGGGAGGCACAATGAACACATTCTTTTTGCATGAACGAAGCTCTTGTTGGTTTGTAAACAGTGAGTAAATCATTCAAGTACGAAGTAGCTAGTCCATGAAAACATTCATACACTAGAAACAAAAACTAATGCCCATTTCCCACTAAGCAAATGGTATAAGGAACACTTACTGAGCTATAATCTAAATGTCATGAGTTTTTATGTGATTCCAGTTCTAAATATTTCTTCAGAATAAGTGACTATTCAAAATTTTCTCAGTTTCTTGGTAATGCAAACCTCATTGTACAGTAGAACAAGGCATGCAAACTCGGTACCTGTAATTCTAAAAGTACTGCAAACGTCAAGTTACAATAGGAAAAGAGTTGTAAAAATGATAATTTCAAGGTCTTCTCTTGAAATGTTATGAAAATATACTTACACAGTGCCTTCTTTAGTGAATGTCTCTGATCGCTTTATCTCCATAGCATTGACTAATTTTGAAGTCATCTTCAAAGGGATACAGCACAAAAATATTTCTGATTAAAGCGATGGCCTCTTGAAAGCTAGGTTGTTACAAAATGTCATTTACGGCTTTTCATTCCTTGATCTCTCTTATGTATCTACTTCTATCTGATTCAGCTAAAACCAATCCATGCAATATATGATGTTCACACATTGTTTTTTTTTTAAAAAAGAGATAACCATAAACAGACTGGGCTCATAATTGAAGAGATGAAATCCATCAAACTCTATCGCAGCTAGATGTGGAAATTACAAGCGGTAAGATGTTGAAATGATGGAGATAACGGGATGGAGATAACGGAATGAGAAGTGACAAAGAGTTGATTTGAGATGAGAAGCAAAGAGTGAAATGAAGGTAGTTAATGCTAGCAAGGTGGCAATGATCCAAAGAGAGTGGGCATTTGACGAGTCCTTTCAGAGCCAGCTGGTGTTGGATTGCGACACACGAGTCGCCCCACAATGCATCGACAGACAGCGACGATGTGAACTAGACGTTGAAACGATGGCTGATTAATTTTCAAGTAAACAGGGCTTTTATGGACGCTCCTTCAAAGAGAATTCACAAGATGTGATCCTCGTCCTGTTCCGCCTCTTTCGGGCACATTAATTGGGGCATTCGCCCTCAAAGGAGAAAGCTGATATGTGAGAATAAACTCTTGCAAGTCACAACATCATGTATAATCAAAAGAAGATATGTTGGGGATGAGTTGAATACAGACCCGAGCAACATCTGTGAGCGGAGCAGGCAATTAGCAAGACCTCTAAAGCATCTTTGACAAGTCGCTGGGGTATCATGGATCGAGGACGCTAATTCCTGCCTCGTTGCGCCGATCGCAAAAATTTCTGACTGAATAAATGCTCAATTATTTTTACTTAAGTCATTCTGATGAGAGGGGAAAAAAAACCATGTGGCATCTGCCACCTGCCCCTAACTTTACGCTTGTTGATGGAAGAAGGCTGGCGCACCCTGCTATGTCTTCCTGCTCTCTCTCTCTCTCTCTCTCTCTCTCTCTCTCTTTCACTCACTTTTGTGGTTGAAATGTCACCTTCTAAGGAGAGAAAGTTTGTTCGGTCAAACATGCGAAGAGGTGCCCTGAATGCTAAACAGGTTACAATCAAGTGTTTTTATGTTTGCAAAGTGGACAAAAAAAGTGACAGTGTGGGGGGCAGGGGGATTTAGCGAAATGTCCATTAGCGAGCAGGAGTGTATGCTATCCCCCACATACATGTATACGTATCGTTTGTACGTCACTGACTTGAGAATGTAAAAATAAGCAAACTGCTGCCTACGATAGGAGCTAATGGGATACTAAAGATAAACCATCTTCCTAACAGAGAAAAATCCCTTAATCAAGGCTACCTCAAACTGATCCTTCATGGATTACACACTTTTAGTGAACTATGATGTCATCGATATTGTTATACTTGGAAAGGAAGCTGGGTATAATCCTTCACGTACTGGACAAAAGGAATCAAAATTCAAAGCTTTCAGGATATATGGTCAATTCGAAGTCGCAAGCATTGCGTACTGAGCTGAGGAAGTTGGATATGAGGCTCGAAAAAGGAAGAACATGCTTCAGGAGTCTGTGAAAACAAATTGGTTTTAAAGCTTTGACTGCAACAGATGATGCGGATGTAAGCCGCCTGCGGCTGGCTGGGCATTTAGATGTGAAGCAATCCTGCTCTTTTTCGTGGTTCATTCATTCCCTAGTGAAAAACATCTCCAGGCAATATGTATCTGAACACAGGTGAACTGGAAGGCTTCAGGAACAATAACAAGACAATGGCAAGGAAAAGTCTCTCTCCGACTTATATGTCAAAGTTCACTGCATTGGAAGAACAATAATCAACATCCCTCTCTGCAACCATCAAGCGTAAGACATAGCGAGGGTATGAAAACTCGGCACTGAAAATTATTTCCCACAAACTCTAAAAGAAATTCTGACACTTCTTGGAGGGGGTGGGGGGACGAAATGAAGTGAAGTGGGGCACTATCGAAGGTTCATATGCAGCGGCTGCTTGATGCAATGTGGAAGAGCACATCCGAGAAGTGACTTCCAGAAATTCAAAACCTGCAGCTATATAAGTCCCGGAAAAGCCCGAAGGAAAACTCTTGTCCTAGGTAAGGACCACAGAATGCTTGTCTTCAATGCTTTTCATCATCACTCTCCGGAATTACAATGCCAGTCTGAAAGTTGTGATATTACCAACACCTCTTTCTCTCCCCCTGTCCCTCAAGACAAGTAATAAACGATGAATGGCGTGGAGAGCGAATCCCGGAGTGTCCGTCTAAACTTTCGGCGGCACAATCGCCCCGCTTACGCAAGTGTCATCTAATAGGTGTGCCTATACATAAACTGCCTCTCCGACTTCACTCATCGATGCAGCATGCGGAGGATGGGATGAAGAGCTGGGACAGGGAAACGAGCTGTGTGCTTGCCTCTCTTGTTTCTCCAGGTTTTCAATGGCTTACAGTCTTACATTTCCCCCCATTAAATATTGGATTTTGATGGGGAGGGTAGATAGAGGAGAAGCCCCCACCGATAATTCCATTATGAAGGTCTTCCCCCTCCCTTGCTATGCATTTCTCATCTCTTCTCTTGAAGTTTAATATGATCAGGGGCTTATCGATAAGATCAGAAACTCTTTGCCGAGAATGCCAATTTGATGCAGGCCTAATGCTGTAGAGCACCTATCTCCAGCACGAGTCTTTGCCAGAGGCTGATAAAGTAATATTCTCATTTGTAGTTTAGCAACCTCACTCCATGCAATCATGTTCTTATACTGAGTGAGAGGTGTAAGATATAAATCCGGATCGCAATCATTATAATCCACTCTGAAATAGATTGAGGTACTAAATGGATTGAGGTACTATGATAGTCTGCACTTTGAAGACAAGATCATTACCTCAAGGTTACTTTATAACATAAGATAAGGGCTGGAGGAAAGCTTGGTGATATGAGATGAAGATGATGAATAAATAACGAGCAGACGGGGAAAAGGGCAAAACGGCAGGAAAAACAAAGTTCCTTGTCAAAAATAGGCAAAGTGCAAGTCATTTGTCTCACATAGGGTGACTGAGTTTTAAAAAATTTGAGGTTTTACAAAATATCGCAGGTTTGTATCTAACACTCCATCAAAAGAAAAGACAAGTCAATTATTATGCATCAAACAAGTCTCTTCTTCAAATAATACCATACATCAGAAAAATGCTAAGAATGTCATCAGAGTACCTCATCTTTACAGCAATCTTTATTCTTATGAGTTTAAAAAAGGATGCACTAAGGCAAAAATAGGTATCTCCTATTTTCCTTTCTCCCTAATAATGAACAGTATCCATCCAGATTTAAAAAGAGATAAAATGGGAAGATAAAATACTCCACCTGAACAAGTTTAGATATTTTCAAGAAGTAGAGAGGAAATTATCAGATGCTGTCTGATTATAATTAAAGGAACTTATACAGAAGGAGTGGGCGAGATAGAGGTGTGGATGACAGGAGAGAGATAATGAGAGATATACAGGAAGAGAGATAGAGAGATAGAGAGAGTAGGGTAGGAGGATGCAGCAGATGAAGATAATGTAGATAAGGAGCTGAAATGGGAAACAGAGATAGAGTGAGAGAGAGAGAGGGGGGGGGGGGGGTAAGATTTAAACAATTTGTAAGAAAAAGTGCAGAGAATGTAGAGAAGGTAGATAAGGAAATGAAATGGGAGAGAGAGAGAGAAAGAGAAAGTGCAGGAGACAAAAAGAGGGGTACGGTTGAAACAGTGAGAAAATAGAGAGTGGCAAGAGAAAGAAAGAGACAGAGAGAGCAAGAGAGAGAGAGAGAGAGAGAGAGAAAGACGGGCAATACATACAGCAAATTATCATAATACCACATCATAAGGAATTTATAAATGATTCAAAGTAGGCTAGAAGTTACTTGAAAAGCAGGCATATTGAAAAAAAAAATCTACAACATGTGAAAAAATGTAAACACATAAATGATTTATCTTTTGAGATACAACTACCAAAATATGAATAAAGTTGGACTCAAATGAATGTACAACTTGTAAATAGTGCAAAAAGAAAGAAAAAAAAAAGACCAAATAAAGCTTTAAAAGAGATACAACAGGATATATTAAAGAGGAGGCAGGAAAATAACTGAAAATATTAAATGTGGATCAATTACAGAATTACTGAATTTAATTTTCGCCTACCTTGGCAATCCGAAATGCATATCCACTAGAAAAATCATCTGGCTATGGTTGAATATATATAAGGCACCAATACTGAAGGCTTAACTCAAGTGCTGATGGTATCACACCAACAGTCAAAGATAAAGTGCCGAAGTTGATTTCTCGTCACAAATATCGCTTAATCTCAGCAGGGGTGTCATGTAATCAACATTAGGTAGAGATGGAAAATATTTTTCATCTATCACCTGGCAACTTCTGATAATGCATGCTTCTGTTTTTTTCCTAATCCATCTAATGCTTGAGTGTCTGGCATTAAGAGCAGATGGTATCAGGTGACTTGTTTTTGCGAGAAATATGTCCTCCAATAAGAAGAGAGTTGATACTCCGAGTGATGAAAAAGCAATCGGCAACAAGTTAGAGAAGGCAATGTCACCGGTCTCTCTGTGCACGACTCTCCGTCTTACTTTTCCTCTCTCCGTGCGTATGCACGAGTTGATTTCAATCAACCAACAATGTCATTGTCAGCAGCATTTGGAGTGACATAAAAGAGTGTTACCCTAAAATTTCTCTCTCCTCTCTCTCTCTTTCTCTCTCTCTCTTTTGCTCTTTCTCTCTTTTTCTAGTGTCTTCAGATGAACATTTTCTAGGTTGGGTTTCCCACGGTTACGATCACGAGTGACGTAGGTCTGGCAGTGGGATTTTGTTAAGCACAACCCGTTGCTAGCAAAGGGGGAGAAAGACGTGTTTCCAAGTATTATTAATACAGGCGACCTAAGCGGAGTGAAACTGGCATCGTTGCCGTGGTCGGAGGTGCGGACGGTTTCCGAAAACATGCACGTGGCGACAAAATATTGATGGACTGGACCGCGAAGAGTTCAAGGATAGGCAGAAAACGTGTTCCAATTGTCCAGTGTGGTTGGTTTGGTCTGATGTATGATAAAAGTTGCAAAGGAAATTCTAAAAATGCATGTTCCTCTTTCCAGCGATTGATTTTGTATGAGAAGAAATAACAGTTACAAAGCTGATTTTATACACATGTACATGTTCCTACTTCCTACATGACAATGACAATATGCCTTCACACAGGTTAGTAAGTCATCTAAGATTGTGACATTACATCACCTGTTATCTATGTTGCAACCTGGAAAGACATCCCATGAGGAGAGATGAATCGTTGATTCGGGGTAAAGGGAATGGGATGAGCTCACAGTGAGGAAGAGAGGGAGAAAAGAGAGAGAGAGAAAGAGAGAGAGAGGAAGAGAGAGAGGAAAAGAGAGGAAGAGAGAGGAAGAGACATATGGGATACAGGGAGATGGAGAGAAGAGAGAGAGAGAGAGAGAGAGAGAGAGAGAGAGAGAAATGAGTGAGTGGGTGAGAGCATCTGTGTGTGTGTGTGTGTGTGTGTGTGCATGTGTGTATGGGGTGATACACACAGCCCCACGTATGTGTATGTGTGTCGGTGGAGGGTACAGCAAAGGATTCATTTGAGTGCTCTTGAGCCTTAAGTATACTCAGTCAGATACAAGGAAATCCTACAAGGAAGCTGGGTATATGTAGACCCTACCGGACTTACAATATTCATTAGGTATGCCCACTCCTGATCAAGCAATTAAGAGGTTTGATGTAATAAAAACACAATTTCAAAGAAAATCCTGAACAGTCTTTAATTTGGGAATGATGCAATATGATAGAGCCATATGCATATGAATGTTTTATACAAGAAGGGTCTATATGGGCATTATCAGTTATTCATCAGACCCATCTCATTATCTTGGCATCCTTCGGTTTTGAAATCATGACAGAATGACTTATTCCATTCATAAAAAGTCAGTCCACTCATAAGTATTATATATTCATCTTTTAAAACTACCATAGAGTAAACCCTAAATCAGAAAGGGAGAGAGAGAGAAAAACAGAGATTGAAAGAGAGAGTGGAAGATGAAAAATGAAAGGAGAATAATAAAGGATTACACAGAGAAGACAATGGAAAAAAAAGTTGTGGCCTAACATATAAAATAAATAATTGAGAAGGTGATAGAACAGAGGATATGCTAAAGATTGAGGGAAGCGTAGCAAAAGAAGCCACAAGATATCAGGAGGAGAATGCCACTAAGTTCATGACCGGGAAAATGTTAAGGAGAAGAGAAAAGGACAATTTCAAAGCAAGGACTAACCCCAATTTACAGAACAGTGCACTTGCTTCCATTGCAATAGACAGGTATTAGAACATCAAGTGAGTTGGAAGGACGAAAATGCCATGGCAATTTTCGGGGAATCCTTCCACCAGGATCACGGCTAAATGACAAACAAAATTTGCATTCCCAATCTCTACCACCAATCGGATGGTTAAATGGCAAACCAAATTTCTCATTGGTGATTTGGAATGTGGGCTACACGCTAGGAAATCAATAAAGCTTGTCTTAATGCTTGCATTCCAGGGAAATTTTTGATGAGATATTGGAAGTTGGAGAGGCACTGCACCCTTTTCCGGCATACTGGAAGATAAAGAAATATTTTCATATCAGCCTTCAGCCTAAAAGCATAATAGAAGGTAAGGTTGGGTTCATACTTCTGGGAATTTCAATAAGGTATGGGAAGTTGGAAAGACATTGCATCCTGGCCTAGGAAGTATGAAATGCCAAAAGATAAGAAATCTTATAATAAGCCCTATAAAGCATCAAAGGACAAAGAAAATAAAATTGCAAAAGGATACATCTCATTTTCAAGAGCTGAAAGAGGTATGACATATGGCTTCATCAATCTTGATTTGTCATAATGTTCTCAAACATGGGTGACAGCAGATATCCCTAATGCATATTAACACAAAATCAAGTCTTTATTTCATTAACAATGTTCCTAGAACAATAATGTCGCTTCTCAGATTCTACTGCAAAATTAGGGCTTAATTCTTTGTCTTCACCTTACTATTCTCAGAAGTAAATGATAGCAGATATTACTGATGTCCAATAACAGCAATCTAGTATGTATTATATCAGAGCTGCTCCAAGAAGAACTACACCACTTCTCAAACTCAAACCAATAATGGAATCACAGGGGCCTTTCCTCTTTTTTCACTTTATTACGAGGAAACAAACATGATATTACTCATCTGTGATAACATGACACCAGGATTAGATTTTCATTAAAAATGCTCTGAGAAAAATAACGCCTCTTCTCTGCCATTCATGGAAGTTGGTGGGGCTCCCCCGTGGATGGACGGGGTATGCAAGCCAACTCCACGTTCTTCATGTCAGCTGGAGGCAGCCAGGCGTGAAGATCAACTCCGCAGCGCTTGTCATCAACGCGTACACACTGCAATCATCACCCCGGCCAGGTTTTTTTTCGGAGAAAGCGCCAGGCTGGATCGACAACGGGCTGCTGATGCTTCGGCGAGCCCGTCATCGGCTGATCAAACAAACCACATCCTACGACAGGCTGAGTTTCGACGGTAGATCGTGCCTTCCCTCTTATTCGCCCAATCCCCTCTGTGCCATTAGAGACCCTTTCTTGGGAACTGGTCTCATTTCCATTAGGGGAGAGAAAGAGACAGATAGAGAGAGAGAGAGAGAGAGAGAGAGAGAGAGAGAGAGAAGTTTAAGGTGAATAGGCCAGAGACAGGGAGAAACAGATGAATAAAGAGCTCAAATTACAGGAAAATGAGAGAAAGACAGAGAGTCAGAGGCAGGTGAGAAAGAAACAGTAGAGGACAACAAAGAGAAAAAATAAACATGAAAGGAGATAAAGAGAGATAGAGACAGAGAAATAGAGAGACAAAGGGTTAGAGAGAGAGACAGTGAGTTAGAGAGAAATACACAGACATCCAGCAAAATGCAGATATAGACTAACAGATGAAACTCAAGAGACAGAAATGAAAAGGAGAGAGATAGAAAGCGACACACACACACAAAAAGAGAATGAAAGGCAAACAGACATATATATGAATGCATATGAAGAGATATAGCAAGAGAAAAAGGGACAGACCGAAAGTGGAGGGGGGGGGGGGAGATGAAAAAAGACTAAAGATTGAATATAAAGAGCTACAGAAAGAGGGATATTGAGAGAGGGAGAGAGAGGAGAGGAGAGGGATGGAGAGGGAGAGGGAGAGAGAGAGAGAGACTTCACAAAGATCACAGATGGCACTCCATGCAGTAATTGCGGAAACATTTCCCTTCCGGCATTACTCAGTCCCCCAGTCATTTACTCAGCAGCAGGATAGCCGGGAATCGTCCTCATCATGCCCTTTCTGCGTCGTCTGACCTCAGACAATAGCAGAACGCACTCACCAAGCCGAGATAATTGGAAGAGACAGAAATTTCAAGCTGTTTGATTACAAATTTTCCCAGAAGGAACTCGGCAAAAATAGAAAAAAAAGCAAGACACGTTTGATGCACATGAATCCTACGTACGTGAAAAAAATATTCATCATAAAGTGCCACCTTTCACCATATTCCAGTCACATCTTTTTCCACGTGGATTAAGATGTTTTTATGCATCATTCAAAGAATTCATTTCAAAAGAGAATTTATTTTTTTTATCTGAAAGGATGAAGAATTGTATTTTCATATGAATGGGAACATTTATTCAGTACAGTATTATGGCATAACTATACCACTGAAATGTGCAATAAACTTTATTCATCTCATTGTATAATGACAAATTATAATTACAGAAAATTTTCCTTCTTGGTCAATACATTCTTATCATAAATGACATATTTTTTACTGTAGGTTTTAAAACCTTGTTTGCATCTTTGATAATCTGATGTGGTTGTTTTTTTCATCTGACATATTTTTAATGGCCATTATATCACTTGTTATGCTGAATTGATATATATCTATTTATGTTTGTGAAAAGAATAATAATATATATCAGTAGTGTTTAATAAATGTGCAATATCATATCAAATAATGAAGGAGAGTGAGTGACACAAGATGGCAGAGACTTGGGTCTAAATACTGCTTCACACTTTAGAGCTTTCTGTTTAGATGTGACTGGGGAAAACAAAAGATGGAAAATAAAAGTGTGAATTCATCTGAAGGGGAAAGGGGGGGGGGGGGGGGAGTTTGGAAGGATAATACAAGTGCGTGGTTGAAAAGGATGGTATGAAGTGAGCGCTGAATTGCCACCTGTCGTTGGAGCACATAAATAAACATGTCCCGAGCTGATGACGTCCTTTTCGACCATTGCTACGTAATTCTGCATTTAACCTTAAGGCAGATAAATATGTATTGTCACAATGTGAAGGATGTGGTATGGATGGGTTGAACCAGAGGAGAAAGAGAGAGAGAGGAAAAAAAAAGAGATGCTAATAAGAGGTTAGAAAGGGAGGGAAGAGAGAGAGAGAGAGAGAGAGGGAGAGAAAAGAGATGCTAATAAGGTTACAAAGAGGGAGAGAGAGAGAGAGGGAGAGAAAAAGAGATGCTAATAAGAGGTTACAAAGAGGAGAGGGGGAGAGAAAAAGAGATGCTAATAAAAGTTTACAAAGAGGGGAGAGAGAGGGAGAGAAAAAGAGATGCTAATAAGAGGTTACAAAGAGGGGGGAGAGAGAGAGGGAGAGAAAAAGAGATGCTAATAAGAGGTTAGAGAGAAAGTGAGGGAGAGAGAAAGGGAGAGAAAAAGAGATGCCAATAAGAGGTTAGAGAGAAAGAAAGGGGGAAAGAGAAGGAAAGAGGGGAGAGAGGGAGAGGACTACACAGAGAAAGAGAAAGAAAAAGTGAATGAAAGATGTAAGGAGAGAAAGACTGTGTAAGAAATGCTTAGAGGGAAACCAAGAAAGAGAGGGAGAGCAAAATATTGAGAAGGAGCTTATAATACATGCAGAAAGGAAAAGAAAAAAAGAAAAGGGATAGTTTAGAAAAAGAAAGAGAAGAGATGGGGGAAAGAGAGAGGAGAGAAGGGGATAGAGAGAGGAGAGATGGGGAAAGAGAGAGGAGAGAAGGGGATAGAGAGAGGAGAGATGGGGAAAGAGAGAGGAGAGAAGGGGACAGAGAGAGAAAAGGAAATGTCATAGAGAAAGAGAAGATATGAGAGAGTAGAAATAGTAGTGGAAGAGACAGAAACAGACAACCTGAAAGTGTCATGGCCTAAAATCATGAAGGAGGTTTAAACCTTGGGTAAGGTTTTAACCTCTATAAGCACACTAAAATAAGTGCACGTTGCACATGCGCGCACTTAAAGAAAACACATAATTGGACCCAATTCTGTGCACGCCTAAGCTTAAAAAAATCCAGGAGGGGTTTAAACTTCTTTTCTGAATTCCAACCATCACCTCCTGGCATTGCCATCTGTGGGCAGAGGGCATAAAAGTGTTATCAAAATTCAAACCTTACAAAGCTTGCTCATACAGAGCATGTAGACCTATACTGTACACGTGCATGCGCTGGCTGAATATCATGCATAACTCCTACATCAAGAAAAATAAAATCGCTTATGATTCTCCAGGATAAGTGTGGTAATTAAAATGGCGATGATAGTCATCTAGACGGATGAATAATTCATGGGTATTTGGCAGTCAATCACCAATGCAGTCTTCATTTATGTTACATGGATAAACCCCAAATAACTTAACCTTTCCACAAGCTCTACGTTCACATCTTAAGAAGATCGTTGACTTTTTCTTCTCTCTCACACCTGCCAACCTTCCGAGGTGAAAAACAGGAACCTCTCACAAAAAGCATCAAAGGAATATTCATTCATTCATTCATTCATTCATTATATTCATATCCACAAAGGACAAATTGTTTATATTCACATGGACAATCTTGTTTTAGAATTTCACAAATACTAATCTAACTGACGATCATAAATACTTAATTAAATACATGTAACAACTTTCTTCTTCTTCTTCTTCTTCTTCTTCTTCTTCTTCTTCTTCTTCTTCTTCTCTTTTCTTCTTCTTCTTCTTTTCCTTTTCCTTCTCCTCCTTCTCCTTCTCCTTCTTCTCCTTCTTCCATCCTTTTCCCTTCTTTTTCTTTTCCCTCATCATCCAGGCATTTTGACTTTCTTAAACAGACTTGACAGACAAGTAAAGAGAATATGGGATATTTTTCTATGCTCTCATATCCGTTTGATTTTTCATTTGATTTTATCATATTTCATACTGGAGTTTGGAGAGAAATGAGGAGGAATCCAGGGTTTACAATTCTGGTTTGAGGTTTTTGAAATAGGAATCATTCCTCCAAAACAGGAATGGTTGGCAGCTGTTCTCTAAAATGACAAAAGGAGTGTACTTTTTCATCTATTTCTAATCCTCTTATTGTGGAATACTTTATTTATGCTCTACTTAATTAAATAATCGATTGCCTATCTACAAAGGGAAGAGATGGATAGATAGATGGAGAGATAGAAAGATAAAGGGGAGGGAATAAAAGAAAATGTGATATAATCAAGCAAGATTAGAGAATCTTTTAAAAATGGGAGTAATTCGGTTTGGAGAGATGCCTATCTTGAAGAGAAAGCAAAAGAATGAGGAATAGGAGCTGAAATGGGTGAAGCGATGCAAATGGATTAACAAAAAATAAAATATGTGAGAGATTAGGTAGAAGGATTAAAAAAGGATTTAGGTTATAAGAGAATTAGGAAGATATAAAATATTCACATCAGAAAGGAAAAAAGGAACATAAAACAATTTAGTACACAACTGGTAATATAGAAAAAGCTGAATCATAGTGAAAAAATTAAATCATTGATTCAAAGGAATAATTAGATAATTTCAAATAAACCCATAATGAAGTGTAATTTTGGAAAGGAATTACAAAGGAAAACAAAATGAAAAAAAAATTAAATTTGCAGGGAAGAATCATGGGGGAGCAAAGATAGGTAGAAACAGAGGGGAAAAAGGTTTAAGAAAGTGGGGAAAAACATGAGGGAGAAAGAGCAGAGAAAATAGGAGAGAGAGAGAAAGAGAGATAGAGAGAAGAGGGAAGAGAGTGGCACACCAAAAGAGAAGATAACAGCTGACCCAATACGATGCATATCCGACAACTAACCTGCAATTAAGTCCAAAGCAATTTGCAATCTTAAAACACATTTCGTGGAATATTCAAGCTAATAAGCCTCAATTTGACTCGAACTAATTCACTTGTTTTGAGGTAAGCTAAATGTCAGCATAGAGGGAGCTATTCAAAAGTGTGCAGCTTAGCAAATGAATCTGCAAAAGCTTTTAAAATGCACCTCGAGACTAGCTGCATATTCGGTGGGGAGATCTCACTTGTTAATTGAAATAGCAACGCATTCTGAGAATTTCGACATCAGCGTGCCCTTCCTCAGGAAATCTACTAGAGAAAGATTTTGTACATTTCAACACAATGTATCATACACCAGAGATAGATATAGACAACAGGGGAGAGGGGGGGGGGGGGGGGGACAGACCTGGAGTTACACCTGAATAATGAATAACACAGAGATGGTATAAGAATAAGAGAGAGTAAGAGACAGAGATAGACTCAAACTGATGGAGATACATAAAAAAGAAAGGAAAGAGACCTGCAGAAAGGAAAGAGAGAGAAAGAGAGATATTTAAGAGAAGAATTCAGAGACAAGAAAGCAAAGAGGAGGAAAGAGAAAGGAGAGAAAGACAGAAAGACAGAAAGAGAGAGAGAGAGAGAGAGATGGAGAGAGGAATAGTTAACACCAAATTCAGTTTAATTCAATTTGAATTTAAAGAATTTTAACTTTCTTGACTATAGAATTCTTTGAGTTCCATATACGGGGGTCACCCAGTTCCAGTAGCCAATGGGCTAGAAAAAGAGAAATGCAGAAGATGGGCTCTTTGGTAACGGGGCTGTATGAGAAAGACTACTGACACAATACCGACGAGTGATGAATCAATGGTCTGGCAGATAGACATGACTAATTATCTCTTCCATGATATGTGGACAAGGATGGGATTGGAATGTCAAGAATGCTTGAAGTTACACATCAGGCAGGGAACATATCGACAAGACATTCCCGTACTATTTTAATATAACTATGCCCTTTGGTGACTTTTATTAAGCTACACAGTAAATACTATTCTCAAGTAGGATTGACTAAATATCTCATAGATGATAGGCAGAAAAGGGATGCTATTAAAATATCACAAATTTTTAAAGATACACTACAGTCAAGGAACATATGCATATATAACTATATATTACTATGCCTTTCAGTGAATTTTACTTTGCTGAATAGTAAATATTATATTTTGGATCAGAAATTAATCCTTTAGTGAATCCTTTAGTCCTTAAAGACCTTCACGTGATCAGTTGTATTTTCAGCTATTTCAGAATGTTGGCGTGAAGATTTACTATGTAGGAAATGACGACACTTTTATGACGACATTTTCCAAATAGTATACAAATATACTTTGCCTTGAGAGTTTCTGGTTAAAACTATGGGCAAGAGGTGACTCCGAAATAGTACTATTCACTGAGGGGCGCTAGCCCCGAAGTGAATGGTACTATTCGAGTCACCGAGGCCCATAGTTTTAACCAGAAACTCAAAATTATGGCAGAGTATATTTGTTTTATATTTTGGATCAAGATTATATGTATTTTGTACATGAATTTTACTTTCTTATTTTATATTTTTCTTGATTAATACGAAGAATTCGCAAGATATCGCGATCGCAAAGTTCGATGTCGTATCGCACCGCTCTGGACCTGGAAAAGTGTTAAAAAAATAACGTCGACCTAACTTCGCGCACGCCAGTTTTCAAGTGATTAATACAAAATAGAGATCCATAAAAGGTAAGATAATTGCATTACCAGGAAGGCAAAATGCCACTGAATAAATTGATATCACATTTTACTTACTATTTTGATGACATTGTCTCTCGAAAAGAGGAATTCTAGACCCTTGTCGACAAGTCCAGTTTTGTCAGAACGAACGCAAAACGCTGCCAAATTTGCCGATTTTTCATTCATAATTTCAAAATTCCATCTCTAATTTCAAAAGGAAAGTAATTTCCAAGGTAATTTTAGGGTGCTCTTTCCGTTGGTGCTACCAGTTTTTCACAATCTTTTCTAGTTTTTGAGATATGGTCCTGTGCGCGAAGTTAGATCACTCTGCCATACAGATAAACTGCAAAGTGATCGGAAATTGAAAAACGCAGTAGCCGTGACACCGCGAGAGTTCCCCATGGTGCGCACTCGAGCTCTCGTATGCCCCACTGAATTTTCATTTCGCGCATAGATTTTGCGTACTGTGACGTCATTTCACAAATAGTATATACTATTTGGAAAATGTCGTCATAAGAGTGACGTCATTTCCCAAATAGTAAACCTTCACGCCAACATTCTGAAATAGCTGAAAATACCAATGATCACGTGAAGGTCTTTAAGCCAATCATGAAAGGATAAATTTCTGATCCAAAATATAATATATACTATTTGTGAAATGACGTCACAATACGCAAAATCTATGCGTGAAATGAAATATTCAGTGGGCATACGAGAGCTCGAGTGCGCACCATGGGTAACTCTCGCAGTGTCATGGCTTCTACGTTTCTCAATTTCTGATCACTTTGCAGTTTATCCGTACAACGTTTAGTGCCATAAAGGCAAAGCATTTGATATAAGATATGAAATTAAATAATATTGAATTGATGAGATTTGTCTGATTTATTCAGACAAGGTAAAAGCCCACTTCACCTCCGTGGCTGATATACAACTGGGCCATGTATCAATCAAGAAAAATTTGAATACATGTCAAACAAAATATGAATACATGCAAGAAATATAATAAAATAAAATACATATAAAAATACATATGGATCTTGATCCAAAATATAAAACAAAAATACTCTGCCATAATTTCGAGTTTCTGGTGAAAACCATGGGCCTCAGTGCCTCGAATAGTACTATTCACTTCAGGGCTGTGCCCCTCAGTGAAAAGTACTATTTCGGAGTCACCTCTTGCCCATAGTCTTAACCAGAAACTCTCAAGGCAAAGTATATTTGTATAATATTTCCTGGCAGTGGTAACAGAATGATTATAATGGAATATATCAATAAAAAAACATGAAATTCAGGACTAAATTCAATCTAAATCTTAATGCACTTGAAATAATCAGTGAGCAGATCGTTTTTATTCCAAAGCACGCACTTAAATCACAAATAAATTGCAAATGCTGTTCCAAGCAAGTCATTCACAATGGAAATGTCACTTACTTTTAATTTTAAACATATTCACTCATTTGCTCATTGGTGTGCAAAAATTCCACTCAGGAAGGTCTACATAATCCATGGAAATGTCAAGAGGAATGAAATAATTCCCAGCTTAGATCTTACTAGTTACTACAGAACTTTTTTCTTCTGTAGCCAATGAAACCAAGATGGAGTATGAGCTATTTACGCATGGGAAAAACAGGTAATTTATACGACAAGCAATAACAGGAGTAAGTAGTTATAAATGAATCAAAGGCATGTTTGGCAATGCAGAGAATTTTTATGAACTCTCTCCTTCCTCACTCTCTCTCTCTCTCTTATCTATTGGTTATCCCTTTGCTGTAAGTTTCCCCCTTCTTCCTCTCCTATCATCCCCTCTAGGCAACTATTTTTCTCTTTATTGTAATCTCTCTTTCACATCATCACTTTGCCTTTCTCTTCTGCTTACTCTTCCATTCTTTCTCTCTATCCATCGCAACATACATCTTTTCATTCATCTTTCGTCTTTCCTGCCATATCTTTCATCTTTCCTCTTATCCCCTTTTCTATTTCTCTACCCCTTTTCCTATATATATATATATATATATATATATATATATATATATATATATATATACTGAAAGAAATGAAAATGGGAGAATTTCTTTCAGTGTTTATTATTTACAAGGGAGTTGCCAAAGTTGTTTGCATTTGTCAAATTTCTTTCAATATATATATATATATATATATATATATATATATATATATATATATATATATATATATAGGAACTGCATTAGGAGGACATTCTTTTGTTCTATGCCATCAAAATGTCCCAGATAACGCAGTATTGTTGTCCTTTTTACACCTGATGGAATAAATCCCATTGTTATACGTCCCACTAACGCCAAGAAAGTTAACATATATATTTGCACTCTTCCCATCCCCTCTTTCTTTAGCTCTTCCTTTCCCACTATTTCTCTCTTTCCCTCTTCCTCTCTCCATTTCTCTCTCTCTCTCTCTTTCATCCCCTTTGCACTGTCCCGGACACTCTTCCTCCACCCCGTTTCGACTCGCGTGACGCTACCTTCCCTTTTTAAAACTACACTTACACCGATGATCTACCCCACTATGCACACTTAACAATCTTGGCATGATCCTGCTGTGCAGCTCCAGAAACTTGAACACTGAAAACAGGGTGCTCTCTAACTCATAAATTCCTTCAGCGATAATGCAGGCACGTTTCACCTTATGATATCTTCGTCAACTGAAGGCTGGCCTAATTTTTGTTGGTCGCTGTTGTCTTAATGGCATATTGCTCTGATTATTAACTCGGTGTTGGTTTTCCTTTCAATTAGCATGACACTAAGTGCAACATGCTGGGAAAAAAATGAGGTTGTTTTAGGTCAAAGACAAGAACTTGCCACAACTAAGATTTCGTCGCTACAGTGCAAAAACGTCCCTAAATGTATTGTGCGCAGAAAAGCCCTTAACAAGTACGACTGGGTTTGACGCTCTTCTAATGAAAATCCAATTGTGACACTTTATATTTTTTGGAGTTTCTGTTACATTCCATCTGGACAGGTTTGGATGCAATAATGAATTGTTTTTCAGCAAATCTACATCTTTCCTTGATTTCTGAGAGAACTCGCATCACATAAGTGTGTTTTTGCACTGATGTAATGATTTGTGGAATTCTCATTGGTTTCTGCAGTAACTCTTGCTAAATGCTGATTATAACTTGGACTTGATTTCAATTATTACTTACTGTTGGTCAGTGAAGGGATTCATTCATCAAGCTATGAAAATTACTTTGTTTTGCAATCAAATAGCAAAAATTGACAGAACTATGTACAACAAAGCTATCAGTCACTGCAGTTCTTATTGTATCAAGCAGTAAAAATACTTTGTTCTTGGTCAAACACAAACACTTACCCAAACTGCCAGAACTGTGCCTAAAGAAGGCTAAAACCTGCATTTGTCAAATACTGACACTATGAACATGGCGGACAAAGAAAGCGGACAAAATAAACAACCTCTCATTCTACCCTTCACAATGGTTCTGGTAGTCAAAAGAACACCCCTTCACAGCTATTATGTTTAATCATGTAGTTCCAGGTGAATATGCATGTGACACCTGTTCCACATATTTTAGACAATAGCAGTGAAGCGATGTTCTTTTCACTACCAGAACCATTGTGAAGGGTAGAATGAGGGGTTGTTTATTTTGTCCGCTTTCTTTGTCCGTCATGTTCATAGTGTGATAAATATAAATATATGAATATATATGGACAATCAAACAAAGGTGTATAAAAGGTACATTAACATTAATCCCATGCTGTGCTCTTTAATCTGAGCCACCTAGAGGAGCTTCCTGTACCACACTTTTACTTCTTTTGCAAGAGATTTAACTTTTGAAATTCTGAGCTGCATGGCCCGTAATATTGTATGAATATGAAGCGCTGAAAAATGCAATACAAAAGCATCATCATGTGCCCCACAAAAAGTGAAAATATACAACTGACTGGAAATACCACACCCTTTTAGCCCTAAAGACTGCAGTGTTACTAGGCAAAAGCATACCCAGGAAAGCTTTGCAAATGGTGGTATTCAGTGATAGATATCTTGATAAAAACATCTTATATTTCAAAACCTTTATATGCCTGGCTGTGTATTTATCCTCCTGAATGTCTTAATACAACACAGACATCAAAACTCAACATTTTATCAAATCAAGCCTCCACAAAGTTACCATATCCCTTTGAGACTATTAAAGTGTTTCAAATGCAAAGTGAATCCACACAGGGAGTCTAAAGGGTTGTCCTGCAGCTAAGCAAGCCTGGAAATATGGGTAATTTTGCAAAGCTTTTGTGTTGAACAGAGCAATCCCTCCTTCAGTTTGTGTCTATAGTTTTGTGTTGATTGGCACATGTGGCAAACGAGCGACTATGCCAGTTAGCATTCTCTGCACCCGAATGCTCAATCACTGCAGTAAGGTCACATAAAAACATGTACACATACTCACACACACGTCCACACATCATTGGGCTATAAATAAGAAAGAGAACGAGATGGATAGTCATTGTACATCTCCCAACTGAAAAAGGTGAGGAGGCTTGATCTAATTACCTTTCATTGTGCTAAAGTTACAGTAACTATCTTCCCCATCAGACCCAGAATAGAAAGAGAACTCTGAGAAAAACAAGGAGTGTGAGATAAAGGGATGGAGAGAGAAACAGAGACCCTGAAACAGAGATCAAGATCCAGGAAGGGATAAGACTAAGAAAGAATCAGAGGGAGAGAGAGAGAGAGAGAGAGAGAGAGAGAGAGAATGAGAGAGAGAGAGAGGGGATAAAATGCACAAATCTGTTGTAAACCCACATCACCAGAAATCTGAACAAAGTACTTGAGACCGGAAAAGAGAGGGAACTTCAAGTGCACAATACTTTCTTTGGTTTCTGGACCCGGCAGGCCTACTATCTTTAATATTAAAGGGGCACAAAAGGGCACAATCACGGGCATGAAACAAGGGTAAAGTGTACTGTAGAGTAGAGAGACAAACGATATTGAAATTTTGGTGGATTTAGGATTTTGGAGATGTGGCGGTGTGTCATAAACACTTCAGTCAAACATGGCAGTCGTAAGGGCCTCTTTACTACAGCCACTTCCTATAACTGTCACCAATACAGTTGTCCTTTTTTACGAACCAGTGAACATGCCTGTTGGTAGTTGGGTAAAAAAAACATACAACAAACAAGGTACCTTTTTCTCATGTTTAGGTTAAGGGTCAGGTTTAGTTTAAAGTGTACCATTTGATCCTGAGTTGACATTAGGAATGTCATAGGTGCAGGAAATAAAAGGCATGTTCAAGCTTGTGAGTATGCAACCAGGGGACTGGCATGTTCTCTCCAAGGGACATGGTCAATAGGACTATAGCCCTACCAAAGGGCAATGGGGCATCTTCTTGGTTCCAAACCTGGGCACTCCCGGTTACGAGACCACTGCTTTACCAATGAGCCATCATGTCTCCTTCAAAACCGAGTGCAACCTCAAATGAAAAACCCTTGATATCTGGCAAAATAAATGATTAAATGGTAAATGGTTGGTTATTTTACCTGACTGCTAAGAAAGCATAAGTATGCTTGTTACTGAGCAACCAGGAGACCAATGGCTTTAAGTCCCCTCCGAGGGACTTGGTAATGAGGATTAATACCTTATCAAAGGACATTAGCGCATCCGCTTGGTGTCGAACCTGGGTACTACCGGTTACAAGACCACTGCTCTACCACTGAGCCACAGTGCCTCCTCAGTGCAAATGTCATTGATATGTTCAAAGGGGGTTGGCTCACCCAGAAGGAACCATCACCCTTGAAATTCCTGGTGGAACTATCAACGGCACCATCTGCAATAAGCCTAGAGGACCTCTTGACTTGTGATGCAGGTACTTCTCCTGATAGCTTCATTATCATACCGGAATGCATCTGAAACCTTACCCTGTATTCTGTTTCCTTTTCTCATCGTTCCCTCCATCTATCTATCTATCTCTCCCTTTTCTCAAATCTTAATGAATATATGGAAAGGGGGGGGGGGTGCTGAAGTTGAATCAAAAGTGATACACTGTTGTTATATTAATTACTTCAGAGTCTTTATTTCAGCACTTATTATGGTTTAAACATCAATAATCAGTATTATTATGGTTACCACTTTTGTGTGTGTTATAAGAAGAAACTGACTGCCAAGCTGTTTGCCTTTCTGTCAGTCTGTCTATCTGTCATTCCTCTCTCTCACACAAATACAATCACATTTCAACAGTACTCAACACAAAATAAGTGCACTGTTGTATGCTACTCATAGCACATAGCAAGACAGGCAAGTGAAAAATGTATGTTCTGCTGAAAGCAGAAGGACATTAACTCAAACAAAATATTAACGAAGAGCTAAGCCCTATATGCATTCAAGAAATGACACATATAGAATTGGTGACATCACCGCTATTCATGCTTGTCTAACTGGCATGCTGCTTACGGCATGGCGACACGGGCCAGTTGCAATTTATATAAATGGCATCGATGGTTTATATATATATATCTATTTATATATATATATATATATATGCTATTCTAGCTCATGTAATTGGCTCCCAGTGATATTTGAATGGCTTTATTCCATTCTGATGCCTGGTAGTATAGGTTTATGGATTCAGGAGCATGCTGGGCACGTATGAAAAGCCACTTGCGCTCCTGGCCCGAAGGTCCAGGGAGCTACGTTTCTGCTCCCTAATTTTAAGGTCAATTTAGTTTTCATTGTATGGATGGTGGAATGCAAACAGATGATGGGGGAGAGAGAGAGAGAGAGAGAGAGAGAGAGAGAGAGAGAGGGGTACATTTTTGGACATTTTTGCTGCCTAATTTTGAGGTACATTTAGTTTTCATTGTATAGATGGTGGAATGCAAACACATGATGGGGGGAGGAGAGAGAGACAGAGAGAGAGGTAATAATGAAAGGCCTAGAGATGTGGCTAATAGGAAAAAAGCGAGGAATACAGAGGGGGTAGAAAAGAAGACAGATTGGGAAGCAGTGGAATGAGAAAGAGATGGGGGTAGGAGAGAAATAGAGGGGAAAGAGAGATAGAAAGGTAGAGAGGAAGGAGATCATGACAAGAAAGAAGTAAAAAAAAAATAATAATTTACCTATAACATCAACTTTCTGATGAATTATTTTAAACCTAAAATAGCTGGGAATGTTTTTTTAATATTTTGTTATGTGAGTGTTTTAACCATGCATACAAAAATCAAAACAAAATTGAAAGCAAAAAATAAAGAGTTCGAAAGCAAACTGATAGTATAAAATCCTTAATCCCTCTCAATTATAAGTAGGACTAAATTCATTCCTATGATTATCATGATTTTTTTTCCAGATTCATGAAAATTCATACCTTGATACTAGATCGAAAAATCTTCACTTTCCAAACACCTTATCCAAACCAATCTTGAAAGATTTGTTCAGATGTTTTGAGAGATTATTGAGCATCAAAACTCTGCTACAAGTAATCATGCATTTTCGACTAAACAAATCTTGAATTCTGTAAGGATGTAAATATTTTTTTTTTACAATCACCATTAATAAAGCAACAACAACTACAAAAATCTTGCATATTTTGGGGGGTTATCTCCCTCACAAGTGAATGGTTCATCAACCTTAATGAAAAAAAAAAAACATGACCTGTAACTGATAAGCAATAGAGAGAGAGAGAGAGGGGGGGGGGGGGTACATTTTTGGAAATTTTTGCTGCCTAATTTTGAGGTACATTTAGTTTTCATTGTATAGATGGTGGAATGCAAACACATGCAATAGCATGTGTTAATATATAAAGGAGTTAATACTTTATTTTAATTTCAACACCAATTTTCTTTGCAAGTACTGTTTATCAACTAGCTCTTCATGAGTTTATTTGGGGCATAATAATTATTTAGCAGATAATATTTATCTTAAATGTAATACTTTTCTAAAAAGTAAATTCAATATTATTCTGATGGTTCCTGGACCTTATTATATACATCATACATACATGTATATCTTATTTGCCACATAATTAACCTTTCCCAACAGCTTCAAGAGAGTTTTTCCACTAAAAACTCATTCACATATCCAGCGGCACCTCACATTTTTTGTTAGTATTCACATACGGCATAAACCGTGTCACTAATGATAAAGAGATGCGCAATACACACCATCAATAGTTCATGCTCAAATAAAGGGGAGTTTTAATTGCAAAAACTGTGCAGACATACAATAAGAATTTGATTGGTCCAGACCTTTTTGCCACCTAGGGGCACAAAAGATGATTTTTGCCTCTGCATTTTTATTATTCTTACCTCCTCAAATACCATTCATTTACAAGCAGGAAAAACCATAGGGGTTTACCGCAGGGATTTGGAGCATATGTGAACAAGGCTTCGGTAATCACATGACCAGAACTCAACTTTATCCTTAACCATGGCGACGCCGGTCCTTCTTGTCATTGTGCTTTGCATTTTGAAAGACAAGGAAGCAGTTACGCCACACTGGGGAAGGGGTTGGTCATTGTTTTAATTTGCTGCTAAACCAGTCTGCCCTTTCAAAAGGTCATAGAGACCTTTCTGACGAGATATCCCAGGTCTGCTGCATGCAAAATACTCCATGTAAAGGATGGCAGAGGAAACAGATATATTCAAAGAGAATGCCCACAAACAGAATACTAGGAATAATTGGCTCAGCAGATACCTTAATTTTTTGTTTTCAAAATGAAATCAAAGTTGATTTTGGTTTTTACAAATATCTAACCTATTGGAAATATGACAATTTAGAAGTCAAGGGGCTAAATGTTCTACACAAATACAAATCTTTTCCTCATTTATATTTTTTTGATTACTCAAATTCACCATTGTAACAAGCTAATACAGTTGCTTATTGTGAAGTTGTATACCACCAAACTATGTTTTTTTCAAGATACATAAAATCAAAACTATACTACTGCTAATAATATGTTACATTTATATAGTGCATCTGTAACATTCTTCAGAACAGAAATGGTAAGGGTTTACATGTATAACATGTATAACATGTATAACATGTATAACCCACTAAAAAGTTCAATTGGTGAAAGTTGTCCACCCCAAGTAGATTGGCTATAGATTTCATTCCACAAAGCATGGAGATAATGGAAAGTAGATCCAGTATTTAGAAAAAGAAAAAAAAAAGGATGAGGGGGGGGGGGGATTACAATTATTACATATTACACAATGAAGTGGTCATTTTCTGGATTGTAGACTTAGTTATACTAATAGGGCTTTGAAATGATGTGCGGGAGAGGGGAGGGGAGAGCAGGCACCCCCTTTTCCCTCTGGACAATAGCTTTTATGATAACTATTTTTCAGTTTTTCATTTCTGCTCTAAAGCTCTGTATGTAGTTTCTAGATTAAAGCTTCGGGGGGGGGGGGGGGGGTGGCGGCAGCATGGGCTGGTTCTGTTTCCTCAATACAATCGCCTAATTGTCTATCTTCTCATTTTTCCTTCTCCATTTCTCATCAAGAATCTTGCATGTGTTTTTTCAGATGGATATGCCAGCATCCGGTTTAAGTTGACTAACCTGCTTATATCAAGCCTGCATATCTCAGCAACGTTCAAGAAACCCATCAATAACAGCGAGCGATGCATATTTCAGTATAGCTACATTTCAATTTCGGATTTTTCATGAGAAAGCATATTAATGTATTCACAAATAAATACATTGATATTTCCTACCTTATTCTATTTGTATCTCGACTATTTGTTTGTTACAAAGCCACTTATAAAAAATGCGTAATACTGTATGTTTGTTAGACTTTTTTCTTCTTGTCCCATCGCTGGCTAAAGCTGCATTCTCAGCAATTCTTATGTCACCAAAAGGCATTTTGCTCTGTATGGCAGGGGCTTCCATGTCACTACACTATATTCAAAATATGTGTTTTAAAAATTATTCCTATATAAAGATATTCCGAATTCAAATATACTTTCAAAAAGACTAGTGAGTTGACTAGTTGATGTGCACATGGACCCATGAATGAGAGCATTTATGGCATCAAACTGTCATTCCAACATGCATATTTTGGTATAATGTTAGTTATCCTTCGGATTCTTCAAACTCCTTAACCATTACCCCCAGATTGCTGGTTAAGGCTTATAAGGGGTTATTTCTTATGTACAAGCTGTACATAAGGTTTATTGGGGTTATTTCTTATGTACAAGCTGTACATAAGGTTTATTGGGGATTATTTAATATGTACAAGCTGTATATAAGATTTGTTGAGGGTTATTTCTTGTGTACAATCTGTACATAATGTTTGTTGGGGGCTATTTATTATGTAAAAATTGTATATAATGTTTATTGGGGGTTATTTCTTATGTACAAGCTGTATAAGGTCTACTGGAGGTTACTTCTTATGTAAAAGCTATATATAAGGTTTATTAGAGGTTATTTCTTAAATGCAAGCTGTATATAAGTATTTTTTTTTCAGGTGACTGATTGGTACACTTTAAAATGAAGTTGCATGATTTCTGAGAGGCCAAGTGTGTAAGGCATGTATGGTTTGTCCCTGACCCATCTCAAACATTGGCGGAAGATGTTTGCAAAAATGGCAGGTTTCCACGAGATGACAGCAAGCAAGGAATGCTAGAAGATAGCTGATTGGGGATGAAAGGGAAGGGTTTAGTGGAAGCATTTAAGCACTCTCATCCATCTTCCACTGACAGCTGGATTAAGATGAAAGAAAGAAAAAAAGAAGACCCCAAGAATATATCTGGAGATAAGCACTGGAATCAGATAGTACAATGGTTCTGGTGGCATGTGAGACTATCTGGGGAAGATGCGGAAAGACAGCTGAGAGGGATGAAGAGAAGATGGTGATGGAGAGAAGAGAAGATAAGAAAGAAAGAAAGTGAGAGAGAGAGAGAGAGAAATCAAATTATACATGCACATGGATAAAGGGAAAATAAAAAATGAAGATTCAATGAAAGAAATTATAAGAATTAACATATCAGTACATATAACATAGTTGGAGACAGAAAGAGTAAAAGAAGATGGGTAGCAAGGATGAGAGAGAGAGAGAGAGAGAGAAAGAGAGAGAGAGAGAAAGAGAGAGAGAAAGAGAGAGAGAAAGAGAGAAGGGGTGTGAGAGGGGAGAGGGGGCAACCGAGAAAGACATAACGAAAAGTGGATATACCATGCCTTGGGCAACAACAAAATGAAAAAGGAAGGGTGAGAAAAGGAGGAGAGTGAAGAAGGAGGAGGGATAAAGAATGGTTAAGAAAGTGGGACAAAGAAAGAGTCAGGGAGAGAAACAGAGAGAAGATAATGATCAGAGAGAAAATAGAATAAATATGGAAAGAACAAATCGAAGAGAAGGAAATAAAGGTAAAAATGAAGAAAAAGAGAGGAAGACATAGAGATGAGAGAAAGAGCGCAAGTAAAACACCGAAGACCACTTTTGAAAAGTGAGGAATAAATTCAAAGAATACTCCACTTTGATAGGCATGCTTACAGGTATGAATACATGTACAGCAAATGTGAAAGATAAAAGAGAATACAGAAAGAGAGAGAGAAAAATGGAAAAGAGAGAGCAAGAGATAAGAGAGAAGAAAGAGAACAGAGAGAAAGAGAGAGAAAGACAGAGATGCTGAGATCCACTCTCTGAAAGTGGGGAATAAATTTAAAGAAAACTGTCACTTTCTAAGGAGAAAGTGCACAGGGTAACCCACATTACACTTGTCTCCTAACCCACTGATTAACGTCATGTACCGCGATGTCAAAACCTGCCATCAGGGGGCACTGTCAGGCATCTCTCTCACAGAAAATGACGCAATTAGCTTAGAGTAGCTCGCTACATCCAGCTGATATGCCTATCAACATTAGCGCCTTCCAAAGTAAATGCTACACCGCCCGAAAAAAAATTCAGTTTGTTTATTTTGCCTGGTTGTCCTTTTGAATTGCCTTGTGCTCTTGACAATATTCTTGCTTTTCCTACTTGTGGTTATCCATAACTTTCCTTCGATGATCCTTTCTTTCATTAACTCATCTGTATTTCTTTCCTCACTATTTTGTTTCCTTCCTCTTTTCTCGAATGATTTTAATTTCAAGCATTCTCAAATTACTGCTCACGTTTCTGTAGTGTTTCCACTTCCATCGCTAGCTTGATGTCTTTCTTCCACAGTATCATATCTTGCCTTGAAATCGTCACTTTTAAATCACTTTATCCCATTTTATCCTATTATCTATTTTCCCCTGCTCACCTATTCTCTTCTCTAATCTTCTTGTACCCTCTCTTCTCATATCATCTCCTCTCTCCCTGTCTCCTCTCCTCTTCAACTTTCCTTCCCTCTGTCTCTCTATATTCTGTAGCGAAATACTTCTTTCATAATCTCTTCCTCATACATTTTCTGTTTTCTTGCTGTCTCTCTCCGAATATCCCACTTCTCTTCGATTTGTCCACGGATCCTTTCTGTCATTAACTCATCTGTATTTCTGTCCTCACTATTTAGTTTCTGTCTTTTTTTTCAATGATTTTAATTTCAAGCTTTCTGCCCACATTTCATTTTTGCAGTCTTTCCATTTTCATCCCTAGCTTGATGTCTCTCTTCCTCGGTACCATATCTTGCCTCAAACTCTCACTTTTAAACAATTTCCATATCATTTTCTCCTATTACCCCTCTCTTTTCCCTGCCCACCACTTCTCTTCACTTTTCCAATCTTCTTATTACTTCTTGTATCCTCTCCTCTCCTCCCTGTCTCCTCTGCTCTACAACTTTCCTTCCCTCTGTCTGTCTGTCTGTCTGTCTCTCTCTCTCTCTCTCTCTGTCTGTCTCTCTGTCTCTGTCTGTCTCTCTCTCATATTTTCTGTAGCACTTTGCTTCTTTTATATTCTCTTCCTTACATTCCAGTTATTCACATTTCCTGTTTTTCTCACTGTCCAAATCTCCCGCTTCTCTTTGATTTGTCCACCCACAATCACTCTTTATCTCTCTCTCATCACCCTTTCTTGCTTACTGAAATTATCCCTTTCTCCCTCCCTTACCTCTTCCCCCCCCCCCCACACACACAAAATGCAGCAATTTGGACTTCACATTGGCTGTGTTTGTACTCAAATGTCTGCTGTTGGAGGGGGGGATTTAATTAAACAAGCTGCTGGTGCCTCCCGCAACCAAATGCACATTTCAGCCCGGGGGCAGTTGCACGTCATCGCTACTTACGCCAGAGGCTTTGCAGGGTTACGAAAGGCCGCTGAATGTAAACGTATATTCCGCAGTCACCTTCTGATCTTGTCGGTTTTTGATGGTGCCATGTCCGCTGCTGCAAGAGGAAACGCTTAGCAGTGTAATAGAAGCCACGCAGCTGTACAAAGTTGCATGTTTCTCACGCGCTTACGTACATGTACAGGCATATCTAGACCATGCATGCCTTCTGCACCAAGACGAGAACGACAGGTTACGTCGTAGCCATGCACAAAATGGAAGGTCCCAGGAAGTGCATTAAAAAAAACCTTCAGGCAATTATCTGCAAATCCTATGAATACATAATCAGATTCTGCAATGCAGCTTCAACCTTTTATGACCCTACATGTATCCCTGCTTTCTCATCAAGGTGGTTATAATATTTATCATAATACGATGAAAACTATCTGATTTGCAATTATCATGAAGTTCACAAAATATTAATCAGAATCAGCCCTGCTGCTCTATCTTTATTGACCTTGTGCCTACATGAGTGTATCCAGGGTTTGAAGACAGTGGGGGAATGAGAGCTGAAGGGCACACTGCAGGCTTGTTCAGATATGATACGACAAACGCCGGAGCCAAAGCCCTGCAGTTTTTTGTGTAGTAAGTAATTGAGATATGAAGTGGCAAAAAAAAAAAAAAAACGCTCAGGAAAGGGGCATATTTTTTTGTCTTCCAGCAGCAAAAAGCTGTGGATTAATCAAATTCTTAAAAATTTAGTGCCAAAATATGATGTAATGAGTTTGTCTGTACAATTTTTGACAAAAATCTCTTGCGTGTTGATGAGTAAATGTGTGTTCATTAACGTAAGTGGCATGGTTTGCCATACCATATCGGAACACTAAAAAAAAAACCCTAAAAAACACAGGGGTTTGTCATGTCATATCTGAACAACCCTTCATCAGTTAAGGCAGCTGCACTGTTGGTTTGAGAAGGTGCCAACTTCATGTGCAATATGGGGCCATTTTATGTGAGATGGCACCAATGTCAATTAACCTGAGATTACTGGAACTGGGTGACGCCTGTAATAAGCCTGTGGGAAGCAGACAATTCAGTAGTCAACAGGTCAAGCAGCCCAGCTGCACCAAAAGGAAGGTTGCGCGCTCCCCTGCCATTTTCTTGATCCATTCTTCCCTAGCTTCCTGATCACTAATCACTGATTACTAGAATATATTAAAGGCAGTAGCTAACTTTAATTGTTAGCAGCTGATTTAAAAAATTCTCAAACTAAGATGAAACATTGTGTATGAGTACTTGTATTTATACTCGAAACCCCTGAAACGAACCATAATTTTGAATGAAAAACTGCAGGTTGGACGCAAACCGCGATTTTATTATATTTCGTCTCTCGAGACAATAAGTAAGAGGACTGTTTTGCTCGAATTAAAAATACCGTTATCTGCCTTCTGCTGCATGATATGCCAATACACACAGCACGGTCCTGTGAGCCATGCATGTATGCGCACTCCTTACGTCTTGTCTGTGCAACCAACCCTTGTATATTTTTCAAACATTGCTTCACATTTCTAGTATTTGAAAATACTTTCTGTAAATATTATACTCTGAAACTTTCAGAATGGTATTTTTACACCATAACCCTGATGTTTATCCCATTTTCAAGTAACAAAATGAGATTTTTTTAAGTCATAACAATGTTAACCAATGTCATTAAGTATATATGACATGATCAAATTTGATTTTACCTCATGACTACTAGCTAAAGTGTCTTCAATAATCATATTAATTCTATCTTTTAAAGTACATATATAAATCTGTGGTGTTTTCTGTTGAAGCAATAACTATTGAAACAACATCTATCATCCCATTAGCTTTTACATTTTTATAGCTATAAGCCACTACCTTTATAAATGTACTGCCAGGGTATATATATACCAACAATAACCAAACTCAAAATAAGTAGAAAAAGTAAAAAGGCACTATGATATATTGATTTACGAAACATTGATTCAATTCTTTCTATTTCTAAAGAAACAACCTCTTCACTAAACTTACTGTGCAATGGGTACATTTTTTTTCTTTTTGTTAACAAACATCTATTTCTGATTGCTGCTTTTTAATGATCTGTAGCCTAGAGAAGCTGTTATATTTTCAGACCAGAATACTTGTCATTATTGATTCACATCTGAAATTCAATTAAATCATAAAGGGAGATATTTTATGAGCAAGGTAAAAATAATCAGTCCATTCTTTTCCTTCTGGCATTCTCACGCAGCTCATGTTCACTCTATGAATAAATTTGTGACCATCATACATTTTTCTACCCAATCATGATCCCTTTTTTGAATTTTCAAGAGGAAAAGGACTCTTAATCTTGTAGCAGAGAGCTCTGCAGACATAAGTGGTCTTTTTGTAGCAAAAGGGTACTAACTCCATATAAGATGATATGAGTTAAAGACCTTCTAGCTCCAAACAGATGAATTAGGATGTACTGGAGGATGCGTAGGGGACCAGAGCGAAACGAAAGTTTGGTTATCTTGGAAAATACATTCTCACAGAATCTGCATCATGTATATTGAATCAATCATATTAAGTAATTAAGGTAGCAAATCAAACGTATTATAGCTGAGTGATGAGGAAAAAAATAGAAAATAAAAAAACAAATCACGACCCTGTGCTCACAAAGGGTCTATGTGCTCACATGACTGGAGTTTTCTTACTTTTTATGATATCCAACCAGTCTTTATTTCATGTACATTTTGCTTTTCTGCCAACCTATTAATTGCTTGACAAACAAGTCAGAATTACTTTAAGTCAGCTTCTCTCCAAGAGAGATTCAATTTATATACAAGAAATCATGATTAGCTTTTAAACAATATTCTCCACACTTCAACAAAACCCACATCCCTGTTGCTTTGTAATTGAATATCTCTTTTTTTGTTATCATTCTTGTTGCTTCTCCGCCGACGCTGATTGCTTCCCCGGCACTTCGAATTAGAATAGGAGCAGTAGATCACGTTCAGAGGGTGTAATTTCATTTTGCGCGACAAGTCGGAACACCACGGGGACGTCGTTAGTCAATCAGACGCACATCACGCAACAACAACAGAAAAATACTGCCAGTCTCGGTTCGATCGGCGATGCACCACTCAGAAGAGCATCATATAATATTCATGAGAAAAGCAGCACAGAAATTATGTGGCGTTCCCTCACTCCACTTTTCCTCTGGTTGAATAGACCAAAGCAGGCATGAGTAGATGAATCTCAGCAAAAGGTCTTGATACCGATTTGAGAAATGGATGTCATATTCTTGCCTCTTGCTCTCTCTCTCTTTCCCTCTCTCTCTCAAAATGACATTACTTGTACATGCATGGACAAAGAGTGAGAGAGAGAGAGAGAAAGAAAGGAAGAAAGATTAATAAGAAAGGGGGACAAGGGGAGGAGAGAGAGAGAGAGAGAGAGAAAATGTGGGCGAGAATGAAAGAGAAAGTTAAAGACAGAGTGAGGGAGACAAGAAGTGGAGAGAAAGAATGAGAGTGAGAATGAAAGTGTAAGTCAAACAGGAAAACGGAGGGGGAGAGAGAGAGAGAGAGAGAGAGAGAGCACAATGGACAGTCCAATTGTCAGGGAATGAGAAAAGGAATGAGATATAAAAAACCAGTTTGTAAAATAGCCCCTAAAAATTCAACATCACTCCAGTGCCTCCCAAGACATACATACGTACATCGTATTCCTTCTTTACTACCCATTTCAAGTCATTTCTCATACTCCTGACTTGCGTGTGTAAACTGGGTCCCTGCAAATTACAACGTGCCCCTTCAAAAGCTTACGTAAACATGTGCCATGATCACTCCTGCAGAAGCTTTCATGCAGCGCCGGTTTGCATGCGACCTTGGCCTCTCACATGTTAAATCAAGTATGATCCCTCGCATCACAACCTGGAAAGCAAGTGACCCCGTAGCGTAGCGACAGCACCGCTAAGGGGAAGGGAGGCATGCAGCATAAAGCTCATATTATTAGCATGAATGAACTTGGTCAGTTAGCTGTGTGAGGAGTTCCTAGCAACAGAGAATTATCTGAAGGCATGGCTACCTCGTATAACATGGATAAGGTTGTTTCCTATGTACTGCAGGAGACAGGATATTACTGCACTAGTGGATAGATTGTAGATTTCCACATGTCCAATAAGTACACATAAACAAAGAAACAAAGACAGATTAACATAATCGGCAGTCATCCAGGCAGACAGATAGAAAAGCAGGTCGACAGAAAAGCACACATGTAGACTGACAGCCAACTCAGAAGTGAAAGTAGACTTGAGGTGATGTGGTCCAGTGGATAAGTATCCTGACTTTGAACCACAAGGTACTGGGTTCAAATCCCAGCCGCAGCACTAATGTCCTTTGGCAAGACATTAATCTACACTTGCCACACCCAATGCAGATGTAGTAAAGTGGCTGGGTACCTGGTAGGGTTTATTCCTTGAATGCACCGAGTGCTTCGGTAGCCGTGCTAAAGCTGGGGTAATAATATACTTGCAAGGTCCTCTAAGAGAACAGTACATAGTACTGAAGAGGCTACCCTGGGTAAATAGAACATATTATTATCATTATCATTATTACTTTTACTAAGCCAAGTTCATATCTACTGTAGATCAAACAATATTTGAAATTTGAAATTTCTTCCTTAATTTCACATATAGGGTTCATGCATAGTTGTAGAACAAGTTTCCCTTGACAACTAAGAAGCTTGCCAGAGGATTGCACGACATAGCAACAACTAAAGTATGCAAACAGGATTCCACCTATTCTGCCATTCAATGACAAAATGAAGCAACCCTGATTTTTGTTTTTTTCAAATTTGACATTTTCTTGATTTGGGGTATTTATGCTCTATGTGATGACAAGAAATTGAGGTCAAATGACCCCAATTTCCAAAAAACAGACATATCGAAAGGAAGATACTCGGTAGATTTCCACAGAAAAATGTGATATATTTTCGTCATTTACTAAGAAACTCGTTCTGCAGAGTTGCTTCTTTGTACCACTGAACACGTAATCAGATGCCATTATAAACAACAGGTTAACTGAATAGTTGCTAACCAAAGGTGTGGAGAGAAAAATGCAGAAATCTGATTGCATTGGTAAACAGGTCTATTAAAACAAGAGCTTTAAAACCCTCCAATCAGTTGCCAAAAAATAGAAGAATGTAAAGCATATGTTAAGTATATGTGAGTAAACGACTCCCAGTTTCGAGCTCTCGGCACATAATTCATGGCATAAAGAGACTACTAGACTTATCAGTAATTATCCAAGTGCTCAAAACCACCTGGAGATGAGCCTGAAAATTATGAGTATATTTCACACTGACTGCTTTATCAGACGGAAAGCAATGGATGATGATTAACACAATCGTACATTCATTACTGCCAAACATCAAACTCCATGATGACTATTCTCAATACCGATTCTCTTGTACATCTCATGTCTATAGTCAATCTGTCAAGCTGTAGACTTCCTGGTCAGTGACTATCCTGTTACCTTACAAACCGAGTATTCAGAAGCAATAGATGATTACAAATATAACCTTGCATTCCAAGCAATATAATGAGTGACTAGTCCTCACTTGATCCTGGTGTCTATTTTTAATCTGTTCTTCTGCATATTCAATTGGTGACCGTCCTAAAACACCCTCGTAACCAGAGGTGTAGCTAGGGTCCAGACATGGAGGGGACAGGGGCATCATGGGTAGGCAGAAGTAGTTCTTGCTTTACTCGAGGGATGAAAAGCAAATGAACAAGTCTATCGATAAGTGATTTTTGGGATGGTGTTGGAGGGTTAACTTCTCTCTGTTTCTTGTACTCATTTCCCTATGCCCCTTTCCCTTTTTCCTCTCTTTTTCATGTGCCCCCCGTGCCCCCGCACCCTGTAGCTATGCCATCGCTTATAACCATGACAAGCAGATGCCTTTGCTCGGGGCGACAGCCACCATAATTAAGTCCGCATCTCTATACATGGCAAGGCTAGACGATGCCCACGTTGTATACCCACGACCCGTTTGCCCCCCCCAATGGCCCGGGGCCGCCAATATGCATACAAGTTTCACCAGGCGAGTGCCGTTGACAATTACACGAAACCTACTGACAGATGCCATGTACCATCGTCCAGTCTGGAGATGAATTTAATCATAAATTAAGCCTGCAATTTGTGTCTTTCAAATTCTCATACTGCTGATTCCATTTTTCCAATTAATGAACACTACTCGCACAAGGCATTTGGATGACAACAATGAGTGCAGCACTGTGGTTTAAAGATGAATAAAATTATCATTAATAATAAACTTTTGAAAGTCAAATTTGGAGCTTTATTTGTGTATTTCACTCACGAATTAAGCCACGTATTCTCCACTGACAACATATTTATTTGCATATTTTCAGGAAGATGTAATTAGCTAACTTTAAATAGAACTTAAATGTTGCCGGGTAAGATTTGCAAAATATGAAGGGACTGAAAAGTCCTTACTATTTACTGTTCCTATATCACCTTCATGTTTCAAAACTCTCTTTAATGCAAACCTACACCAAAGTGATGACCAACTATGGACAGAAGCTCACTTGTAGTCACTGTAAAGAAAAGGGCAGTTTGAAAAAATATGAACCAGAGGCTCAAAAAGAGTTTCAGGGAGAACACCGCCTCAATAGTGCAAAGACATTTTGGATACGGCACGGCAATAGAAGGTATACAGTCGCAGTTTCTTAATGGAAGCATTTTCTTTCTTCTTTCCAGTTGGACGTCATCATCATCATCATAGGGTCAGAAAGTCAACTACCCAACGCCATCCCCCTATTAATAGCGGCGGGGAGAAATTTTTAATCAGGCTAAGCCGGTCAAGCGTGAAATAATGATGCCGGCTCCGGGCACACGCAGACGAAACAGGGAATGTAATAATGATCAATCAATCGGAACGGAGGAACGCAGCTGTGCCCTCCTCAATGCATACCCCTCTGGGAGATAGTTAGATGCAGTGACAGGGGGAGAGAGAGAGGGAGAGAAAGAAAGAGAGGAAGATGGAGAGAGAGGGGGGATAGAAACAATGTACAAAAAGGAGAATAGAGAAAGAGAGGGTACAACCATGTCCTACTCACTGCATACACTAGAGGCTAGAGGCATAGCTAGAGGCAGTAGGTGAGAGAAAGGAAAAGAGAGAGAGAGAGAAAGAGAGAGAGAGGGAGAGAGACATAATCACAAAAATTAGCAGGGTGTTCCCTTATAGTTTTATATCAGCAAGCTATTCATTTCCATTTATGAATAAAATAATGCTACCTAATACGGAAGCACAGAAAGAAAAAAAAGAGAACGGAAAAGATAAAGTGGGATAAAGTAGGAAGAAGAGGAGGAGGGAGAGGAAGAGGGAGAGGAAAGAGATTGAAACCATATGATAAGCACACAAAGTTGAGTTCCTCATATTCTATGATGTCTAATCATTAGTCTATTTTTGTTCATTCATATCACTATAATGAAAAATTAACTGGGAGCAAGGAGAAAACCTGCATCATAAAAACAAGATTAACCTTCATCTTAAAAATGTTAAACACCTTACTTCCTTATCTTGTTCATTCATCATGAAAATATATGAGGAAGAGAGCAAGTTAAAAAGCAAAATATAATGAATCTTTTAAATGTGAGGCACCTTTTTACCTTGTTTATTCATTAATGCAAAGAGGATGGGACGGGGGAGATAAATCAAGGTTTTGAAATTGAGAAAATAATTTCAATATTCATCATAAATCAAAAAGCATCTTATCTTTTCCTCCATTTTTGGCTTAATATTATAAAGGAAATGAGGAAAATAAATACCAGTAGAGAGAAGAGAAGAGAGAGAGAGAGAGAGATGGAGTGAGAGAGATTTAAGCTTATACCCATGCAAATTTCTTATTTGGAGAGGGAGGAAGGAACAGATATGTAAAAGCCACAAATAAATTGAATATATGCTGAAACCTGATATGACAAGTTATTTGCACGAATTACAACTATAGGTAATGTCAGGGTCATAAATATTTACATTTAATTAAACCTCCCATTTCCTTGCTCTCATCCACATATACAGTCTGCCAATGCAAGCGCACTTGGTAACACACACAAAGCTGTCACACGACAACGAATACAACACATAGAAATAAATTCAATTTGCAGTTATCTTTGTGACAACTAGAGCCAGATTAGTGCCAATTTACGGGAGGCAGAATGTAATGTCAGCATGATCGATCCTCTGACAAATCTAACCAATAAACACTCGACACCAGGTTTATGATTTCAATGTCATTCATTGAACCATATTTTCTTAAAAGGCCAGGGGGGGGGGTGTTTCATAAAGCTGTTCGTAAAGTTACGAACGACTTAACGAATGACTGGAATATGAAGTGCCAAATGGGATGCCAAATGTTTTTCTTGACATTTAAAGAAAATGTGACTGCATTTCCCATAGTTTCTATTAAACTGTGGCAAAAAATATATTTCACAATGAAAATGTTTGTGAACAATACTATTGTTAATATAAGTCTGCATATTTCACCTTTAGCTGATGCGATTTATAATGATTGAGAATCCCATGTGATTTGCCATATTCAAGTTGTTTGTAAAGTCATTCGTAACTTTACGAACAACACTCCCCCCTCCCCCCAGTATGCACAAGAGGAAAGAAAACTTTGAATTGTGGTAAAAGTGAAAAGCAATTTTTGTTAATTCTCGCATGAGAGTGTCAAAATGGCAATATCCCAATAACGAGACTGTCCTTGCAATGGCCTTATATTACAAATAGGAGGTCAGCTATTAAAAGACTTTGCATAATTGTGTTTTGTGTTCTTCCATATCAGTTTCTGTGTACAATTACATTTTTTTTTCTATTCATGTGTACTCAGTATCAAGAAAAAAGAATCAAGAAAAAAAAAAATGAATATGTATACATCTATTATTTCATCTTTTAATTTCATGTAATTGTACCCATGTAATGTCATTGCATTTCTTTTCTTCTCTTGGAAATGAATACGAATTTGAAATTTGAATTTAAATTTGAAAAATGGAACCGATAACTTTAATTTTGATAATTCCCAAGCCGCACCAAACAAAATCTTTCCCACTACCCACATAATCAATCATTCCCAATATAGTTTCTTGCTCACTGCAACTGTACAACTTATTCAACCCTGCATTTACTCATTTCTACTTTATTTATACCTATGAAAAATCACTGTGTATGGAAATGGGTATATGGGACTATCCTATCAAATCTGGTTAAAAGTTAAGAGTGCTATTTCTAGTATAATAAAATTCTGAATAACAGGGTACTGGCAAATCATTTTTTGTTTCCAGGTGACAAATCTGTTATGATATTCTTCCACAATAACAAAACGAATAAACATGTTCGTACATAATTTTTTAGACTGCACCATACAGACTTCAAATTTTTCCTTCATAATTCATGAAATCATTACCTATGATAGCTCTGCAAAAGGTTTAAATAGGTCATTGATGAGCACCATGCAGCACTAATGTACTGCAACAATGAACTTCCCCCCTAAATAAAAAATGAATAAAATCTTTTTAAGGCAGCTGCAATTTTCTGGCACTTGCCCTACTTGTATGAAAAAAGAGAGCCTTGCAATCAGTTTGCCTATATGCAGAATGTTGCAATGCATAATGTGAAGGCCTTTGAAATGGAGATTTTTGCACATTTGAATGTTTACAATTACTGATATGATAAATGATAACAAAAAATATTTTTTTCTTAAGATTTGCATTTTGGTTGTAAATGTTTTTTTTTTTTTTTTGTGCTTGTTTGCTTGCTTGCTTGCTTGCTAAAGGGAAATATAGTTTAAACATTTTGTGAGGAAATGAACTGAATGAACATAAAGCATTCCATGGACAGTCAGTCATGGTAGTTATTGACATGAGAATGCAAATATCATGAGAAAAGAAAACAACATTTCAGATACAATGTACACACTTCACTTCACAATACTTCACTTTGGTTTACTTTTGTGGATTACACTCTAAAAATATTGGGTAAAAATGTGCCATGAGGGTAATCATGTGTCCAATGAACTTTGAGCATTTTTTTTTCATCCAATTTGATGGAAATTTTGCCCATTCTAAAGTAATTACTGCTTATTTTTACCCTAACTGGACAATATCCCGCATTGGGCAAAAATATTGCCCAAAGTTGGTTGGACATTACAATTACCCCCATACTGGATAAGATTTTACCCAATATTCTTTTACAGTGTATATCATGAAATACATTCCTGACTGAACTGATCAGAAGTTTCTAAAAAATAAATCAGCCATATTTTCTCACTGTGGCCTACCATGATTTACAACTGTTATCCTTGGAGACTGAGCATCAGGTAATGAATGGATATAAAGACCTGTCAAGCTTAAAAGCTATCATTTTATGCTCTGATTTCCAATAATATTTACTCTTCTATTGTCTAAATGAGGAGCGGATCTCATCTATCATATTACTAATAAAACACCCCCACATAGGTCTGCTGTTATTCGCTTGAAATTAAACATTGCATCCTAGAAGGTTTGACAGGAGTTTTTTAGGTAGGTCAAGCATGACTTTTGGGACAGAATCACTCAAAACAGGAATTCAAATAGACCCACCTACACAGTAAACCTAGCAGAGGGATCGGAAAATACATTGCCCTAAATCTTGCGACCCTATTGCACATGCTCCTCTTTCTCCTTCAAACTTTTTCTGCAGTCGTATGTTTGGACAAGAAAAAATTTCAGCCACCTCAGAGAGGCAAACACTTCTCGGCCTGCAGGAAAACAATTTTCCGTCAAATCGCAAAAGCTTTTCAGTAACAGCAAGCATCTTCTTTTTTTTTCTCTCTCTCTCTCTCTCCTGTCAAAATGCTCTCCCCCAAATCCACATCCACCATGGATGCGTCAGAGAGTATACCACCTGAAATTGACATCTAAATTTAGCGACGGTCGTGACGTCGAAAGAGAGAGAAATTACATGCACT
The DNA here is from genome assembly GCA_029962745.1 of Echinometra lucunter. NCBI lineage: Eukaryota > Metazoa > Echinodermata > Echinoidea > Camarodonta > Echinometridae > Echinometra > Echinometra lucunter. Next base: position 17,310,512 of record CM057165.1, on the reverse strand, counting down.
GAGCTCTCCTTAGGCCATGCAGGTATGCTGGTGCGTTTCTGACGAAAAAGGTCAAAGGTCATGGTGCTGATGTGATGAAACTCGCCATGAATTGTATTTTGCAAATATTTCTTCCTTACATAAATATCTATTTCTTATGATGACCATTTGAGCATTACATGGTGTGTAATGCATGGGGGCTGATCCAGTGGGAAAACACCATGAATAATGTAATACATGTAAATGCCTGTAAAATAGATATGTACATGAATTTTACATGAATGAATATTGGAGGACAAATCCATGCGTAACAGAAAAGAAATCAAAATTTTGAAGAAAAAAAAACAGCTCAAAACATTATGGGTGGAACAAGGAGAGACAACGTGGGAAGTCATCTCGGTGAGAACACTGATAGGAAAGAGAGCGAGAGAGAAATATGTTAAGAAAATGTGAGAGAGATTGGGAGAAATGATGGGAGAAAGAGAGAGAGAGAGAAGAGATAAAGAGACAGACAGATAGAGTGGAATAAAGAATACTGCCGAGAAAGTTACCAATCGGGAAGAGAAAATAGAATGCATATGACAGAGACATAAAGGTCGAGTGGAGAAAGACAAAGAGAAGAAGAGGTGGGGGGGGGGGGGAGATGAGAGGATACGGAATGGACTCTCAATTAGTGAAGTAAATCAATACCACTCTAATGAGAAATGAATGTACCCTGATGAAATATTGATGGTGTATCTCTTTCTTCTTGAGTCAGTCAAGTGGAAGAAGAACATATAGATATATTTCACTCTCTCTCTCTCTCTCTCCCTCTCTCTCAACAGCTTTGACATATGTATGTGTTGCACATGTAGGGTGAACAAATATTGAGGTAAATTTATGTAAGTGCTGTTTGTCCCCATAAGCAGAGATTGTCATTTCGACAAAGTGGAATATGAGATCACTTGGGAAACATATAGGGCTCATTATATTTCGCTTGCAAGCAGAAGAAAGTGATAGTTTAAGGAGGAGCGTTCAGGAAATGTAAAAAGTAAAATATACAGGGACAGAGTTTCCTTCATGTCATCTCCTCCTCATTCTCCTCCCCTGCCTTTCCCTTCTCTTCTCATTGTCTTTGTCCTTCTTCTCCTTCTTTTCCTCCTATCTCCTTGCTCCTTTTTTCTTCCCTTCACCTTCATCATTCTCTTTCTCATTTGCTTCTCCTCCTTTCCCTTGATCTCTGTTTACATTTCTCTTCCAACCCTACTCCATCTTCTTCTTTCCCACTTCCCATTTCCACCTTCTATACCCTCTTCTTCTCTTTCCATCCCTCATGTTGTTGTCTATCATATTTTTTCTTTCTTTCCTTCCTTCCTTTCTTTCTTTTTACCTTCCTTCTTTTGTTTTTCTTTCTATCTCTCTCCCTTCCCAATTCTATGCCATGTGGTATTATCAATAACTAGCCAGACACTGTGATCTATTCCCCCCCCCCCACCACATCTACACCCCTGCATCAAAGTCCCCTAGGAAAACATTATCATAGATGGAGAGGCATCACAAGTGAGACCAACGATGCAGGATCACCAACTGAACTCAAGACATCAAAACTTCCTAATGCACGTACATTGCATTTCTGTCCACCTGTTATACAACAGCAACAAGATTCTCCCACAAATTTATTTGCCCTCCTTAACATACAAAAGAATTCTCCAAATAAATTCCCCCATGTAAAATAGCAATCCTATTCTCCTATTCATTTTGTTTCCTTCCATTTCTCATAATTACAAGAGAAAGTGAATTTTTGGATACAATGCATTGCATTCCTCCCCCCCCCCAAGTACAAGAGAAATCAAATTCCCCTATACAAAAATGGCCTCTCATCTTACACGAGAAAAAAACCCTTATAGACATTGATATTTCCCTCCCCAATTTTTCAAGAGAAATCCAATTCTCGTATACATAGCATTTTTCCCCCAGTGTTACAAGAGAAATCAAATTTCTCTGAGATACATCACAATTCCCTCCTCTATCATTAAAAGAAAATATCCTTTGAACATGAAACATCAAATTCTCGAACACATTCATTTTCCTTCCCCCATTGCACGAAAGAAATCAAATTCTCCTACACATTCGCTTCCCTCACCCTATTATACGAGAAATCAAATTTTCCTGCAACAAAGCATTCCCCTCCCTTCTCCTCCTCCTCCTTCTTTCTTGCATCTCGGTGTTGGTTGTCTTTTAAACATGGAGTAGCAAATAATCGCAAATGGCAACACAAATATCAACTCTGAATGGACAGGCATACGAGACCCTTCTATCCACAAAACCACCGCTCTCCCATTCAATATTCTAGGTCAACGGAAAACAAGTGATGCTAAAATTACACACTTGGATGTCTGTCTTCCCCATCTAGGTATTGCATCAGCCATCCTCAATGCATCTTTGAATACATTCTTCTATCACATATCAAACCTGTGATTTTTGACCTATTAACAAATGTCTTTGGCATGAATTTTGATGTGTTTCAAGAGTGGTACATGAATGCTAAAACTCTAAAATAAGTGGTGTATGATGCAAAATCCCTTTTCAATACATCATTTGCATGAAAAAATTAATATGATCAAAGCTTAATGGTTTCATGTGTTACCTGGGAAGCTGTCTTAAAAAGACATTTTTATACAGCTGTACCCAATTAAGGTCAATCAATTTTTTTAATATTTATGTGCATGTTATATTAATGTTTAGAGAATTTTACATATTTATTTCACGTGCTGAACAAAGTATGCAACTAAAAGACAACAAAATACTCTCACTGATGCACTAATAAGGCTCAGTTCATCCTGCAAGGTTGGTTTATTTTGAAATGCAGTAGAATATTGCAGAAAAAACCTGAAAAGAAAGCCTACAAATCTTTGCAAAATTTATAATGACAACATTTTTTTTTTTTTTTTTTTTTTTTTTTTGGGGGGGGGGGGGGTCTACAATTCCTGCAAGCTTGGGACAAATTTGGTGCTGTGATTAAACAATTTCAAAACAATGACATGCCTTGTGATCTGGTCTATTTGCATTTTTTTTTGCATATCATAGTTTCTGGTTGAACAGCATACTAATTATAACAGGAACAAATGAGCAAACATCATAGAAATGCCCCAAGGAAAAGAAAAAAATCACTAATTCCATAATAGCTGACACTTTTAAACATGGAATGGCTTTCAAATTTACCCCAAAAGAAGCACAGGTCTGATCAAAACTCAGAATGAATGAGTGGAAGAAATAATCAAATATGACTAATATTACAATAATACAAATATTAATTGTGTAATGAACAAATGAAGAGATAAATAAATACATGCATGAATAGTTTGTTCATTAGATAAAAGAAAATTAATAAATAGTACACAAATGAATGAATGAATAATAAACAATTAGGCAGTAAATTGGATGAAGGTCTGAAAACTAAGACTACAAATCTACTGCAAAGGCCATGGAAACGAAAGTTGAATGCTGTATTTCGATTCCGCATTGACGTATTCCAGGGAATAAGTTGAATGTCATCGAGATGGGCTGAGTGGTATGAGTGACAGTTATTTCTCTTGAACAATTCTATTTGACTGTGCAAGACAATACCTGCTGACATAGCCCCTGAGAGCAATTAGGGTGTCAGCTCGTAAGTGTTAAGAAAGCTTACGGCCTTCTGGCTCTCATAGGTTATATAATAAGATCCTTATCGTCGTCTTGCCTGCCTGCCCGTGTACTTCACAACACGACAAACGGGAAACAATCAGCCCTGGTAATGCAATTCTTGAGTTGCGTGATAGTTACATTGTTATTTGCGAGTCAAATGAGATTACGGTGGCCTGTGATTCAATTCTCCTTGGGTCAAGGGAATCGTAAATATACACTGCTATGCTCACGATTATAGAAAAAAAGAATAAGTACATTGATATCTGATTAGCAAACCATATTTTAATGTACTCACTACTGTAAACACGATTTGATTTTGGTGTAACATGCATTTTCCATATACCCCAGCCTGGGTTATATCAACACGATAAAAACTACTTACAAAAATCAACGTAAGGCAACTTCAATAGCCCTGTCTATCATCTTTAGAAATGTGCTGACTTTACCATCATGGCACAATACGTAATCCGAACAGGAATTTTATGGGTAGTACCATAAGCCTTTGAAATTGCACTTGAGTTGATTTTTTGAAAGTAATAATTTGTATCATGTTGTTTCTCTGGCTTAGAATTCAATGGATTAATATGGGGGCCACCAGTATCTTGTTGGTAGTGGGTTAACCCATAGAGGTACAGTGTCACCTTTAGGAGACGCTTTTGCAGTATCTGTTGGTCCAGAATGTTAGGCAGTACATATCATACATGGGCTCTTAACCCATAGAGGTACAGTGTCACCTTTAGGAGACGCTTTTGCAGTATCTGTTGGTCCAGAATGTTAGGCAGTACATATCATACATGGGCTCTTAACCCATAGAGGTACAGTGTCACCTTTAGGAGACGCTTTTGCAGTATCTGTTGGTCCAGAATGTTAGGCAGTACATATCATACATGGGCTCTTAACCCATAGAGGTACAGTGTCACCTTTAGGAGACGCTTTTGCAGTATCTGTTGGTCCAGAATGTTGGGCAGTACATATCATACATGGGCTCTTAAAAAAATGGGGTTCTCGAGTAAAGAAACATTTCAGCAAGATAACTCACTTTATATTACATCATGAATGTAACACTGCAAATCAATATCCAACAAACAATATTGTAAATTTGTTATGCATTATATTTCATTGTTTTCATATATGCCATCTTGTTGATATTACTTGTTTTATTGTTATATTTTCATACATATCATGCTTTTGTATTTATTTCTCATACTCTCGGGTAAATAGAAATGGATAAATAAAAATTCAAAGTTCAAAGTTCATGTAATTATCCTTGATTTAATACAAAGATATTATATTTCATTGTTTTCATTTATGCCATCTTGTTGATATTACTTGTTTTATTGTTATATTTTCATACATATCATGCTTTCGTTTTAATTTCTCATACTCTGGGGTAAATAGAAATGGATAAATAAAAAATCAAAGTTCAAAGTTCATGTAATTATCCTTGATTTGATACAAAGATATAATATTTCATTGTTTTCATTTATGCCATCTTGTTGATATTACTTGCTTTATGGTTATATTTTCATACATATCATGTTTTCGTATTTATTTCTCAAACTCTGGGGTAAATAGAAATGGATAAATAAAAATCAAAGTTCAAAGTTCATGTAATTATCCTTGATTTGATACAAAGATATTATATTTCATTGTTTTCATTTATGCCATCTTATTGATATTACTTGTTTTATCGTTATATTTTCATACATATCATGCTTTCGTATTTATTTCTCAAACTCTGGGGTAAATAGAAATGGATAAATAAAAAACCAAAGTTCAAAGTTCATGTAATCATCCTTGATTTGATACGAAGATATTATATTTCATTGTTTTCATTTATGCCATCTTGTTGATATTACTTGTTTTATTGTTATATTTTCATACATATCATGCTTTCGTATTTATTTCTCATACTCTGGGGTAAATAGAAATGGATAAATAAAAAATCAAAGTTCAAAGTTCATGTAATTATCCTTGATTTGATACGAAGATATTATATTTCATTGTTTTCATTTATGCCATCTTGTTGATACTACTTGTTTTATTGTTATATTTTCATACATATCATGCTTTCGTATTTATTTCTCATACTCTGGGGTAAATAGAAATGGATAAATAAAAAATCAAAGTTCAAAGCTCATGTAATTATCCTTGATTTGATACAAAGAAAAGTGATCGAGTTCTGGTCATGTGATTAAAGGCAGTGGCTAACTTTGTGAGTAGCTGATTTAAAAAATTCTCAAACTAAGATGAAACATGTGTATGAGTGCTTGTATTTGTACTCAAAAACCCTGAAACCAACCATAATTTGGAATGAAAAAGTGTAAGTTAGACGCAAACGGCGATTTTATTATCCTCCGTCTCACGAGACAATCACTAAGAGGACCACTTTGCTTGAATTTGAAAATGCCGTTATGTGCCTCCCGCCGCGTGATTCGCCAATACACACAGTACGGTAAGGTGAGTCATACGTGCATGCGCACTCCTTATGTCTATTCTGTGCAACCGACCGTCGTATATTTTTCAAACATTGTTTCACATTTTTGAAATTTAAAATTACTTCTTGTGGATATTATACTTTGAAACTTTCAGACTGGTATTTTTACACTATAACCCTTATGTTTATCCCATTTTCAAGTAACAAAACAAGATTTTTTAAAATCAGAACAATGTTAACCAATGTCTTTAAGAAAGAAACTTTAATCAGGCAACTGGAATAGGTACAATTAAAAAATGATGCCTAGTGTGAGGTTTTGGAATCATCAAACTAAGTATAAGAAAACTGCAGAAAAGAAAGGAGTATACGGGACCACACATACAAAGATGACATCATAGTACATAAAATGAATTCAAAAAGCTCACAAATCATTCTTTATCTTTCCAAGATTGCTTCTTTTTAAATGTGAAAGTGGGTGGATATCATTAATAGTAAGACAAGATTATCTCTAAACCACCAAAGTCAAAAACTGATGTTTCCCAATTTCAAGCAGATCTGAAGAGATACAAGACAGCATTTGGAGAGGTAGAAAGGAGTCTCGTTCTGGATATTACATTTGGAGCAATTATTCCAGTGACTTCACGAGTACTTTGACGGTATTTTCTTGAGGATTACAATTGCCTTTTAACAGACATGCCATCATCTTCTGTCGAGCTGTTTCCTACGTTGACCTTTACGACAGCTCTTCAGCAATCTAAAATTGGAAGTAGTACTTACTAAAAATTCTGAACCTCAGGCATTTGAGATTAAAATCGCAAATGCACAGTGAGTATACATTACAGCATCTTACACCCGCATCTATTTTATCCTTTTTTCTGTATGAAAAATGACTAAAAATGCTAGCAAACACTATTAAGTCTTATTCTAAATCAGTACATCATTGAATAAAATGCTATCTGATTAAATTTTTATTCAGTTGCTCTATCATTACTCATAAAAATCGTCTATACATAGATGGAATCCATCCTTTTTTATGCTCCATCATAGTCATGAGAGTGCCTATTAAATCATGTATTGCTAGTCAACCATGAAATTACCATGTGCACTTGAAAAAACCTTGACAGAATACATGCCTCCTCTAATAACACACATAGAGGTTTGAGGAGAGAGAGCAAGAAAAAAAAGGAGGAAAGAAGATTTAGAAAGGTAATATAGATAAAGGTAGAGGAGAATGGAAGAGGTTGGGTGGGAGAAAGAGACAGAAGGCTCGTTCACACACAAAAGGAATCGAAATTTGAATCGCGATTGGAATCGCGATTCAAATTTCGATTTTATAGCCACTGTTCATACACGGCGAAAAAGCAAGATTCGGATCTCGATTTGAATCGCGATTAGAATTTCGATTTTTTTTTTGACCGTTCACACACATGAAGAAGCAACAGAAACCGGCAGGAGAGCCCACGAACTTCTCCGCTTAACATGCTTAACTGCTGTTACACACGATCTGGACAGGGGAAAATACACATCGACAGTAAAAGGGCTACAGAAAGTACAGCAAGAAACTCATTAATTGGATAATAAATGATCATGTACTATCATACAAAACATTTCTTTACTACATGGGATCAACGGCGCCAAGATAGCGTGCAGTACGTCCACGCTATACAGTGCATGCACCCCGTAACGTATACGACACACACTGCATAGTGCATGCGCAGCGCATCGATCGCACACACGCAAAGAATGATGGGATAGATAAAACCAATTTTCTAATCGCGATTCCGTTCACACACACAACGCTTGGCAAATAATTTTGAATATTCTGAAAAATCGCACTTCTTACTGCGAGTTGAATCGCGATTAGAATCGCAATTATTAGTGAGATTATTCTGTCCACACACAAAATAAAATCGATTTTCTAATCGCGATTAGAAAATCGATTTTCGAATCTCACTTTTTACCTTGTGCGTGAACACCCCTAGGGAGAGAGAGAGTTCTGTGTACAAAATAACAGAAGGGAACACAGACAGAATGAGATTCATCAAGAGGAACATAGATGAGAAGAAAAAAATGAGGGAGAAAGGGGGTGACTGGGCATTTGCATGAAATACAAAGGACAGTTAGAAAGAGAGAGTGAGTGAAAAAGATATAGAAAGAGAAAGAGAGAGATGAACAAAGAGGAAGAGGTAGACGGAGAGTCAGTGAGAGAGATGAAATAGGTACTAGAGATACTTTTAATCTATGGCAGGTAGAATATATTGACTTTCAGACTTGTGTCTAATAAGTCACCATGAGATTCCCCCAAGGACTGAAGAAATATCAGCCCGTTTATACGCCTATCGCAAACGGCAATTTTCATTCTTCGGCCCTGCTGTTCCAATTACAATGAAACTGATATAACTCCTCCAATGACCTATGATGATTACAATTCTCTTATTGAATTTATGTATGCGTGTTGTGCCAACTTTACGTACGGATTGAGATATCTCAACAGGGTTTCTGGCTGAGCTTTGTACTGGAGGTTATGTTGAGTAATGGGCTTTTATTTTCCGAAAGATTCTCACTGCATGAGATGAAAGAAAAAATTCAATAAACATTTTAAGACCATGTGAATCATGTAGTTACCTTTCTGTACATTATTTCTTTATTCATCCTAATTTATAACACAAGTAACACAAAAACAAAATGAGAGATAAAACAATCACTATGAACATAACGGACAAAGAAAGTGGACAAAATAAACAACCCCTCATTCTACCCTTCACAATGGTTCTGGTAGTCAAAAGAACATCCCTTCACTGCTATTGTCTAAAATATGTGGAACAGGTGCCACATGCATATTCACCTGGAACTACATGATTAAACATAATAGCTGTGAAGGGATGTTCTTTTGACTACCAGAGCCATTGTGAAGGGCAGAATGAGAGGTTGTTTATTTTGTCCGCTTTCTTTGTCTGCCATGTTCGTAGTGAATGCTGCAAAGTTTTTTCTATACAGAAGTAAACAGATTTAGAATTATACAAAAATTTTAATGAACTTATAATGAACTTTTAAGACTATATGAATGAATGACTATTTATTCACATATGAATAAAAGACTATTTTGGTAGAAAAATGTACAAGACCAGAGAAATGGGCAGAGAGAGAGAGAGAGAGAGAGAGCTACAATGACATTCTTCCAAAAAAGTAAACAAATTCTAATAAAAATCTTATAAAAGAAAAATAAAACCCTGAATGGCCAAAACTGCACATAAATGACTCTGCTTCATGATTTAGGTCTAAAACATTTCATACCTGGGCTCCATTTCATAAAACTGATATCAATTAAACAAGTTGCAATAACTGTGATAAGCTACTGAAATCCTTGCATCTGATTGACTGAGAGCAAATTTGTCAAAGAAATGTGGCAGTTGTTGCTGATAACAAGTTTTATGAAACGGGGGCCAGAATAACAGGCAAAATATATATATTTTTTTAAATGCTGCAGTAATTTTCTTTCACAAAGGAGACAAAAAAGAGTGAGAAAGCTAGAAAACACCTGCAACATAACCTCCCCAAATAATTTTTGTTTTTAATTAACGAACAAACTGACGCAAAATCTCCATCTTCACCCAATATGGGCAATCAACATTCCCCTTAAAGCCACAGACTACCATTTGTCCTTGCTAGCTTACATGTAACTTAATTAGATTGACTGCATAATGATATGCACAGATACTACAGAAACACGCACTATACCAATGAGTGGATCTAGGGCAATGGCCTCGCTTGTCCAGGAAGTGTCAGTAGCCATATTTCTTTGAAACTGAATTCTTAATATAGAAATGGGCAGATATATTCTACAATTCTGGGGAAAAGATCTCGCTAACATGGTTTCCTCATCAATTTATGCCTAAAACTTGCAGAATTTAGCTGATTTCAAGCAAGCATAAGACATATTGTTTTATCATATTTCTGTCAAAGGTTTATGATGAAAGTGTTGAAATATGGGATGTATTTCAACATACCCATTGTCAGCTGCTTGCAAGAAAGTTGTTACTGCCACTGAAAATTTAACGGCTGTTACAGCCTTCTTACGGGTAGCCAGCATACACATAAGTTATGTCTGGCAAATAACTTTGAATGGCTTTCATCATCCATTGAGAGTTGAAGGGTATTAAACACAGAACTTAGGTCCTTCTGTCTGGATCATGGAAGACATCTCTTTATGTCAATCTGAATGCTGATGTCTATGTCTTTTGAGAGCTGAAGGGCATTAAGTGATACCATTTAACATAGAATCAATACCCTTCTGGCTCTCACTAGCTAAATGATATAGGACCATCTTTTGAATCACTTTGAATGGCGTTTTAACCCATTGACTAACAGAATTCTTAAATTCCCACAGACTTCATACAGGAGCCAGCTAGTTCCAATAGCCAACATGTTAAGCAAATAATGCTTGCTGAAAGCCTCAAGGGCATCAGTTCACGAGAGCCATGCCCTTCTGAATCTCAAACAGAAAATCCTTGAAGACCCCCTTTTCTCCCCTTTTCTCCATTATGAATGGTTTTGGGGGTATTAAATAAAGAAGACCCTCTTCTGAATCGCTTTGAATTGCATTTAATGTCATTCATCTTTGCAGAGCCTGAGGATATAATCAATTACATCATTCAACATAAAAGATATACAGTTAATCAAAAAATTTATTTATAACCTTGTAATTTTGAAGTCTCTTGTAAAGTTGGAATAGTGGAATCAGCTAGGGGTGTTGGTTGAAAAAGTGTAATTGGTAACTCTTTGTCCTTCAGAAATAAGAACAGATGATGTCACCTACATGACCCCTCTAAGATCACAGTGAAGTAAAGTCCCTAGTTTTCCACGATATAGAAAATGGAAAAATTTCACGCCATTCAGGAAGAACACAGAATTCACTGAATTTCACAGAAAACATGATTTTTCAGGCCCAAAAATTTGAATTACGAAGAATACAGTGAAAATCATGAAAAACAAAGCAAAATCCAGTAAAACAAAACCGTGCATCAGCGGAAAATCTGGATCAAACCTGTTCGCAGTGCAGTGTTTAGCGTGTGTTCACCAAACTTTATCTGCATACTGCAGTTCGTGTATTAGAACAACTTATGTTTTTCAAAGATTTTTACTATTTATGATTGCTTTATCATATGTTTTGTACATGTTACCAAAGAACACAGAATTTGAAGTTTAGAACACCAAGAACATGGAATTTGCATTTTAGAAAATGGAAAACTGGGGACTTTACACTGAACTGTGTTTTACTTGTAAGCTACGGACTACTGAATTTTCTCATTCCCATAGGCTTAATACATAGCGCATCTGGGAATGTTTCATAAAAGTTGTTATCAACAAGTTGCAGTAACTGTTATAAGCTACTGAAATCCTTGCATCTGATTAGCTGAGAGCAAATTTGTTACAGAAATGTTGCAGTTGTTGCTATAAACAAGTTTTTATGAAACAGGGCCCTGGTTACCATAGGGCATGGGTTAAGAATTGAGTAAATGTCTTCTGTTAGGAGCCCCACAAGGCATAATCTCTTTATCATTTAACAACAAATGAATGTCAGTACAGAAGGGAAAATAGAATGCAATTTGAGGGTGGGTTTACAAAAGAAAAAAGAGAAACAAAAATTCCTGAAATCATGTTGGCACCTACCTTTGACAAGACGAATGAAAACATATTACCGCTTCGAAGAAAGAAGATTCCCATTTGAAATTCTCAACGAGAACTTTATATCCAGTTTATTCTGAGAAGAATAGTATATATTCAACTTACGTTCCAGCTATTGTACCGTATGTTAAATTCTTCAGCAACTGTTACAATAAGCACGTACCATTCATATGATCACAAATTCACCCTGAAACATACATGAAACTTGAAAGGACATCCTTCAAACCAAGAACTCCTAAATCCACTTAACAATGGAACAAAACATTGCTTTTGGCAACTAGTAGATAGTCATTTTCTATAGAAAGAAAGAAAAAAATTCAGGATTGTTGCATGGAATGTTATAAGCGCAAGATGATACTCTGTCCATGAATTCATGTCAATGGTCCAAATGCTGCAAAGTAGTTGCTGGAGTGGAGTAGAACTTATGTTTTGGATGTCTGCTATGTCTCTGTGCAGGCTTCTTTAAGTTAGAGCCTGTTGCTACAGGAGGCATATGGTTACACCCCCCCCCCCCCCCCCGGAACGGCAGGGAGAAGAACAGAGAGAAAAAAAGGAGAAAGAGAGAGAGAGAGAGAGAAATGGAATATATATATTATCATTCAATATTTTGTGTTACCTATGCCTAGGAGGGGAAACAAATTTAATCACTGTGACCCTTGGGTCTCTCCTCCTGATATAAGCAATTGAAATTTGCAAATTACCACTACGCCCACATGTGCCCTTAATAGTACATATAATGAAATAAAGGTATAATGCCACATACCCCCCCCTCCCCCTTCAGTAGCTGTGCTCTTGCTGCTTTGAGATGAGGATCAGCTTGAAATATAGGTACTTACTGCCAACCCCTCTCTCTCAACCACTGAACAATAAGCCTGAGATGACTTAAAGGCATTGGCTAACATTGTTATGATTTTGAAAAAATCTTTTTTTGTTACTTGAAAATGGGATAAACATAAGGGTTATAGTGTAAAAATACCAGTCTGAAAGTTTAAAAGTATAATATCCACAGGAAGTATTTTTAAATATAAAAAATGTGAACCAATGTTTGAAAAATATACAAGGGTCGGTTGCACAGAATAGACATATGGAGTGCGCATGCGTGTATGACTCACCTTACCGTACTGTGTGTATTGGCTTATCACGCGGCGGGAGGCACATAACGGCATTTTCAAATTCAAGCAAAGTAGTCCTCTTAGTGATTGTCTCGTGAGACGAAGGATAATAAAATCGCCGTTTGCGTCTAACTTACACTTTTTCATTCCAAATTATGGTTGGTTTCAGGGTTTTTGAGTACAATTACAAGTACTCATACACATGTTTCATCTTAGTTTGAGAATTTTTTAAATCAGCTACTCACAAAGTTAGCCAATGCCTTTAAGTTTGGGTCTATGTAAATTGGAAAATGCATGTTGTACTGAAAAAAACCCCGTGATCAACAGGATTAAAAAAAGGGTCAGGAACCCGTTGCATAAGACTTGAGTTTGATCGCAACTCAGAAAAAATCAAACGCAAGTCCTTAATGCGCACTTATGATTGGCTGAAAATAAAGTTGCGTTCGATTTTTTCCTGCGTTGCGTTCAAACACAAGTTTTATGCAATGGGCCCTAGATATGGTAAAGTACAAAAAAAATACTCATTTTTCCTTGAGCACATTCAGTATGCATATAATAATGATCAATAAAAAGCAAGACCCTGGAAGATTGCTTTGACATGGTAAATCTCGAAACGCATGAAATATGCATAGGCTCTAACATGAATCCTAGCTCTTACACAAACCCATACATGCATGGCATTACTAGGCAATGATATAACACATCATGATATTTCAATAAAATTTATAAATGTGTCTTTCCCTTTTGTTGGTTACGTCTATGTCCTATACATCATTTCATTATTAATTTTAAGATCTAACATGAACATGAACTTTTCATATGCATCCAATATGAGTCATATATCCAGCATACCTGTAGGAGGTATGAAGTAAATATGCTTTCGTGTAACGGAATATTTGCTTCCATTGTTTGTTAATTTACTTAGTCCTCTACAAAATGAGAGCAGCCAATGGTGCCATTGTTTATACAATCCAAAATTATGAAGTGACTTTTAATCAATTATCAGATGGTGTACAAGTGTGATTTTTAAGAAGTACAGAAAGTTGTGTTGGGAATTCTGTTTTTGAATTCTTATAATGAATCTGTAATAACACATTGAACAATAAGCCCGAGATAACACAGGCTATGGGGTCTATAGAAAATGGGTGTTATATAGAAATCACACATACTCAATAGGGTAATCGAAGAAAAAGCATAAAAGCAATTCTAGATTGTTTTTCAATATAATATAAGGGCCCTGTTGCTTAAAATTTACCATTGATGGTAAGTTTTCCATCAATGTTAACTTCCATGGAAACTGTGAATTTGATTGACTGTTGAGCAATGTTACCATGGAAGTTACCATTGGTGGCAGAGTTACCATTAATAGAAAGTTTTAAGCAATGCAGCCAAGGTCTATTTTCTTTCCTAGAATTTCTCTCCACAGATAATTGTGTTTGGAGCAGACACTGTGAAAGATAAATACATATTTGTATATATTTATTTTGGCTCTCAACCTCTGAATAAATCTCTAAATATGAAAATCCTAAATCCACATTCAGATAATATCCAGAATAAGAAAGACTAGGTTATGAATAACAGATGCCCCGTGATAATATTAACTTCTTCGTCAGTGACAAATCCATCTGCTTGAAATTCAAATAAATTCAGTCCTGAAATTTATTTCCAAAATGTTAGTGCCTACTCTCCACATTTTCATCCCTCTTTCTTTCTCCTTCAAAAAGCATAAATATGACGATTTTGTTTACATATTCTAACAATAATAAAAATAAATATTTGTAAAAATGATATCATGAAATAGGAAGGGTGAATGAATTAAAGATGCCTTGTTATGTCTTGGATGAACAGCAGTTTCAAGCTGCACACTAATTCTGAAATGAGAGATTTATTTGGGGAGGCGTTTCGCGTCTCTTCTCGGCATCTTATTGCTCTAATTTCTTCCGCTGGACATGTGGATGCCCACGTGACAATAAATATATAGGTGTCCCCAGGAGAACATTGTCGATCTCCTGTGCCACCTCGCTTATTACAACGACCTGCATACCGAACCATAAAAATGATAGCTTAGACGAAGACGGAACATGCGCAAAAATGAAAGCAGACCCATAAACAAGCTATCCATTATCCCCACACAACCCCCCCCCCCCTCACCAAATTCTCTTTTTGTCATCATTGCTTTATGACCATGTACAGTGGTGGTATGCTTCCATCGTTAAAACCGGGTTGTGTGTATTGCAGATGGGCATGAATAACGCGGGGAGCTTTTTTCTTCACGCCGGGATACGGGTGCATATATTCCTCCGTCCCGTCACTGCAGGCACTCGAAGCTGGAGTGGGTGCCTCTGTATAATGTGCCAACATGATAAATTATGGCATGCATAATTCTCTTCTTTGGGTAATCCGATCCCTTGATGAGACTCTTCTCTCTAATTCTCTCTCATTCTCTCACCTCCATCCTGCTTCCTTTTTGGGTTTCTCATCTCTAGCACTCTCTCTGTTGGTACTACTTTATCTCAAGATTTTTGTCATCTCTCTCTCTCTCTCTCTCTCTCTCACCTTCATCCTGCTTCCTTTTTGGGTTTCTCATCTCTAGCACTCTCTCTGTTGGTACTACTCTATCTCAAGATTTTTGTCATCTCTCTCTCTCTCTCTCTCTCTCTCTCTCTCTCTTAGCTTCATCCTACTTCCTTTTTGGGTTTCTCATCTCTAGCACTCTCTGTTGGTACTACTTTATCTCAAGATTTTTGTCATCTCTCTCTCTCTCTCTCTCTCTCACCTTCATCCTGCTTCCTTTTTGGGTTTCTCATCTCTAGCACTCTCTCTGTTGGTACTACTTTATCTCAAGATTTTTGTCATCTCTCTCTCTCTCTTATTCTCTCTCACCTTCATCCTGCTTCCTTTTTGGGTTTCTCATCTCTAGCACTCTCTCCGTTGGTACTACTTTATCTCAAGATTTTTGTCATCTCTCTCTCTCTCTCTCTCTCTCTCTCTCTTAGCTTCATCCTACTTCCTTTTTGGGTTTCTCATCTCTAGCACTCTCTCTGTTGGTACTACTTTATCTCAAGATTTTTGTCATCTCTCTCTCTCTCTCTCTCTCTCTCTTAGCTTCATCCTACTTCCTTTTTGGGTTTCTCATCTCTAGCACTCTCTCTGTTGGTACTACTTTATCTCAAGATTTTTGTCATCTCTCTTATTCTCTCTCACTCTCTTAGCTTCATCCTGCTTCCTTTTTGGGGTTTCTCATCTCTAGCACTACTACTAACCGTGTTAGTAGTACTTTATCTCAAGATTTTTGTGATCTCCCTCTCTCTCTCTCTTCCTTTCCTAGCTCTGTGCTAAGTGCTTAATCCTTTGACATCTGTGCCATCATTTCAATCTGTCACTCTGTGTTATCCACCATTTTTTTCTCCCTTTCTTTCTGATCTCTGGCTATATATATATATATATATATATATAAATGTATTTTGGGGGGATGTCCTCTCTCTCTCTCTCTCCTTATATTTGTGCGGATATTTCTGTGCCTTCATTCTGTGCAATCCCACTATCTTTCTTCCCCCCATCCTCTCTTTCCAAGCGCTGCCTACAGCATTTTTTTTTTGGGGGGGGGGGGGTGGAGAGTATCTCAAGCACTCTCTTGGGATAAGTGCTGATTCCAAGGAATTTTGTGACTTGATTCTGAGCTAGCATTCTGTGCTACCCACTATCAACCTCTCGCTCTCTCTCTCTGAGGATAAGTGCTTATTCCTGAGATTTGCACCACTATTCTGTGGTATACTATTCCCCTCATTCTTCCTTAGCTCTGACCACCTTCTTCTTTCTTCTTCTTCTTCTTCTTCTTCTTCTTCTTCTTCTTCTTCTTCTTCTTCTCCTTCTTCTTTCTTCTTCTTCTTCTTCTTCTCCTTCTTCTTTCTTCTTCTTGTTCTCTTCTCCTTCTTCTTCTTCTTCTTCTTCTTCTTCTAGCTTTTTCTACTTTCCTCTGTGTGTGGATAAGCACTTGTTCATGTGATTTCTGTGCTTTTATTATGTGCTATCACACCATATTTCTGTTTTTCTCTTTTTAATAGCGAATAAAAGCTTGTACCAATAATTTTTTGTACCACCTTTCTAAGTAGTCATTCTGTGCTATCCTACTATCTCTTTTATTTCCCTTTCTCCACTTCACTGTTCTCTCTACTTCTATATAATGCTCTCAGCTACCATACTGTTCTTTTTTAAAATCTTTCTCTCCTCCTGTAATTCTTGACACCCTACTACAGTTGTGGATGTTATTGTCATCATCATCATCATCATCATCAGCAGCAGCAGCATCATCATTATAATTATTATAATTATCATTATGATCAATACTATTATCATCACCATCATCAATCACCTTATCAATATCATCATCATCACCATCATCACCATCATCATCATTATCATTATCATTACTATTACTGTTGTTTGTCTGTGTTGTTGTTGCACTGGTATTGTTATTGCTATTATTATCATTATTATTATTGTTACTATTATTGTCATTATTATTATTCTTTTATTTGATTGTAATCATCCTCATTATCATCATCTTTATTTCATTATCAATAGCATTTATCATTGTGCTTTTTCACCATAACTTTCTTTTTCACCGTCGTCTCCCTCCCTCTTTCCTGTCCCCCCTCTCTCTCTTTCTCTCCCCTTTATCTATCTCCCTCTCTCTCTCTCTCTCTCTCTCTCTCTGGTTACGTGCTAATTCTGATGATTTATATGTCCTTGTAAATCAACTCTGTAGCCATTAAATGATAATCAAATTATCAGGAGTGAATGTGTATAGCGAAACATCGTAAACTGAAACTGAATTTAGGGTATGATATTGGAAAAGAGCTTCATGGTACATCAAAATCCAATAGCATACAATGCAGTCGTTACCAGACTTCACTGAAACCATATTCTCTTTTGTGTGACTGGACCCCTGAACTGTATCATAACAATAATATCGTCTGTCTGAAGCCAGAAGGGCATTAACTCATATGCTTTAACACATAGCAAATGCCCTTCTGGCTCTGATATTGATAATAAATGATATTTATGCACAATAGACCAGTTCGGAGTAAGCTCATGTCACAAATGACCCTAAGTATCCACAGATATTGTAAACACGGAAAGGTCCTTTTTGTGCAATTAGAATAGTCACTCCCAAAGTGATTGAGGTGCCTCATGAATAGCTTTTATTTTCCCTTTAGAAAAGAACGCTTCCACCTGGGTATCATGGAATGTACCATGGGTGCACAATAATGAGCACATCAAGTATTCATGTCAGTGGGTTTTAGATTTTTTGTACAAATGACCTTTATCTGCTCATGCTCAGATCGTATCTATGAACTCAATATAATAAAGTACTTTTGACATTAACCCATTAAGCACAATTTGATGTCAGTATTACCATGTTTACACAGTGCCTCGGCTCGGGCGTTGAATCCTCAAGCAGGATCGAATGCTGCGATGAGGCAACTGTGATCGTGTTTATATGGAAACAAAAAAGGCGAGTTCAACAAGGCCCACGTATCATGAACGGAAGTAGAATTGTGATGACTTGCCTAGTTCGGCCAATGACCTAGGTCAGTGGGTTCAACACAGCTTTCTGTTTACACACGTAAAAATTGGCAAGTCTGACTCGGCTCGCGGATTGAAACCTGCAATTCTGGCAGATCAAAAAAGCGGTGTTCAATACGGCTCGCGGATCACACTGATCCTGTTTACATGACATAAAATTGCCGTGTTGAGCATGGGTCGCATGTCGAACCCCTGAGCCGAGTCACTGTGTAAACACAGTATATAACACACATTTTCTACAGACCCTAGCCCGAGTTATCTCAGGCTTGCTGTTCAACGAGTTAAAAATCATGAGGTTGTAATGGGGAAAGTTGCTTCCTCAGACAGAGAAGTGTAATTATTGATAAGAAATAAGAGATGTTGAGAAATGAAAAAATGGAAGTGTCGGAATATAGCGTACAATGTGATAGATGTGAGGTTAATGCATTGTACGCTTTATTCTGACACTTCCATTTCTTCATTTCTCAACATCTCAACATCTATATCCACATATGCTACAAAGATATATATACTTCACTTTCTATTAAAGACCTTCTGGCTCTTAGCTGACAACATTCTCTCTCTCTCTCTCTCTCTATCTCTCTCTACCTTATCTCTCTTTATCACTGCCTCTCCACATCTACCTTTCTGTCTCTGTCTCTGTCTCTCTCTCTCTCTCTCTCTCTCTCTCTCTGAATATGAGTCTGTATCTTTCTCTCTTGGCCTCCTCTATCTCTCTCTTTCTCTTTCTCTCTCCCTCTCTCTGTCCCATCCTCTCACCCTCATCCATACAGATTACACGCACAGATTGAAACTCTCAACCACTTCATAAAATATACAGGAGCAACACACATGCACCTAGAACACTTTGCTACCAAATAGAAAAGTCCGTACAAGATACCCAACCGATTTTAGATACAAAGAAAATGCAAACAGCACTGTATCCCTTACCTTCATGGTGTCCTTGTTGTTGTACATGACCAAAAAAAAAAAGAAATCACTACACAGAAATAGGTGAAATGTTGCAAACTGCGAAGAAAACACTGCACGGTTTTAGCCTCTGTTGAGTTCCTGGCAGGCGTCACAAACGCTCTCTTTTTTCCCCCCTCTTCTTCTTGCTTCTCCTTCGACCTGGAGTAGATGCAGATACAGCAGGGTTTGCTGTAGTGTGGTGGTACACACACTCACACACACACATGTAGAAATAACAGTATAGAGGATATTCCTTGCCTGGAAACTCACACGCAATTTAGAGAATGTACGATTGCTTGGTGTCTTTTTTTTCCCCCCTTCCTCTTTTTCCCCCACACTTCTCGTCCACGAAGACGTCGAAGGGATAAGACAAAGGCTCAAGCGCTGAAAGTCCTCAGTATAGTAGAATTCCTCTAAGTCCACACTCCTGGGCAGCACGCATGCAGGAGGATTCGATCAGGCATTCAAATCACACACAAATCTATTTCTTGTTTTTTAAAAAAAGGACGAGAAGAGAGAGGTAGTGGGATGATGGCGAGGAGAGTCGATACATGGATACCGTACGCTGAAGACGCCACACGGCCTGCTTCACGCTCCCAAGGCCGATGCAGGAGTTAAGCGGAAAAAAGGAAAAGAAAATAAAGACGGACCAAAAAACAGAAATAAAGAAACTGAGGGGAAGGCAGCTAGCAGTGCAAAAGCAGCTCGGCCGACGAATATGCTTTCAATTGCACATGCACATCGCTGGCCCTAAGACCTAATCATGCATATCCCTTGGTGTATCGGGAGAGAGACAGAGATAAAGAGGGAGAGAGAGATGGAAAAGGAGAGAGAGAGAGAAAGGGAGAGAAGGAGGGAATTGCTCTCATATGGGATTGCACTCAACTCTGTGTGTAGTTGCTACACTTCTGTCAATATTGTCGCAATCTCTACACGCTTGACTACAGAAACACACTTGGATGTAATTATAGCAGTCCCTATTGCTCTCTATGAAGAGAGATATATATAGAGGTAGGTAAAGATAGCAAGAGAGAGGAAGAAAGGGACAGAGAGAGAAGAGAAGAGAATGAAAAAGGGGGAGTGGAGAGAGTCAAAAAGATATCAAGGAGAAAAAAATAATATTACAGAGATAGAGAGACACCCAGAAAGAGAGAGAGAGAGAGAGAGAGGGAGAGAGAGAAAGAGATCAAGGATAAATTGATGAAGGAATAGCAATCTCACAAATGTTTCATGGCGATATCAATTGTAGACTGCTATCTACTCCCGCTTGTTAGAGAAGTAGGATATGCAATATGTAATATGTTTGTCAAAATTACCTTTCCGTTTTTTCATGTACATACATGTATGTTGCATTTAATATAGTCATGCATCTTTGAACTGCTTAGGATAGGGTAATGGGTGGGGGGGGGGGGGGGTGAAGGGAAGGTATTGATGGATATTTGTTATATACTTTCTTTTTTAAAGGGGATATTAAAGCAAGGTGAGAAGAAGGGAGAGAGAGAGAGAGAGAGAAAAGAGAGAAAATATGAAGCGACTACAATCAGAGGCTAAATGATTATTTGTTGCTAATTGTGAAATTCTTTCACCTGCCTTTAAATATCAAAGAGGGTGAAGAATGATAAAAAAAGAAAAAATATTAACATGAAAAAATATAAAGAAGAATAAAAATATAAACAAGAAAAAATAAAAACAAGAAAAAAATATAAAGAAGAAAATATAAACAAGAATATATATATATATAAACAAGAAAAAATAATCCTAACAAATAACCCATGTATAATCAGAGCAAAAGATCTTAACAGACATAGAATCCCCAGGCCTGACCTAGATCCTAAGAATGTTAAGACCCCACTATGCAAATCCCATCTTTTCTCATATTCATAAATATTTGTTGCCACAGGTATCAGACGACTCTGCCGATGACAAATGAAGCTTATATATACAAGAAATGCTGGGGGTGGGGGTTGGGGGAAGGGTTACAGTTCGTTATTCCGAAGGTTTGTTATTCCGAAGGTTTGTTTATTCTGAAGGTTCGTTATTCCGAAGGTTCGTTAATCCAAAGGTTCGTTAGTCCGAAAATGAAAAGAGGTTCGTTATTCCGAAGGTCTGTTAATCAAAAAACGAAACAAGGTTCGTTATTCCGAAGGTTCGTTTATTCCGAAGGTTCGTTATTCCGAAGGTTCGTTAATCCAAAGGTTCGTTAATCCGAAGGTTCGTTTTTCGGAAGGTTCGTTAGTCCGAAAATGAAAAGAGGTTCGTTATTTCGAAGGTCTGTTAATCAAAAAACGAAACAAGGTTCGTTATTCCGAAGGTTCGTTAGTCTGAAAAATGAAATAAGGTTCGTTAGTTTCGGACTAACGTACCTCTTTTCATTTTCGGACTATCGAAGCTTCGGAAAAACGAACCCTACTTCATTATCGGATTAATAATCTTCGGAATAACAAACCTTTTTTCATTTTCAGATTAACGAACCTTCGGAAAAACGAACCTTATCTTATTTTCGGACTAACGAACCTTCGGAATAACGCCACAAATGTTCGGATTAACAAACCCTTTTTCATTTTCAGACTAACCAACATCTAGGTGTACACGATTTGCATGTTTCGGAATAATGAACCTTTGGAATTACAAACCTTTGGAATAACGAACATCACCCTGGGAAAGGGAGGACTTCATGAATGTTTGAATATTTTGAATGATTCAACTTTTATTGAAATTTTTGAAATCATATCCATAAATATTTGATGCCAAAGATATTCTACGACTGCCAATGACAATTCAAGCTTGCATCCATGAAATAATGGGGGGGGGGGGGGGGCTCAGAAATAAGTACAAACGAATTCAGGAGTCATTTGAGAGCACATGGTATGTAAACTATCTGCACTGCATGTAACCTGGGACATAGTGATCTCCATCGTCCACAGATAAACTCCATAAAATATCCGCGCAGAATGAAGAACCCATTTTCTTCTTGATGTCGGGAGATTCGTTACATGTATGCACAACTTGCTGACAATTTGAAATATGAGAAAACCAGCCATGTAACATGGGGTATTGAATGGAATGCCTGTTTGAAAGCAGAGATGAATTTCAGCTGTATATTGAAAGATCTCATTGCCTGTATATGAACACTGCACCAAGAGAAACTCCATGACACTAATTTATATTCCTTTCCATACAATAGTTGAACCAATCTCTAATAAAAATATCTAAATGTCATCTTATCAGTTGTAAATCTACAATGAGGAATGATTTATGTCCTACAATGATCGTCACTATTTCTTTCGTCTGTATCTATATTCTGCTTCGTATAACTTGCTACAAATAACAACTTCACAGTTCCATAATAAATTGACTTACAGCAAGTAAAATGCAGTTTTTACAAGGGCATACATATATGTCGATCACAGATACCCATCATTTTTGCTCCTTAAATACCCTTACTTATTGAAACCCAATGCACTATGAACAACATAAAGCCTGAAAAGCCTAAAAACTCGAATATCTGATCAATTATTGCGCTTTCTAATTGCTAGCAGGTTACAAGAAACAAGGCCCTTTCAGTCTTCCTATTTTCTTCATGCAAATTTATTATATCGTAGAACTCTCTGTTTGACCACGATTAAAGTGGACTTTTCACCATCATTTATTTTTTCTTTTCTGAAATCTGAAAAAGAGCACTATAAAGCTTTATATCCCACAGAAGGAAAACATTTTGATGCCTCTGAGGCTCTTCATGATAAAAAATCTCATGAGAAAAATAGCATTTTATTTAACAGTACCATGAATGTGCTATGTTGTCCAATGAGTGCTTCAGGGTTGTTAAACTCCACCTAAACGTGTATGAGCCAACACTCTTATGGCCCTCCATAGATAATTCCATTATATGTTGATTAGCACTACATATCCTGCCCAAGCAAGTAAAGCATTCCGATAATAAAGCTCATGTATAGTTTTTGTAGCGAGAAGAAAACTTGCACGAGACTGGCTGAAGTAGTATATAGTGCCATGGTTGAATATAGTCTCACCCTGTGCCCCTTGCATTGAAAGTGGGAGACCATGTGATATCCATTCGTGATTTCCGGTGAATTCAAGAGTAAATATCGGAAAGGAAAGCGATACAGAGGTTAGACCCCCTGCCCTACACTAGGGCATGTCCACCCTGATGGCTGCCTGCACAACGATCACAGTGATTTTATGCTCGTCACATACATGGCACACTCATGGGTTTCGCACGTGTGCAGTCACTGTGCAATGTACATCAACGTTGTCGTTTAATGTACTTGTCCCATGATCTAAGAAAATTTCCTTTGCCCTTCCATTTATTGAATATTTCACTTGAGGAGGGAAAAAAAAACTTAACAGCATCTCAGTCTTGCTAGCATCTTGCTACATTGTACCAATTCATCTTTTAAAAGCAAAGAAATCTCACAAAGATTTTTTGAGGGCTTATCAAAAGTGTACATTACCTAAAAACAATCAGCAAATTCCCTCCTAAATTTGTTTTCTTCAAATTTTAAAAAGGGATTTCAAGAATGTCAGAACTGAACAAGGTGTTTCTACTAGGGATATCTTCTTGTTTGAGAACAAGAACTAGAATGAAAATTTCATGGTTTATGTAATCATGTCATCATCCAGATGACTATTCCCTTCCTAGTTATCTGTTGCTTCTCCGGGGGTAGGGGGGGGGAGGATTTTCTTGTGGGGAAAATTGCACATATTGCATTATTAAGGGTAGTTACTCAGTGTAATTCACAGCTGCTTTTCGGCAAATAGCATTGAACACAGACATACTTCAGCTTTTCAATGCTATTTTCCGGTTTTGCAGTACCAAGCATCACTACAGTTGCTTTTCCACAATTTCACATTTCGTAGCCTTCGGAGTAATACAAAAATATTCGGAATTATGAACCCTATGTAATTTTCAGCATTATGAATGTGTGTAAATTTGTGTTCCAGAATTATAAACCTTCAGAAAAATGAACTTTCAAAAAAAACAAGTGCCCCCAATCATCCAAGGGTAAAAGTGCAGGAGTACTTGTCCTAAAATGTGCTCATACCTGCTGAATCAATTTCTTCCACATTAAAAAATAAAACAAATATTATAAACGACAAGTTTTACTCTTAAAACATGATTTATGCCAATATTTCATAAACAGAAAGCTAAATAATCCAGCTATTTTCGCTTTTAATTTTGCTTAAATGGAATGAATTACAAGTTTTACCACAATGTGTTTATCACAAAAATGCCACAACCATTTGAAAAGGGAATGTGAAATGTAATCATCTTTCATTGTAAATCCTGTTATGATTATGATATATTGAATTTGTTTGAAAGGATTTATGAAGATATAAAACTATTTCTTCACCTTATAACTGCACGTAAATAAAATGAATTTCAATCATCATCCTTAATTAGTGGGTACTTGAAATTAAAGTAAAATCCTCGTAATACTCTATTCATAGATTGATAAATCAACCCTGCATTTTTTCAAGATTGAATAATGCTTTTAAGTGGTGACCACTGGTGAACATATGTTCTCATTCATGAATAATATCTAATATACAATTACCAAAGTTATTATGATGAACAGATCAAATATAATTCCTACAATTGTAAAGCAATATCGCTATCATTGTCTCCACTGTTGGCTAAAGCTAACTTGGCAACCATGTACACGATGTTAAGTCATAAATCATAGTAGAGTTTCAATTTTTATAGGTCAGAAAAGGCATGGCATCTGAACATTGTACCTAGGAAATGAAGATGAAGGAATGCAGAGCGCAAAAACAAACCTCTTGCAAAAGTGTCTTCCCAAGGGATCTAATTTTGAGATCAGGTAATTGGGGATCTAAAAGCACACTGATTAATAAAAGGTGAAAGAGATAATATATTAAGTTAAGTCATAAATCATAGTAGAGTTTCAAATTTTATAGGTCAGAAAAGGCATGGCTTCCGAACATTGTACCTAGGAAATGAAGATGAAGAAATGCAGAGCGGAAAAACAAACCTCTTGGAAAAGTGTCTTCCCAAGGGATCTAATTTTGAGATCAGGTAATCAGGGATCTAAAAGCACACTGATTAATGAAAGGTGACAAGAGATAATATATTAACCTCGAAGGTTCATCGCTCGTTAAACTCTCCTTCAGGATACGCGACGATTGCGTTACGCAAGCAAAAACGTCGGGGGAGAGGACGTTATGCGATCCGGCTTGTTAAAAATTTGACTGACATTTACGAGAAGCCCCACTTCAGAGACTAAATCCGGTAGGGTTCATGAATTACCCATGACGCTATAATTTAGGCGAGGAAGATATACTGTTGGCATGGGAATCCGCCGGATGAGAGATATTTGGAATAATCTTGAAAGGTTAAGGGATAATTGTGAAAGGTTATGCAAGGGTTGGGGTTTGGGGAATTGACTGAAGGAAAAACAAATACCTGTGATATACATTTTCTGTCTTCTTCCTAGAAACGGTTCTCTAAGTTAAATATGGCACAAAAACAACCATTACATTTTTAATGCAAGATTTGGGATAATCGTGAGAGGTTATGCAAAGGTTTGAACTTTGGGCACTGCTTGAAGGCTTGATATATTGGGAGTAAATACTTTTGTTTTCTTTTTGAAAAAAAAAAAAGCTATATAAAAAAAAATGATAAGATTTTAGAAAGATTTGGGATAGTTTTTGAAGTCAAGTATATATAACACAACAGGACCTTAAAGAAAAAAAGTTTATGGAAAATTCTTTGAAGGGTAATAAAAGACTTTGGGTTTTATGCACAGACTGAAAGAAAAATATAACCAGTTATCCTTTTTTATATTCCTCAGAGATAACTATTTACATACAAAAAACAAAAACAAATGAATCACATGGAAAAAAAAATGACTTGATCTGTATTATATGTTATCACATAATTTATCTTGTCAGCTTTTATATAACAATGCATAAAAGTCAATACCCTTACAGGCAGCCATAAAATATCAGAGGTGAGGATACTATATGAAGTTCAATAACTGCATATGCAAATTGCATTAAAAGGCATCAACATGGAGACAAAAATATGATTGTGATATGCCACTTTTCTTTCTTGTAATGGCATTGGGAAATTTCTTTACATTTTAATTTCATCCAATATCAGGATATTTCAAACAATTAAGGGAGTGGAATAAAAATGGGATAGTGTACAGATTGCTGAAAATTTAGATCCTAGCATTTGGATCGATTAATGGTTGTCAGTATTTTCATAACTTCTTGAATACTAAGCCCCAAATAATGCCTAAGGCTCATAGGAAAGACATTTTAACTGAAAAGAACACGATTATGACATTTGAATTTGCACTTTGGTTTACAATTTGATTAAAAAAAACATTGAAAGCTCACACATTTACTTTTCCTCATTAAAAGAACTCATCTTACTCTTCAACTCCCCCCCATACGCTTCTTTCATTGCACATTAAAGAAATGAACCTCACGCCAGCTCAGAATGCATCTCGCTGCATCGATTCACGAAGCTGCTGCGGCGAATTCCATTCATGTAGAGAGAACATCTCATGCGTAACATGCAAATTCTTGACAACAAAGGGATGATTTATTCGTAGCTATGTCGTGGATGACCTTTCTGTGACAGTTTATGCATCGCGTTATGCAAACAGAACATAAATCACGGTTGGAAGGAGCAATATCTTGCCTCATTTTTTCCCCTATCTACTGTTTTTTAAAGCAAAAATGCATATTTGCAACTAGTAAAAAAATAATATATGTATATGTATATATAATTTTAGAATCAAAATGTAAATGTAATCAGTTTTTTTTCGAAAATGCATGTTTAACCTATTTTAAAGCCCCAAATTAAATTCAATTAAAGCATCTAAAATGCAAAATGCTTTCTGGGTTATTTTGATAAGCGAGAAGAATTAGATTGAAGAATTGGAAGTTAGCTGAAGAAACATTCAGCTTAAAAAAAAGAATCTTTATTCATGTTTCATTTTCTGCTTAAAACAAAAAACAGACACAGAGATACAGCAGATGAGAAAAATGTATGTATTTTCCAAAAATGTAAATTAAACCTATTCCCAAACAAAAATTATTATACCACTATGCTGAGCTCTGGGACAAAAATCTAGGTCATTTTGATTTTCTTTTTGAGAAGGGAATATGGTTGGAGAAGTAGTCAGTTGAAGAAGCATTAAGTTTTATTCTCTTCTTGTTCTTATCACCCGCTTTGAAAATATAACAGAAATAGAGATATAGTAGATAAAAGAAAAAAAGTATACACTACTGTATTTTCAAAATGTTAATCTCACCCATTTCAAAGCAAATGTATATATGCCCAGTTTTTTTTTAAAGAAGAGAATAAACAACTTCTGGGTCATCTTGATAAGAGGGGAGAATAAAGTCTGGTGAAGTAGTCAGCTATGAAATAAGCATTCAGTTAAAAGAATTATTATTCATGCTTTTTAAACAAAAAAAGTTTTGAAAAAAATACAAATAAAGATACAGTAGATGGAGAAAAAATAAACATGCATGAGTTTTTTCTTCATACATGTAACATGTGACTTTGAGCAAAAAGAAATAACAAAATAAATAAATTTATAAAAAAACAATGTTTATCTTTGACAAGAGGAGAGAGTAGGGTTGGGGGAAAAGACAGCTCATTCAGCTTTAAAACAACCTCCATTTGTGGTTCTATTTTCTTTTGGGAAAAGAGATCGCAAGATTTGAAAAAAAAATAGAAAATTAAGAGAGACAAAAACAACAACAAAAGATGAAGAGAGGAGAATTGGCATTTTGATACTTGGCATGAACTTTGTATGTACATGTATGAACCCCTCCAGGCATATAGTGGCTTTTATCTCCATCTCTCTATCCTTCTCTCTCTCTCTCTCTCTCTCTCTCTCTCTCTCCCCCTCTCTTTTCTCCCCTTTTCAATCTTGGCATGGATACAGAAGAAAATGAATTTAAAAAAAAATAAGACCTTAAGAGGTACCATGCTTTCAAACAGATTTCCTTTCAGGGTCGTGAACCAAATAACTGAAAAACCATGATGTTGTCTCAATCTCTCTCTCCCTCTCTTTCTAATCTATGAACTTCTCTTACTCTTCCTGTGGAGCTCTCACTTTCTCTCTCATTCACTTACACTATTTCTCTCTTTGTTTCTCATCCTCCTCTCGCTCACTCTCTCTCTCTCTCTCACCCTCTCTTTCTCCCTCTGTTTCTCTTTCTCTCTTTTACTTACTGTTTCTCTTTACATTTCTTTTTCATCCCTCTCCTCTCATCATCTCTCTCCCCTCTCTCTCCCCTCTCTCTCCCCCCCTCTCTCACTATCTCCAACTCTCTCTCTTTCTCTCTTATTCACTTACCTGTTTCTCTTTAAATTTATTTTCTCTGTCCCTCCTTGTTTCTCATCCCTCTCCTCTCACTCTCCCCCTTTCTCTCTCTTTCACTGTCTGTTTATTTCCCTACACAGTTCTTGATCTGTCCTTCTCATCCCTTCTTCCATATCTCATCTATCCCCCTGCCTCTCTCTCTCTCTCACTCATATGTTTGCTTTGCCCCATTAGAATCAATGCCTGCCCCAACTCTCCCAGGTGAAAGGAAAACATCACGGCCATCTTGTTTCAATAAAGAAAGGAGAAAAAAAATGAAAGAGAATGAGGTGGGCAAAATAGAGTAATACACAAAAGGACGTATAAGGTCTTCGTGAAAAGAGGCATCAAGTTACATCGTGCGATGGAGAGAACGAGAAAATTTGTGACCTAGCTTGTACAAAGTGGGTGAAAATGTCCCTAGACTATGCTGAGTAATTTTGGTAAATAACGGCCTACACAATTTCTTTCCAGTTTTATTTGATTATCAAAGGGTGAAAACATGTTTGTTTTGTTTTGCACTTGTTTATTTTTCTTACATTTGTTTTTGTTTGTTTTTTGTTTTGTTTTGCTTGTTGACTAATGTAATGAAATAAAAAGATGTGAAGGGTAGTACAAGTATTTCTTTTATTTTTTACATTCCCCCCCCCCTCCCCTTTCTTTGAATGGATTATAAATCATGCAGGCTAAAAATAAAGTCTCAAACAAATTCAACTTAAAGGTTTGAAACAGGATTCTATAGCATGGTTTTGTTTGATTTCACTTGGTTTTCTTATACTCCAAGTAGTTTTTAAAAGATAATTTTGACCCCTATCCTAAGCAAGTTTTCAAATTGTATTACTAACTATGAACTCAAGACATAACAGGAAAAAAATTTCTCCTTTTTGCTTACCTAATAAAAAAGTTCTGGCAATATTCAAATATGATTTAAAGAATAAAATGCATAGGTCACAATCTTAAGCATTCCTGACTGTAAAAAGGCTAAACAGCATTTCTGTTAAGGTGTTTGTGGTCATGTGGTCAGGACATTAGGCTTGTATCACAATGTTCAGGGTTCAAATCCCTGGTACATCACTTGTGTCCTCTGGCAAGACCTAATACACATTTGCAATGCTTGACCAATGATAGTTAGTGGTATCTGGTATGATCTACCTCTTGAAATGTACTTCGCTCCGATAACAGTCATCAAAACTTGAAATGGGAAAATATAAATATTGCTCTACATGGAATTCCACAGGGACTTTAAAGGTGGTCTCATAAAAAGTATCTTTCACTATTTCAATTTATTGCCAGATGATATGAAAGATTGTATCATAAAACTATTATGATGTGAAGGATATCAAATAAATACTCATTTATGTGGGTATATTTTACAATCAAAATGTAAAAACTTAAGTTTTTGGTCCCTGAAAACAGTGTGAACGCAGCATCACACAGTGCCTGCACGCGTAAAAGCAACAGGAATTCTATCAATTGTGCCATAAACATGTTCGAAGAAGCATTGTGAATGTCATGCGGGGAGCTGTTGGCGTGCAGGGGTCATAGAGTCGGGCTGAGTTTAACCGTTCTATATTGCGTTCCTTTCAGACATTTACACTAAAATCATAAAAGGAATATCACATTATCTCACACACGCATATCTTTTTATTTAAGGCAGACAATGTGCGACTATACTTGATCAGTTTCATGCCAATTCTCTTTTTGCTACCAAAACTAGAGGCCACCTTTAATTCATAATGTGCTTTCATGCTACATGAGAATGTAATATCAATATTTTTCATTCTGTGACATATTCCCTCTTTCAGCACTGCGAGTCACATCATTGTGAAATTGAAAACCGGGCAAGAGATAAAGATTACTAGGAAAGAGACCCCTTTAGGTCATTCATTAGCAGAGGAAGAGACAACCCCATCTAGGCTTCTTTCAACCAATGAGTAGGCCCCTTTACACTACAGTCTAACTGCGCGAAATTGTGTTGAAAGTTGCAAACTTCCAAAACACTGCAATGACACGCGCAGCCGCAGATCCAGGATTTGGAGGGGGGGGGGCACAAATGGCAAATTCGAAAATAGAGGGGGCGCAGACGACCATTTTTTTTAGACATACAGCTATATCAACATGTACATGTATGTTCAATGTGTGATTCTCAAAAAAAAGAGGGGACGCGCACCTCTTGCGCCCCCACCTGAATCGCTCACTGCAATGCAAGTGAAATGTTTTCAGAATGGTAACAAAAAATGTGACACTGCAGCATGAGAAATGCAATAAGCCATTTATTTCACAACTTCTTCTTTATACTGGTATGTTTAATAGCAATATTTAAGTTGTCTGTAGTGTAGTGTAAATTAACCTAATTGTGAAATTTCTCAGAACAATAATTGGCAAGTTGATATTTGGGAGGGTATTCAACAACCATGCAGTTGCCTCAATGCTGACACTAGCCCTATGACCTTTTTATTCAGAGATGACATTCTAATTGGAAAATAAAGAATACACATCTTTGCCCCTTAAAAAAAAATCTCCAGGAAAACATGGCAATGCCAGGTAGAAAATTATCAAAATTTTAAAGGGGGGGGGGGGGATTAGCTGAATGTTCCTACAATGACCTAAAGGTTTGATCTATTGTCTAAAACAAAAGTAATGGTGAATTCGAGCCTTTAGGTCTCATTAAACTTTTGAGGATAGTATCTCATTTTTACATTGGTGAACACATTTCTTGGGATCCCATACAAAATGTTACCTTTTAAAGTCTCTTGGAGCTTTTTCATTTTCCAATGGAAAAAAAAAATGGCCAGCTGATGCCTCATCCCCTTGGTACACTGAAAAGGCAGGGCTGGATACAGCATTAAGAAAAGGGGGCGGTCTGCCTTTTCATGTGTCTATTTTACCCGAAAAAAAATTTGCTGACAAGTAAAAAAAAAAAAGAAAAAGAAACACACAAAAAAAAGGTCCTCAGCATTTTCAGGTTTCTATTTTACCTGAAAAATTTGCTGACAAGCAAAAAAAAAAAAAACAAAACAAAACAAAACAAAACAAAACAAAACAAAACAAACAAAAAAGGGGGTCCTCAGTTTCAAAAGGGGAGGGGGGTGCAGCCAATTTGCCCCCCTTGATCCTCCCCGGAGAGGGGAGTAGTTTCTCTTACACAGCTGTACTCACTTGGCAGTATCATATTGAAACTGAATGGTTTTGTGCAACACTCATGCATCACAATCACAATGTCGCTGACGTGTACTTTGCGCAGATTGCGCAGTGCGGCACAGCGCGGCACAGCGCAGCATATGCAACATGTGAGGGTCCAGGGAGACTTCTGAAATACGCTGTGGGATTCTGGTGATGCAAAACCGTGCAATCCCTTCTAAAAATTCTTATTTTGCTATTTAGAAACAATCACATGACTTACTTATACCGGTACACACGATCACACGGCTTACATATAAACAATCACATGACTTACATGTTACGAGCTTTCTTCTGAGTCTCCGTCAGTGAGTTGGGCGTGAAGACATCCTCAAAGGCACTCTCCTGATTGGCTGCGGGTTGCCCTGGCAACAAGGGGGAGGATGGAAGAGGCGGGGCTCCTGCTTCATCTTCCTCCTTCACTGAGGCGAAGATGTTGGAGTTGGAGTTGTTCGATTTGGCGCCGGCCGGCTGCTGCTGGCGTATCCGCATCAACTGGTCGTCGCCCACCGAAAACGTTCGTCTCGCTTTCTGCAGGGGGGAAAACAGCAATTATTGTCTTGAATATCACATATCTTGTCAGAATGATTTAATATTTGACAGCAAAGTGATAAATTGATTGTAAAAGGTCTGAATCAAATTAACTACTAGAAATTCAAAGCATGATGGTTAAGCAGTCCAAATTATAAATAATACAATTACAAGAAAAATTTATAAACATCCATTCTCCTTTTCCACCTCCTCCTCCTCATCATCATCATCACCATCATCAACATTAAAGTCACCAAAATTATCATCACCATTTTATCATCATCATCATCAACATCATCATGACCACCATAATCATCATCATCATTATCATCATAACCATTATCACCACCACCATAATCATCATCATCATCATCATCATAAGCATTATCACCACCACCATAATTATCACCCTCACTATCAGTATGCTCAATCCTTTCATTAAGCATTAAATCACTATCATCTAAGCATTGGTACAAGATGCAATTTTACAAACAGGTCTATATCAACATGCATTTGCCACTACAATCATAGTCATTATGATAGGATGCCCTACATGTAGTGTTAAGTTTGCGTCATAAGCAGAAATAATGTCAAAAACACTTCCGACATTAAATTCCCTCACATACAAAATAATATATGTTAACATAACATTTTTTTGTGTGTATGCTTTCACAAAAAAAGAAAAACCAACAACAAAAATGAATATGGCTTGCTGTCAGGCCCCTTCAGAAAAAGTACCATGGTTACCATGACATTTAGACGAAATTACAATCAAAACCATGAAAGTACCATGCAAGTACTATCATATTACCATGATTATGGTAATTTCGTCAAATTCCCATCGTACCCAAGGAAATTTTTTTTTAACAAGGGGCACCAGTGCAATGTGGGAATTACTCTGAAGCAACACATTGACTGTCATCATTCTGAAAAGCACCTTCTCAAAACTAGGAGAAATCATCACCGTCATCTATCTATCTCGATGCTCTCTTTTCCTCTCAATGTTCTTGCCTCTGCATGGCAGCTATAGAAATTCATCACATTAATCAATATCATTCACTACTCCCACACCATCTATGCCCGCGGTATATTATATTGATCATCGCAATCATTAGACATTACTGTAAATGCCAAGGTGTCTTATATAGCAATGACTCTATTCAATATACAAGTGTACAGTGTATGTTTATTATATACGAGCAGAAATCCAAGGAAAAAAAAAATCCCCCCCCCCCCCAAATACTGCAAAACAGCACCTTCGCCAAAAAATTCACACTTTAAGAGGGTCATTCAATGAAGTAAACAAAATGATTGAGGAAGTATTCTTGGTCAAGAGCAATTATCATCACCATTATGATCATTTTCATTATCATCATTATTGTTGTTGGCATCACCATCACTCTCCTCGTCATCGTCATCATTACTCAAATGATGACATATCAAAGATATAAAATTGTTATATGAAGAACAAGTATCATTTTTTTTTTAGTGCAACACATGCATGCTAACCCTGGTTATGATAATACATCTCCTACTAATCCTGACTGAACTTTCTTTTGAGTGGGGCCTTTAATTGGGTAGGCCTTTAATGGCCACAAAGGAAGTGATCTAGAAAGAAGCATTCTTGGTCAAGTGTAAGAAGTCTTGTATACAGATAAAGGTCAAGCCTCAAGAGCATCCAATCATCATCATCACCATCATCATAACCACCATATTATGTTTAATTTAAAAAAAAAAAAACCCACAAACATATATCATCTTTCTGACCAGAAATTATTTTCCTTGAAAAAGTCCTGATGATAAACATCTACCTTAATTCCATCCAATTTTATCTTCTTTTTAGCTGTGCCTTTAATGGGGTGGGCCTTTAATGGCGGCAAAGGAAGTGATCTAGAAAGAAGCATTCTTGGTCAAGTGTAAGAAGTCTTGCATACAGATAAAGGTCAAGCCTCAAGAGCTCTTGATTGGGGGCCGGCTTTACACAAGACTGGATGGAAGGTGATGTTATTAATCGATTGATAAAAGGGAGGAAGAGAGAGAGGGATGAGAGAGAAAGAGAGAGGAGGGGGAGAAAGAGAGAGAGAGTTGGGTAAGACTGCATAGATGTTATCAATCGACAAAGAAAAGAGAGGAAGGGAGGGAGGGAGAGAAAGAGAGATAGAGAGAGATGGGGAAAGAAAAGGGAAGAGACAATATAGGATATGTTATTAAATGACTGATAAAAGGGAGAATGAGAGAGAGAGATGAGGGAGGAAGCAAAATGAGAGAAAGGAGATGGAGAAAGAAGGGATGGAAGAGGGGCAGGAGGAAAGAGAGAAAGAAGGAGAGGGAACAAGAAAGAAAGAGGGAGTGACTGTAAGGGAAAGATGAGGGAAAGGGAGAAACACTGGAGAAAGCTGAAGAGGAAAGGGAGAGTGTTAGAGAGATAAGAAGAAGGAATGGGAGAGACAGAGAGGGAGAGAGTAACAGAAATGAAGAGAAGGAGGCCACTAATCCACACCTTTTATATCAGGGGGGTGTTTCACAAAGAGTTAAGTTTGATGAATGCGCATCCGGTATTTAACGCGTAATCTCATTGATAGACTTCCAATAGTGCGCGTCCCCTGAGCATGATCTGACCAATGGGTGATGCATAATATAAAGCACGCAAGTAGGAATTTAAGTGCGACTTTAGTCAAATTCCTGAGCATGATCTGACCAATGGGGTGATGCGTAATATGAAGCACGCAAGTAGGAATTTAAGTGCGACTTTAGTCAAACTTAAATCTTTGTGAAACACCCCCCTGGACAACTTTATGAAAGAATTTTATAGAATCTATAAATATGCCAGGTTGTATATCACAAATGCTTTTTGGTGTCCTTTATGAAAACATATTCTCATGAATTTCTATTCATTTCAATTCATTTCTTTCTCTCTCTCTTTCTCTTTCTCTCTTTCTCTTTCTCTTTCTCTCTTTCTCTCAATCACTCTTTCCTACACTTGAAAATTTAAATGCTAGCTGTCAATGGGATAAATACTGTCTCAATGATAATATGCAGTTAGAAAATAAGCATTTCTTATATAGAAAAAACTACACATGTATACAATATTTCCTGTATTCCAAATGAAAAGGAAAGTCTTGCACTGATAGATGATAGAAGAATAATAATTAAACAAAATAATAGCTTCTCCTACCCCATCTAATATTGCTGAATTACCAAAGCAAAATAGAAAGCAATGCACACTCTTTTGAACAGACACCTCAATCAATATTCAATCTCATCCATCAATGTCTCCCTCTCTAGGCAATAAACCATATAGTATTAACATGTGAACAACTGACTCTCAGAAGGAGCAGAGGGACAATAACTTAATACTTTGTATCAAGTCAAGAACATTCAGGTGGAAACCATAGAATTAGGATTTTACTTTTCCCAAATGTACTAGGTGTTGAATAAGAAGAAGACCTTTTTTTGATAATTAATAACTCAAAACTCACATCAGAACGAGGTTTTCACAGTGCAGTTATAATCATGATAACAATAATAATAATTATAAAAAAAGATAAAAATAACAATAACAGAACAATAATAATAATAAATAAAAATCTGTGCACTTGATAAATCCATCGTGCATCACATGATGAAATGCAATTCCAGATGGCTTCATGTAAATGAGCAAATTGTCATGGGAAGGGGGGGGGGGTGGATATCTGATATCATAATAGTACTACTATTGCTGAGACATCACATAGAAAATAAGTGTACTGTATTTTGATGTCAGGAATTCTGTGCGCATCTTTTGTCTTAGGTGAATTGATGTCATCCTTTTGGTGATTTTGTATGCTCATAGTTCATATAATGCACTGCCTGCAATTTTTATTTGTTCAAATGAAATAATATGTCTATGCTTTGTGAGTTTACCAAAGAGGACAGATATAGACAAAATATATACCGCCTCTGTTCGAGTGTCTTGTTAAACTATGGTGCCTTCAGTGACCAGAATGCAACTACATTCAAACCTGTCTTAGAGGCCACCTCTCTATAAAGGCCACCTGTCTATATACCGATCCGAGAAGTGATTTGTGGGCAGCGCCATTACTGTGGCGTCCCCAAGTTAGTGAGTATCATAGTGCATATGTAACTCTATGGTTGGGAATGGATTTCTCTACTCTGCTACCAAAGATCATAAAGCACATGCTTTATGAATCTTTGCGCACTTAAAGGCATTGGCTAACTTTGTGAGCAGTTGATTTTAAAAATTCTCAAACTAAGATGAAACATGTGTATGAGTACTTGTATTTGTACTCAGAAACCCTGAAACCAACCATAATTTGAAATGAAAAACTGTTAGTAAGATGCAAATGCTGATTTTATTAGTGTTGGTCTCATGAGACAAATAGCTAGAGGAGCATTTTCAACCAATTAAAAAAAAACCCCATTGGCTTCACCTCTCTCCCTGTACTATACACGATATGCATACCCACACATACATACACCACCGTACTATACATGATATACATACACATACACTGTTCAGGTGAACTCTGTACACATGCACGCTCCTTATGTCCAGTCTGTGCAACCGACCACTATATTTTCTTCAAACATTGGTTTACATTTTTAGTATTTAAAAATACTTTCTGTCGACATTATATTTTGAAACCTTCAGACTGGTATTTTTAAACTATAACTCTTGCATTTATACCACTGTAAAGTAGCAAAATTTTAAAAAATTCTCACAATGTTAGCCTTTTTAATACTTTAACCCATTCGTGACAGAGGTCCACATTTTGTGGTTTGGCCTAATATCTTTTGATGCAAAGCCCTAAAAATCATACCAAATACATGAGCAGAAAGAGCAAAAAATTCTACACAAACTGGGCCCATTTTGGTTGCGTCAATATTCGTTGTTTGATGCTGAAAATTTTTTAAAGGAAAATAAACATTAAAATCCTTATATTGGCAATGTGATAGAAAGTTTATAATCACCGTTTTCCCCTGCAAATTGGCAACTTTTTGACTTCTCATCATAATTTCTGTCAATTTATATTCATTTCAGATACATGACGTTTTATAAGAAAAATGTAGCAATAAAATAAAAATGTTGGTGTTGCCAACTTGAAGAATAAAAGCTGATCAAATTAGGCTTTAAATAATTCCTGTCACGAATGGGTTAATGCAGTTGCTGGACACTGTGCTAACTCTATATGGGAACACTGCAGTTTTGGCTGATCATCTGCTGCCCTCATGGATCAGCCGGATCGCTCTATAGTTACCTCTTACATTGTCTCCCATGAAGAAGAATTATGTGTTACAGACCCTGCCTTTAGCAGCCACTTCTCTGCAGTGGCTTCTTTTCTGTTTGCATTGGGTGACCTTAATAGACAGGTTTGACTGTATTTTCATTCACTTCACTTCTGGTACCATGGTTGCAGCGGCTTAATTTTCCCTAAATTCGCGAATACGTCTGAGCTAAAATTTCCTCACAATAAATGCCTGTATTTAAAGTACAGGAGCATCATTCAAAATATGAAAACAATAGCCAATGTGTCAAAAGTGACCCCAAAAATCGCTAAAATATCTGTACAATAAAATATTGGCTCATGCAGTAACATACATGTTGTTTCAAAAGTGCTTACATAACTACAAATGAATATAAGAGTCAACTTATGAAAAAAAACTTAAGCAATAAACAAACATGAAATTGAAAACATACATAAAAACACAGTTTGTTATATAAAGTTATACAAATAACCTTTCGTGTGACAAGAGTGCCAATCTGCACAATAAAAGTTTCCGGTCTTAATTAGCTACATGATTACCCCTTAAAGGGGGCACCCAAAGCTGAAACAATTTTAGTTCATTTAAAAGAGCATGATTTTATTAGCAGAAAATCATCTGCCTAAAGTTTTTTAAAAAGTCGTGTTGCCAAGGAAACCCCCAAATGTGTTAAGATTTCAGGATATTTTTGACCCCTCAGCTGTGACCCAGTTTCAACTGGGTACCCACTTTGAAGTCAAAATGACGTCAAAGTGGGTACCTTGTCGCGCACTTCAAGCAAAATGCGCGCAAGGTATAATACATATTGTACAGTCTAGCGCGCAGCACAACTGCAATGCGCGAAGCTGGGTACCCACTTTTACGTCATACCTCATACTCAATTTTTTGGGTCAACTCTTGACTTTTTATGAGAAAATTAGCCAAAATGCATTGATTTCAATTGAAAATCATCATATTTGCAATGTTATTCTTCTTAGAATTCTATTCTCGATCATATATCCAAAAAAAAAATTACCATTGTGTAATCACTTTAATCCCCTGTAGACTGGAAACTGCAAAATAAATCTGAATATCTTGTGTATATCTACCTTTTCAGAAATACTGTGGCAGAATGTTGTTATTTGAATGGCACATAATATTTGAATAAAATAGTGAGTGTTGGGGAGTCACAGAATTATACAGGAAGATTGTTCCAAAGCTTGGGAACACACAAAGAAAAGGCAAGATCGCTATAATAGTTGGTATCACAGCGCACATGTTTCAAGTAACTTTGGGGTAAAAAAATTTGAAAGGGGGATATTTTAAGGTTTGCGTACCTATGGTAGTAAGCCAATTGATTTCCGGGGGGGGGGGGGGGGGGGGCAAAAGCCAGACGTGACCCCTGACTGTCCCAGTAGATGAGGATCTAATACCGTTTTCAATCATTCTCCCACTTTTAGTCTGCACTACAACAGTCTGCACTACAATAGTCTGCACTACAATAGTCCGCACTGAGCAGTAAAATTTGCTTTCAGTAATTCACAGTAAACCGCACTTCTTTTACGAGGACCCTTTCAATAAATCAGTCCAAAAAGGAGTAACTGTCATGGTAACTGAACACTCCCACATGTACATGATGTCATCTTCTGGTCAGAGCAGAAGAGATTATGATATTTCATGCAATGTGTGCCCAAAGACAGGTGCTGAAAACAGTGATATTTGACCATGAAAACAATTATAGGGGGGACTTTGGTACTGCTCCTTTCAATAATTCTTTGGTCTGCACCTGTTACACTCCTGGTCCGCTCCCCGGTGCTTGTAAAAGCAGCTCCAACATATTGCAGACTATTTTGGGCCACGCCGTTCAGTAATTCAAAATTTTACGACT
Source organism: Echinometra lucunter (assembly GCA_029962745.1). Classification (NCBI taxonomy): domain Eukaryota; kingdom Metazoa; phylum Echinodermata; class Echinoidea; order Camarodonta; family Echinometridae; genus Echinometra; species Echinometra lucunter. Next base: position 17,270,888 of record CM057165.1, on the reverse strand, counting down.
TAGTGCTGGCCTGGTTTGGACCAGCGATTTATTGAAAGGGGTAACTTACCTCCAAAGCTGCATCACTAAGGTACTTCATGACCATCCAGACCACATGTGAGAAATGGATGCGACTCACGACCATCTCACTCCCTTGCTTCGGTTTCTCTTCCCGACCGCCAGGCTTCTCCTCACTCCCTTCCGCTTTACTCTCCTCAACAGCACTATCATCCTCACAAATAGTATCTTCGTTGGCCTTACTGAAGCCACCAGTATGCTCTTGTCCAACTTTGTGTTCAAGATTGCGACCAGAGTATTCATCATTATCATTGGCATCTTTGCCAACATCAGCCTCAGCAGTGCCTGCACCATTACCAGCCTCTTTGTCCAACACTATTGCACTACCGTTATTTTTATTTTCTATCCCCTGAATACTACTATTTGCACTATTTTTTGCACTACACTGATTATCACTGAAAGGATCCACTTCAACAGAATCTTCAGCCAAAGTTGTTCTGTCATCTGAGATTGGGCCCTGCGATTCCACAGAGTCAAGTTTACTATCTTCGCTATGAGAACTGTTTGAGTGATTGGACTGTTCATTATTCGAAGGAAAAGTACCGAATATCCAGTCAGTATCTAAAAAGGTTTTAGAATTATTGCAGAGATTGTTATTACTACTGTCATTGGCACTGAGTGAAAAGTTTGGAAAGTCATTCTCAGTTTCATCATTTTCAGCAGAGTCTTTAACCTTGTTTGAACCATCAAGACTAGAATAACAAGCTTGGCCAGTTAAGGAGTCATCACACCCTTCTAAGTCACTCTCAGAAATCTTGGCGCTGACAGGTTTCTCAGGTTGAACTGCTCTTTGTACTTTAGGAGTAGATGTGGACAAACAATCAGTCTTTTCTAGAATGTTGTCAACTGTGGCGAGTTCCTCCTGTAAACAGGTTTCCATATCCAGCACCCCACCCGGATGATTATCATCACCATGGGAATTGGGCTTTTCATGTTTAAGCATTCGTCCAGTTGCATCTGAATCACTTCCAGATAACTGACTGACTTGACCACTACATATCCTATTTTCCTTTCCTCCACCTGTATTCAACTTCCCAACATCTGACCTATTTCCTTCTTTGGTGCCACCTTGCTTTGTTGCTTTAGTCATGCTACCCTTTGGTGATTTCCCAGATCTGATGTCATGTAGTACTTTCCTGAAGATATCTTTGAAGGTGTTTTTGTCCTTCATCACTTCTTCAGGTTCACTTGTGACAACACTGTCAAAGAAATAATAGCTCTCCAAGTTGGTAGCATTGTTACTGTTCGTCTGGGTCACTGAAGTCTTTGTGGCCGATCCAGCCTTTTCTTCAGTTGCTGCCTTTGATATAGGGTCACCAGGCTCCTGGAGGGTATCTCTGTGGCCCTGTCCAAACTCATGTCCATCTCCTCTGTCCCTTCCTGGGGTCTGGCAGTCACCAGTCAATACTGCACTTGTTTCACTTTCCTCTGGATGAATCGTGTAGGTTCCTTCATCGCTGAAAGATAGTGGCCTCTCCCGTGGCAAAGGACTCACAGAGTAACTTTTCTTGTGACTCATGACTGCAACAGGGTTATTCTTGAGATCCTTCAGTATCATCCATGCACATCAATGTCACAAGAGTTGACAAGATTACAAAAGAGCTACAAGGATAACAGAAGAGCTACGTGAATTTCAATACCCCATTCTTTTCCAAGCCTCAGAATTCCCATTTTGGAGTTGAAGAAGAGTTCCTAATGTGTTGTGAGCAGTGTCTACTGATGGTGACAACAATCAATAATTACTTCACATAAGGCTAAGATATGTCTTCATGGCAGAGTTGGTTTGATGGTGTATGGCACATCCATTCAATTCAGCATACTAATCTGCAGCAACAAAGTGACAATTACAGAGTCATGTCTCCACTACAAGTTTATGAATCTTTTCAAAACAAATCTTCGAGAGTAAATGAAAAAAAAAATCTCATCACGCTAAAAGAGAAAATGTGCTATCTATTCAACAGGCAATTCCCTCGGCAGCAAACGGCAAAGAATGATGACAATGTCTATTAACTAGTTAGCCAGGAAGAGGCTACACCTCATGTCACTACTGAATCATCAATACTTTCCTACAGGCCTGAACAGCTGCTTAGGAAAACTTCTGCCTCATCAAACCCAAACATCATCCAGCTGTACATCCAGGTTAATAGGCGCTAATCCATCTCACTTGAAAGGGGAGGCATCATTTCGGGATTTCCCATGAATTATGCACAGAGGACAACATATCCAAGAGAACATGAAGGATCACCCCCAGACAATGTCGGTAGTGACATCTGATGGAAGACATACAGACAACTAGATGCTAATATCCATCTTGATCGTGAGGGGGATTGCATCATTTCAGGATTTCCACTGAATTATTCAAGAAGGACAGCATGTTCAAGAGATGGAAAAAGATATCGAAAAGGACAAAGTAGAGGCAGTGTGACCCAGTGACATCTGACAAAAGACGCATTCCCAATGCAACATTTAAACTTTAGACTCCTCAGCAAAGCAGCTACCAACTAATACCCACAGTCCTCATGCAGGAGTAATCTCGATGAAGCAATGGTTTGATTAATATCGAAACCAAAACTGGAAAAATTGAGGTCTTCTGAAAAAATGAAGCCTCCTCTGACAATGACAGCAGGAATGCAGGCAGAATGAGCCAATGTGGATCATTCATTATCACCTTAAAATATATACAACTGTCGAAGCCAGGAGCAGATAAATACCATGGATTATAAAGGCACTTGCAGCTATAGCACACAACCCAGACACTAGCAAACATTAGAAATGCTCTTCCTATCGTACCACGAAGAAAAGCATAAGAAAGACAAAAATAGAAAACTGCAGAATAAATGAACGTAAATATTGTAGAGCAGCCAAAGTCATTATGAGGTATTACATCAATAAAAATAATAATACCACAATTCATCATGAGTTATTAATGTATGAATCTGTTTCTGCACCCACAAACTGCCGTAAATCAATTGTTCAGGGTGAATCAAGCAAAGATATCATATTTGCGCAAAAACATTGAATTACCACTTGATTGCTTCATTCATTCTGGCATGAATCATTCATCGTTGGTATATCACTGATGCATGACATGTCTAATGTTTCGCTTAAAACTGTATCACTGTGATATATGCTTCATGGATGCAAAAAAAGAAAACTAAATTCAATCACTTTGCTTTATGTGACGCAATAGCTTCAGTTTATGGTTTGTCGCATCTAGACTTGCTTTAGATTAATATTTCCTGACATCATGAAGGAGAAATATGTTTTCTGTTCTGCTTTACTGAATGCACCTATTTATTTTCCTATTTAGTGATCAATACTGTCTAAATTCAGATCTATCGGTCTGGAACATGTTCCTCTAAAATGTTGCGTCTGGAAAGATATTCTATATTTTTTTCACTTTTTAAAAATAGAATGTATCAAGACATGAAGAAAAGTTAAACATCTAGAATATAAAATAGTCAAAAGAATTTCAATCAGGTTTGTTCTTCTTTCTTAAATTCTCAACAAAATCGTAGTCACATGAAGATTTAAAACACTCCGATAAAAGACATAAAAATATCAGATATTTTAAAACTTCAGTTCAAAGAATATATCAAAACATGAAAAAAAGGTAAATATCTAAGTCACAAAACAGTCAAAAAGAATTCCAATAAAATTCTTCTTCATTCTAAAAGCCTGGAGATAATCACAGTAATACTAAATCACAGGCAGATTTAAAAACACTCTGGAAAAAAAATAAAATCCAGAAGGCAATCAGCTTTGCAGCAAACCAGCAAAATCATTGTTGAGATTATAATTCCACGTAGAGACTGATCCTCACAAGCACAGAGGGGCAAAAAAGCGTAACTTTACAACTGGAAAGTGCCCTCGACCAAGGTCAATCACTGAATCTGTATCTCCGGTGTATCGAATACTGTTCAAATCAAGCTTTCGCGTCATGACATGACATGAATTCCTAATTAAGCAAATACAAGAGAGACAGAATATACAGCTTGTCAATGCAGGAGAATATACTTGCAAAGACTTCTATCGGTTAAGATCGATCCCATTCATCTGAATTTTCAAACTTGCACGATGATGGTCAATGCGCATCCAATGACTACCAGAACTTTGGAGAAACTAGCACAGTCCAAGTGAGACCGCTGAAAGATGACATATCCACTGAAAACAATTACAAACCATACCTGATGATCTCAATGTGGATGAACTGCCACGAAGCATTGTCCAAGTAACATAAATAAATGTGAAATGCTACAAAGATGCTTCATAAATGATTCCAGACAATCTTTTGGTGGACATAAAGTCAGAGATCATTGTCCAAGTAATATGAAACTGATGTCTTTCAGATGCTTCTGAAACGATTCAAGAGAACATCCTGGTGGACAACCGTCAAAGATCGGTGTAAACGCAACCTAAATAAATAAGATTTCATCTTGCATACTTCAAAAACAATTTAGAAGGCCTCTTGGTGGACGAACTATCACGGATCAGTGATGTGAGATAAACAAAGCTGAAATTTGCCCCAGATACTTTACAAACAATTCTGGAAAATACCTTTCTGCACTAACGTCTCCAACGAATCATTGTCGAAGTATAACCTTAAAATGAAATTGATGTCCCTCAGATGCTTCACAAGTGATTAAAAAAGTCCTGGTGGACGAACTCTCACAGATCATGGTAAATGCAACCCAAATACTACAAATGCAACCTATATAAATCTGAAATTCACCTCTGATGTTTCACAAAAGATTCTGTGGGGGAGTTATGAATGGCTCTCATGTTGAACTCATGAGAGGTACGGTACGGTGAGCTAACTGCTACACCGCTGAAGTTGGAAGCTCCTGTGTTTTTAATGTGTTAATCCAGACAGCTGTGAGGACTTTCGACACAGTGAAGAGACAAGGGGATGAGATACATGAGAGGAAGAGAGAGAGAGAGAGAGAGAGAGAGAGAGAGAGAGAGAGAGAGAGAGAGAGGGGGGGGGGAAGGGAGAGAGAGAGGGGGAAAGAGAATGAATATGAGAGATTGAGAGAGAACAAGACAGAAAGACTGAGAGTATAAAAAAGAGTGTATATATATTATGTATGAGAGAGAAAGAGAGTCTACGAGAGAAAAATATACACAGAGAATATGAGAGAGGAAGACAGAGTATGAAAATTTAAATAGAGACAAAAGGAGAGTATAATGATGAAAGAAGAGTATATGACACGGAGTATATGACACAGAGTATATGAGAGAGAGAGAGAGAGAGAGAGAGAGAGAGAATATACCACGAGAGTATAATTGACAGAGAGGGCTAGAAATAGAGAGAGAGAGAGAGAGAGAGAGAGAGAGAGAGAGAGGGAGGGAGGGAGGGAAATAAGACAGATCAAAGGAGATAGGAGCTCATCCTGGTATTACTCAGTAGGGGCTGGGGAATTGAGTACCTACAGGTCCTATTTCCACCATTTCCAGATCGCCTTCGAAAAATCTGTTCCACTTAAATTCTTCACCAATTTAAGACAGGAGTGGCAGTAGACAAAGATAGATGCATTCATGCCAGAAACAAAAACATTCACTCAAAAACCAATTTTTTTAAAGGAAAAAACACATTTTTATGAAAGATTTTGGAATAAGGTTTGTTTATATATTAAAAACAAGATCTATGGCTTCAGATATACAAAAATAAAACTCATGCACCCATATTCCGCCACAATCTAGACATGTCCCTGGGTTTGAAATTGAGTCTGAATGTAGGAAGTTAGACAAAAGTTTAAGTATTCCTTTTATCCAACAGAAGGTTCAACTGAGTGTTTGGTTTAACTGAATTAATGGAATACCAACAATAAAGTTTAAGAGATTGCTTTAAAAAGCAGGAAAAACATCAGAAAAAGTACTTCACATATAATAAGAGTGCCATACTTTGCAGTGTTGGTGAAAGAAAGGGATACCTAATTTTTTTTGTTGTTTGTTTACTAGAAATGGCTGTTTCATCAAAGAAGTATCAAACTGAATGTCTGGGTAACTTTGTACACTCATACTAGTGAGAAAGCTTCCCTATGACACTACTGGGTGAGGGGTATGGTGCATTAGACCCCAAATGGTTATCATGTTCACCTCAAGATCTGATCGGCTTCAGCAATAGCTGCAAGTCATCATGGGGACATCCTCTCTAAGCTAACCAGACAATATTAATTGAATGGGTTAAAGTAAAGGAAATAATAAGAATATTCTAGATTTTTATGGCACCTAATACATCTCATATGTCTCTGAGTCTAAGCTCTTTTCAGAAATATTATTACCCAGTCATCGGATTCAGGCTTGCTCGCACACAATGCATGCTCCTTCTCCGCTCCCTGGGGAGCATTCCAGGCAAGAAACTTTTGCAGACACTCACAATGTTAAACAGTCCACAATGACTTCTGCATCCTATAACAGGTACCTACTTAATATCTGGGCAAAAGCAATTAATGTCTTGCCAAAGGACCACTAGTGCCTCTTTGGAGGGCCCTCCTGGCCACCTCCACCACTTTGTGCACAGCAGGTGATTTTTTCCTAGCATAGTTTTGTCCATAGATCATTGCAATGTACACGAAAAAGAGTTACTTTTTTTGCAAGGTTGACCCACTCTGGCTCCCGGCTCTATCACCACAAGATCTCATGGGCTCCCACAATAGCTGCAAGTCATCTCATACGTCATTGCCATATTCTGCACCAATATTGCAACCAATATTGGGTGATTAATTGACTTCCTATGAGGCAGCCTTTATTCATTCATGGGTTTATAGTTTATTTTACCTAAATGATACGAAGAGGGCTCCACACTAACTTCTGGGGAATGGGGTCCATATTCAGATCAGAAAATTTAGAAATAACTGAGAATTCATGTCCTGCTGACATTGCTGACCCATCCTATTATCATGAAAACTACAGACAATTCTTAACAGGGGCAGACTGGCCACGGGGATTGTCGAAGTCTTCCTAGTGGGCCGCTGCATACATTTTTCTTGGGGCCAGTCAATTTTTGGTCCAAGAGTTGGTGTACATGTATACAGGTTGAATATGTCAGTCATGGTGAAATTCTACTTGCATTCTGGACCCTGTTTCATAAAACTTGTTATCAATAACAACTTGCAATAACTGTTATAAGCTACTGAAATCCTCGTATCCGATTAGCTGAGAGCAAATTCGTCATAGAAATGTGGCAGTTGTTACTGATAACAAGTTTTATGAAGCGGGGCCCTGCTCCCAATTTTGACCATGAATGTATTTTCCACAATTCTTATGACTGTCAGCTTTCCTTCAGTTTACCACATGCTCTGAGTACTTTTAAGCTCAAGCAGTACTTGAATGTATGCATGGGCACACCAATGATGATGATGATGATAATAATGTACTTCACTGGCTTCCACAATTCTCTTGACTAGTTTAAAGTTACCAAGCAGAAAGACTTGATAGAAGATGCTTGAGTGGCCATTGTGTTTCAGCAATAATAGCTTTACAATTGAAAAGGCTGCCCGGCCACTTCACACTCAACTCTTGAGCTCTGAAAATTCTGAAGCACTTGAGTTGACTTCCAATCTACAGATATCCATTTCATATCATGCGTTTTAGCAATAGCTTTACAATTGGAAAGGCTGACCCACTTTACACTCACCTCTTCAGCTCTGAAAATTCTAAAGCATTTGAGTTGACTACCAAACCAAAGATAGCCTTGCCATATCATGTATTTTAGCAATAGCTTTACAATTGAAAAGGCCACCCCACTTCGCACTCAGTTCTGAACCTACTGCCTACTGCAGCCAGGGAGTCTATGTTGTACACACATTGAGAATATGAAAATTTGGTAGTCAGCGGGGTAAGCTCTGAATATTTTGAAGCTTTTGAGTTGACTAAAAATCTGGAGATATCCGTTTCATATCTCTTTCGTGGTACATCTGAACAATCCACAGAACATTTGCTGAGGTGGCCTATCCTGGATGACCAATGCTGCATGAAAGACCTGGGCCCTTTTCATAAAACTTGTTATCAATAACAAGTTGCAATAACTGTTATAAGCTACTGAAATCCATGCATCTGATTGGCTGTGAGCAAATTTGTCACAGAAATGGGGCATTTGTTATGAAACAGGGCCGTGATGGCTGCCTCTGTGCAAGAGCCTGGCCAAACATGAGAAGAGGTGCGATAGCTCCGTTGGTGGGTTTGAAACCAAAGTTGATGCGCTACTGCCCTTTGGTAAGGCATTACCAGGTCCACCAGTCCTCTGGTTGCTAACTCCCAAGCATGCATGTATTTTTAGCAGTCAGTAAAACAAACAAAAAACAAAAGCATGTTGATATCACACCATTCACAGATGATGGACACAAAAGAAGAATATCAATTTGATAATCTCCAAATCTCACACTAAACAGTTGTGTTTATATACAACTGAACTTAGCTTTCCCATTTGCTTTTAAAAAACTTTCTTTCACATTATGATCGCATGACCAGAACTCCAGTTTTCTGGTCTTATTCAGGGTGTTCAGACGCAAAAAATTTATACCAAAACGGTATAGCTATACGATGAATTTATACGTCTGAACAATGACTAACGAAACGACATATGACAAAACGACGGTCAGAGCATCCTTTCGAACTAGAACTCGATGACAAATCACCATTCTGTGTACGTCTGAACGTATGGCGACCGTAGAACGGTATAGCTGGGTGGGGCTTAACGTGAGCGAGCGTGGAGAGGAAGGCCAGGCAGGGGCTAGCGCTGACGTCATAACCATAACATGCGCAGTGGGAAACTGCGCATCTATACCACGTTTTCCAGAAGGGCCGAGATTATGCGTCTGAACGGTCTGTCAGCTATACGACAATTATTTATAAGTCGTTTCTTTATCGAGTTTTGGTATAAACCAGTTTGTGTCTGAACATGGAGAAAATCTCTGAGGCAGCAGAGTGCTTCCTGATTCACGATCAGATGAAAGAAGTACTAATTCCATCCATCACAAGACCGTATGGCAACAAACTCTTTGTCATGCATTTGTAAACTAAAGGTGCATATTTTAGAATGATTCACACCACTTTGGACAAACATGTCTACTTTCATTGCATTCAATTTTCTCTCTCTTGCTTCAAAGTGTGATGTTTATTTTGCAGAAGTAACTGAAATTCTGTTGTAGATTATCAAACTCTGTAGGCATTTGTAATACAACATCACGCTAGGAAAACTTCACAAAGTGAATTCCGAAACTAGACATGGTTGTGAAATAATTTAAAGGGTAATTGTGTTGGCTTATGTCCTAGGATGTTAGAAAGAATATAACTGAAAGCTGTCACAAAACAGATCAACTAAAAAAAAAATCATTTTCAATAAGAATGATTATACATTTTTAGCATGAGCTAAAAACTATAACAAAATTATAGATACTATAGTATGGTAACAGAAACAGAAATTTGAAGGGACTGTTGATACTTAAATTACATTCCTTTTATTGGACTGATTTCTTGCCTTGAATCTGAAAATTACATAGAACTTCTAAAGGGGAATATACATAAAATTTAATTCCCAATGTCTTGCATTACTACAACAAACTTGAAGAAATTTCCCAATAGCTATGTCTACAATGCTATTGGTAGACGTAGCTACCAATTGCTATGTCTACAAAATTTATAACTAAAATACTATTACCGTAGTTCCCTTAAAGCAGGATAAGAGGGGGAAGGATGAGACCAACTTAATTTAAAAGGGAAGTGGAGTTTCCCCCATAATGTCATTCAAAAGGATGACAGTTATATTGGGTGACTAATAGAATTCATTAGTCTAGTCATGCTATCTAAATATCCAAACAAAGAGTGATAATCAAGGGTGTAAATTGCGCTAAGCCCAAACTAGGAGTGTACCCCTATCCACCCCACCCCACTTTTTCTGTAAAGATGCATGCAGAGTTCAATTTCTTAAAGATACATTGCTGCAATTCATTTTCAGTCAAATTATAAACAAATCTATTTCAAACTGTTTAATGATGTGTGAGACAAAACAACAACTCATAGCTTTCTCCAAATTGGCAATTCCCTACTTTGAGGAGCTTTTTCAAATATTCCTGTGAGAAAACTTGCTGAATTACCTGAAATGTAATTTTTCAAAAAAATGTTGGAGTTCAATTTTGGAGTGAGAGGATGAGAATTTAAGTAACACTATACAATCAAAACATTAATAATAATTAAATATTCTGAATTTTCATAGTGAAGAATACATCTTTGATGTCTCTTGGCACTTTACAGAAAATAACTACCCTGGCCACTGGATTCAGGATTACCTGCACACAATGTATGCACCTTCTCTACTCCCTGGCAAATGTAAATACTGGTATAATGCTTTGGGAAAAAGTGAATTTAGCTATATAGAGCATGGTCTACGGCTTTTACTAAACCGTCGGGTCACGTCGCGCTGGAAAACACTCGGGTCACGGCTCGCTGGATATGGTGCGCCAAGTGTTAACTAGGTTATTCGGTCCGAAACTACAGTGGCAGTGTACAGTAAAACCAAAGCCATGCCCACAAGCATATTCTAGCAAACTGATCCTCCCGCCCTCTGCTATGCACAAAGTGTTTGTAACGAATCAAAGTCAATGGCCCGGGCAAAGTGAGTATAGCAGACTTAATGATGGATCATAATTATAAATCCTTTCTGTTTATTCATATTGGTAGAGGTTTTTTGTTGCGAAATCGTCTGTTGCACTTAATTTTGTAACGAAATGCTTCACTGTTTGTGAATTCTATAAAGAAATAGAGTTTTGAGTGAACTTTCGATATTAAATTGTGTATTTTTGAACCAAATAACTTAGTTAACAATTGGCGCCCCATACCCAGCGAGCCGCGACCCGAGTGTTTAGTAAAAGCCCGGTCTACTCACCCACCCCACCTCTTTCTTCACCTCCTACCTCCCCCTTCTAATTTCTGCAAGGGGATACCCTCTTAACTACTGAGTTGCGGGTTGTTTTAACATTCCTCTCTCATTTCCTAATCTGATAAGCGCCACCAAGCGGGCCGATAAGGAATGAGTAATTGACTGACTTGATTTCCCATGCTCTTCAGTGAAGTAGGCAGACAATCTGATTTGTGGAACAGCAATACACCATGTACAGGAAAAATCAGATAATGGTTCGAAAACAGTGGTAAAAGATTTGGTTGCACATTATAAAGAAAAGTCGTACACAGAGCAGACCAACATACAAATTACAGAATTAATTTCTGCTAAGAAAAGAAAATGTAATAAAGTCATGCAACTCGATATTTAAGTCTACAGATCACTGTTTAACTGTAGCTTTTCATTACATGGATATTTTGTATTCAAATCCATGGAGGCTCAATATTACTTCAAAACAATGGAGTCCAAGCCTTCATGCTAGCAATCACATTTTCTAAAGGACAGGTTTACCTCGGTGTTTCGTCAAGCTCATATTCCTTATCCAAACTGAACTATCTAACTTGATCCAATCCTAATTTAGTTTGATCATATAACAATGTAGCTGCACAACTAACCCATGTGCAGCTACATATTGTAGATGTACATAGTCTTCAGTTCAGGCTTTGCACAGTGGACTGTTTAATCCAATGAACACTAAACCTGAGATAACTCGGGCTAGGGTCTATGGAAAATGCGTATTATACTGAAATCAAATTGTGCTCAGCGGGTTAATAGCCCTGTTGCACTTTAGCTATGCATACATGTCCTTGCCAATCTGTATGTTCATATGCATGTGCACATTAACAACAACAATCCAAATAAATATCCACTAAACATTTACCGTAGCTAGGCAAATTCTACAAAAATTGCCACAGGTCACAGCAACAGAAATATAAATAATGAAAAAACACCAACAGTACAACCAAACAAAACAATAAACTTTGAAAATCATTTTAGCTCCCTGATTCCACCCAACTGCAGAGAATGTTTGACTATGAAAGCGCAGAAATATTTACCCATACACATAAGAGACAAAGAAAGATCTGGATATGAACTGCCCTCTCCTTCCAAATTAGAAGACCTCCATCACACACCAAAGACTTCTTTTCAAAGCTGTTCGAAAATTTCAAAATAATTAACTACATATTATGATTGGAGAAGGATCCAAATCTCCTGTAGTTGATCTGAGGGTCCCTGGTTATAAAAATATGCAAGAAACCTGCATTTCCCAGGCAACAGAAGAATTGAGACTTACAGTCCAAATTGTCCAGGAATTTGTAAGTACTGTGTGGCACACACCAATAATGTAGAATAAATATATCTGCATAATTTCCTGGTTTTGAGTCAGTGAGATCGCTAAGGAGAATTCACTTAGACCTTTTTTGAACCGACAGTGGGGAAAAACAGTATTTCATACTTGAATGCATGGAAACGAAAACCTAATAATAGGCCAAACAAAGAAAATTTGCACAAGAGTTGTGTCAATAGTTATGGGAACTAGGTCTAAACTTGACAATGTTATTGAATTTCATTCACATAATCAAATGAATGGTTTAGATGGGAGAAAAGAAAAACATGTGAGAGATATGGAATGAGAGAGAGAGAGAGAGAGAGAGAGGGGGGGGGGGGGGTTAAAATGAAAAATTAAGGGAGATCTAAAAATCATATGAAAAGGGGAATGGAGAGAAGTAACAACAAAAGAAAAAGGGAGGAATAGATAAATACATGAACAGAATGCAAAAAGAGAGTGAGAGATAGATATATAGAGAGAAAAAGGGGGCAAAAAGCGATGAGGAGACAGAGTTTGTTGAGAGAAACATTAGTATTACTCAAACTGTTGCTCACTATGAAATATTATACCACCTAGCAATTTTGAAGATGTGAGCTGACACTACAGACACGTAGAAAAAAAAACAAGTCCTTTACCATCTTGCTTTATAAGATGATCTTATGTTATATACACCCTTTCACAAGACAATATTTTATATATTCAATCAATGTTCTCTTGTGAGAATTGACCCCCTAACACTGTGGTTCCCCAGTCCTTTCCCTAAACACTTCCTACAAAATGTCAAATCTCACCCACCATGCAACCAAATCTTCCACTGTGTTTGGCACAGTGGAACACAAAGTTTTCTCCCGTCTCTGCAGTTTCCATTAGCAGTTGTCCAAGGGTGTGTTTCCACTTCCATTTTTCAGGCCAATATAAGAAACACTTAGATACATCTATCTAATTATCTAAAGTTAACTTAATAATCAGCCACAAACATCCATCCTCACAACATACCACTCACACATACACAGACCCACACACACACACACACGCACGTCTTCCCAAAGTATGAAGAAAGTTAAACTTTATACAAACACTTAGATACATGTTTCAGTTAAAATGTGGTTATGTTCTTAGCTCTTTGTTTGACAGAAACGTGGTAATAAAGGGAAACTTTAACACCAGGGAGGAGGTGAAAAGTAATTTGGGAGCTTTCATAGTCTGTTGATTTTAGTTTAGGAGAATACTCTCAATGTCCACTGAAAAGGACTGGTGCTTTTCAAATGCCCTTATATTAGAAATAAGACAAGAAATAGCATGAGTGTTCAACCCTCCAAATTTGTGTGTAGTCCAAAACCCCTGATAAGAAAAGTATCTTGGTATCGATGGATATTTGACCAAATTACCATCAAATCATGCAAAGTGCCATAAAAAAACCTCATCAATTTCCCAAGATTTGATGGTGATTTGGTTAAATTACTATGGGTACCATGATAATGTTTTTACAAGGAAGAATGTGTTGATTTGTAATCAAAATGATGGATTTTAAGACCTCAGGGTATAACATCTATTTTCATTTATTAATTAATCAACCTTTCCCATTGCTTTGAAATTATTTTTCACACGATGTAATCACACAATGTAATGGAGAAAGTACGTGTAATTTGAGAAAGTACCTAATAAACAACGGGTATTTTTCTTGGGGATATTACGAGTACTTTTGATTCACACTGGTAAAATACAAGGTACTTTTCCTGATCGGGTAGGTGTGCAAGCACCTATAGGTGCATTTTAAAACATTGCTTTGCATAGAGAAAAAAGCCATGAACAGGGTGCCATGACATGGTGTTGCAAAGCTGTGTTTCCCAACTGTTTTAAAACACTGATTCTGGCATTGCGATGGGGGCTATAAACGCATCCCCAACAAGAGCACATGACTGAACCGATGAGTTGTGAAGCTAAGTCAATATGGAAGAGTTGCTGCATTATGCAGCAGTTTCCAAATGTCACGATCGATCTTGGAGAAACAAAAGCAATAAAAATGCAAGTTGAAAGACTCTTCTTGTTTTGAATAATGCAGTTTAAATTGTCTTTACATGAATGGTTTCTTTTATTCTTTTGGCTAACATGTTTTGTTTTACTTTGTTTTAACCTTTCAAACCTTTCTCACGCTGAGTAAATGCTTGCTGACATTCACCACTTTTTGTGTTCCTTTCAGATTATATGCAAAGATAAGGAATACTTTTTATTCTGCAGAACAGTTTAGATGGCATTAACATGAATTGTTTCTTTTATGCCTTTGGCTGACATAATTTGTGTTATTAATATAACCTTTCAAACCTCCCTGGTGCTGAATAAATGCTTGCTGATATTCTTGCACCACTTTTTTTTGTTTTGTTGTTGTTCATTTCAGATTATCTACAAAGATAAAGAATACTTTTTATTCTACAAAGCAGTTTAGATGGCATTTACATGATTTTTTTTTTCATTCCTTTAGATAACATGTTTTGTTTCACTAGAAAAAAACTTTTCAAACTTTGTAATGCTGAGTAAATGCTTGATGAAATTTCCGTCATTACATTTCTTATCTGTATCAGATTATCTACAAATTTAAGGAATATTTATTATTCTACAAATGAACTTTACCAACTGAGTATCCGTCCTTGCAATGGACATTCCGTTTTCTTTTCTACTTCATACAGCAATTCAAAAATCTCCCAGACAATCTTATCTACTAGGAGCTCATTAATCCAAAAGGGTTCGGAACCAATACACCTGGAAAAGAAAATCAAGAACAATTTGCTAAAGAGATTCAAAGAGCTTCCATCTATTTCTATTGATTTGTAATCTTCAATAGTCCTTAAATTGTGACTCACTCTAATTTAATTGAAAATAATCGTAATTTTTTCCATCCAAGTGTAATAATTTATCCTTCATAATCCTTAGTATGATGTAATTTCAGTCAACCCAGTATCTTTGGTAATTGCAAGGTAATATAGATTTCATAAGCATGTATTTACCTTGCATTTAATTTCTTTTACTGAAATTTTTCTTACAATATTTCATAACAACAGATAGGTCAATGTGAAAAACAGCTTAAAGAGAAGGTCATATTTTTGTAATGGGTGAAAAATAATTTTTGCATCTAATTAACCCATAGACGTACAGTGTCTCCTTTAGGAGACGCCTTGGCAGTATCTGTCGATCCAGAATGCTAGGCATTACACATTATACATGAGCAGAAAGAGAAAAATTCATTGAAAGTTTTGAGTCCATTCCCATTGCAATATCTTGTTGCATTTTTTAATTAGAGCAGTTTAAATGTAACTAATCATTAAACTCCTTAAATTGGCAACGCAGTGAATATTAAATAATCACCATTTCCGTGTTCAAATGGGCAGTTTCAGCTTAAATTTTGCAATCATAATTCATTTTGGTTCATGTTATATCTATATTAATTTTTTATAAATTATGTAAGAGTGGAAAAAAAATAATATTTGTTGCCAATCTGAGGACTGAAGATGATTATATTAGACCTCTAAAAAGCTCTGTACTTCTATGGGTTAAGGCCGATTTTCACAAATTCACAGGACATGCAAATGATTCATGAAGGATGCAAATATCAAAAAATGGCAAAGTCCAACATATTTAGTATCTGAGACTCCAAAAGTTTGCCAGACATGCAGGGGGGGGGGGGGGGGGGGGTATGGAGGGTCGGAAGAATCGGAAGCATCCCCAGCATCCAGCAATCAATTTTGGACACTGGAACATTCACAAGAAATTTCAAACTTTTAAAAAACTCCTGCTGAAATAAAAAACGGACAATTGATCCAGAAGGCTAGGAGTTATACATGATACAAAGAAATTATTAGAAGAAAGAGGAAAATTCACTTGAAAATCTAACTCCATTTCCAATGCTGTGAATTGTGTAGTTCTCGAATATTAAAATATCAAAGTTAGATTTGATAATGATAATGGAAGTCTCTAAACTGGCTAGGCATTGAAATATACATCATCACTATTTGTACATACAAAATGGCAATTTTTACATTGAATTTGCAAATATTATTCACATTTAATATGAAATGTTCCATACATTTCTTTTTTTTCAAACAATATGTAGAAGTGGCAAATAAGAATAAATATCGCTGATTTAATGAAGAAAAACTGATTAAATAGCCCTTCAGAAACTGTGTACTGCTTTATGGGTTAACGTCCCTTTAAAAACCAGCGTGTAAAGGGTGTGACGAAATGGGATCTCATTACAAGATAATTAAGACAATTTCCAAGATCCTGATTTGGTTCTAACACTCTATACCTGATCCGTAATGGCCTTTAGACACTGATACTGGGACTCCAGGGACCCAGTGATATAAAATTGGACAGGGAGAATCTTAAAACTCATTACCAGCATTGGTAGCAAAAAGGAAACTGGAATGAGGCTTGGTAATTATGGTTACATATTGTTTCACTTGCATCAAAAGATGCATGCAACAGATACTTTAACCCTTCGTGACAGGAATTATTTAAAGGCGAATTTAATCAGCTTTTATTCTTCAAATTGGCAACACCAACATTTTTATTTTATTGCTACATTTTTCTTATAAAATGTCATGTATCTGAAATGAATATAAATCGACAGAAATTATGATGAGAAGTCAAAAAGTTGCCAATTTGCAAGGGAAAATGGTGATTTTAAACTTTCTATGACATTGCCAATTTAAGGATTTTAATGCTTATTTTCCTTTAATAAATTTTCAGCATCAATCAACGAATATTGACGCAACCAAAATGGGCAGTTTGTGCAGAATTTTTTGCTCTTTCTGCTCATGTATTTGGTATGATTTTTAGGGCTTTGCATCAAAAGATATTAGGCCAAACCACAAAATGTGGACCTCTGTCACGAATGGGTTAATAGTTTGTGACTAATGATCTCTTTAAATGTGAACATCTGAAAAGGGACTCTAAACTGGGGTTACGTATACTTTACAAAACTGTAAACGTGGAATATTTTGCAGTGTGGAAATTTTCTCGCATTTTGCGAAGCACGACACTTGCGCAAAAATAAAAAGTGCAAAATATTTTGTTTATTCTGCATGTGAATGCAGTTATCCTAACTGTCCAGGAAAATTAAAATGTGCGATTGTGTTTAACTTGGATGGGCCAGAAAAATCAATCAGGTATGAATTTCCACTTTAACAGTAAGCCATGTCAAGCTTTTTTTCAATCCATCAAATTCTGGGAGATTCTTCATGGCACAAGCAAGGCATGTAAATTAATACCCCCAATGAATTGCAAACCATTTTAGATACCCAGAGCTGGAAGTGGGATTGCCATTGTAGGAAGGATAAGTTCTGCAGACAAAGACAACAAGAGAACCTAGAATTCTGGTGTTTCACCATGCATGCGCCACCAATCGTCCATATAATGGGAGGCCATTTTTCCCACTCGCGGGTGGACAACTATTTCCAAGATAGCAGACGAAGCGAGTGAGAGTTTGACCATTCGGAGAAATATTTGACTGACCGGGGTGTCCCGAGCGCAGGCAAGAAGAAGGATTAGTTAGCATAACAAGCAGTGAGAGCCCAGAGAAAATATGAAGTATTAGAAGTGTGTAATCACTTAGAATAGGAGCGGAAAAGACGACTAGTGCAAGGTGTGGATGGTACTGTTGTCGACCCATACACGCTAGAGTGACTGTCGCAACTGAACCGAAAGAGGGCCCTAGGATTGTGCAATGGCGAGAATTACGAGAGAATAAGAAAAAAAAAACCACCTCTTCCTCAAATAAAATCCTTCAATGGTTTCGTTGAATAGCATCTAATGGTCTGACCTCTCCATTTTTCAAGGAAGATACAAATTTCAGGGTCATTACTTGCACTTTCTAATTCCAGCGTTCCGTTCCTTTCATCTGTTTGTGTTGTTTGTTTCCCCCTACCCATTGTTTTCGAATTGGATTCAATTAGCACAACAAATGGAATAATTACTCATTTGTCTAGGCTTGTATGCCAAGGAACTAGTTCTACTGACAGGGCCTCTTTGAGTTAACATTCCAACAGTAAAAACTGCACTCTGTAGAGTTTGAAGTTCCAAATGGTATTTGCACGAAGTAGTCATGAAAACATGTTGGAGGAAATTGGATTTTATGCCTGTGCTTTAGTCACAGCCGACATCAATTTGAATCACCCACTTGAGCAAATCAGACATTTACCTGCTCCTGTTGAAATCGAGACAAGGAATGATATTTTTCATCGGAAGTACAACGTCTGTAGCTAATCATGCAAGGAGACTACTAAACATTGATAGAAAGTTGCTTCAACTTTAATGTTCATAATACAGTTTACAGGTAGCTGCTCTCATAGCGATCCTAGACAAGGATTTTCAAAAATCGGATATACACCTGTATGTTGTCTTTAGCTAATCATACGAAGAGACCTTGACAGAGTGACTGAAAGAATCTGAGAAACTGATAAAGGTTTCAAAATAAATGATATAGGACAATACATGAATTCCAGAATTCTAAAAGGTATTTGTGAAAAAGGGGACAACTGTAGCTGAAATCGTTTTCGAAGTTATCAGGCACACATCACCTGCTATTCATCTGGGCACATTAGTCAAGTAAATAATCATATCCCAAAATATTTAATTTTCTGTCCTAGGCAAAACTTAAGTCTTATGTCCTACTGTCTGATACTTCTCAAACCTCCCTGGTACTACTCTCATAGGCCCTACCTTCAGATAGTCCTAAACCACACTGGCCTTGCCTCATTGATCATAAATGTGCACATTCCAATGGTCTCACATATCTCACTGGTGCTGTGACCCACTAAACCAGAATAACATTTGGTCTAACTGGTAATACATCATTTGGGTCATCCACATCATTGATTCTTGATCCTTGTCCTATACCAGTTACCAGCACCAGTTACTGGTCCTACATGTAACTGGTGCCACATCCCATTTGTTGTTCTTCCTACTGGTCCTATATATATCACTGCTCCTCATCCCCATTCACCCTAACTTTCATTGGTCTTGCAACTCAATGGTCCTATATTTCATTGGTCCTCCATATGGAAGTGCCATGGTATAATAGGTGGTTCATTCACTCAGTTCCCCATCTCAGGGTTGGGGGTTTGAATAATAACAATAATAATAATAATAATAACAATAATAATAATAATAATAATAATAATAATAATAATAATAATAATAATAACAATAATAATAATAATAATAACAATAATAATAATAATAATAATAATAACAATAATAATAATAATAATAATAATAATGATAATAATAATAATAATAATAATAATAAATAATAATAATGATAATAATAATAACAATAATAATATGTCTTGTTTACCCAGGGTAGCCTCTTCAGTACTATGTACTGTTCTCCTAGAGGGCCCTGCAAGAATATTATTACCCTGGCTTTAGCTCAAGCAACCGTAGCGCTTCGTGTATTCAAGGAATAAATCCTACCAGGTACCCATTTACCTACACCTGGGTCGAGTGTGGCAAATGTAGATAAATGTCTTGCCAAAGGACATTAGTGCTGCGGCAAGGATTCGAACCCCGTACCTTGTGGTTCAAAGCCTGGAGACTTATCCACTGGACCACAACATCCCAGCCCGTGACTTATATCTGCGGGCAAGACATTAATCTGCGTTTGCCACTCTCCACCCAGGTGTAAATGGGTATCTGGCAATTGCTGGGGTAATGATAACTGCAGGACACTCAGGAAGAACAGCAGCTATGATGATGATGCTTCCCTGGGGCTGGGTAAACAAAATTATTATTATTATTATCATTATCATCAGTCCTACAATTCATTTAATAGTCCTCTATCAAATCCATACTCATTGTCCCATTGACTAAAAAATTCCATTATTCCCATAGACAATAATACAACAATTTCCCAGTTCCTGGTTAAATCAGTACTACACTTCATTAGTTTTATATCAAACTGGTCTTTCATCCCCTTGGTCTTATGTAATAGTAAAGCTGTAGATTTCTTTTGTCTTATTTTGGTCCTACATCCACTTTTGCTCCATTGTTAATATTCTTTTATTGGCAGGCACCGTTGGCTGTATGCCTGATAACAGTAATGTTTCTGACCTATTTTGTATGACACCCTAAACAGTAACGTTACCCTTAGGACTTGTAAATGATGACCAATCTCTAGTTGCAGAGGAACAATAAAATGATCAGACTGTTTGCAATAAGAAAAAAAAATACAGAGCATGGCTTGATATATATATACATAGGTAAACTAAACAACTCGGATGTATTAAAGGCATTGGTTAAAATTGATATAATTTTAAAAGAACTCGTTTTGCTACACAAAATGGGATAAACATGAGGGTTATAGTGTAAAAATACCTGTCTGAAAGTTTCAAAGTATGATATCGACAGGAAGTATTTTTAAATATTAGAAATGTGAACCAATGCTTGACAAATATATCGGGTCGGTTGCACAGACTAGACGTAAGGAGTGTGCATGCACACATGGCTCACCGGATTGTACCGTGTGTATTGGCGATTCACGCGGAGGGAGGCAGATAACCGTCTTTTTTTAACTCGAGCAAAATGGTCCTCTTATGGTATTTATTGTCTCTAGGATGAAAAATAATAAAAATCGCGGTTTGCGTCTTACTAACAGTTTTTCATTCCAAATTATGGTTGGTTTCAGGGTTTTTGAGTACAAATACAAGTACTCATACACATGTTACATCTTAATTTGAGAATTTCTTAAATTGGCTGCTCACAAAGTTAGCCAATGCCTTTAATAACTTAAAACCCCATAATCTATTCCCTATACAAGTGCACACATTTACTAGCAGCAATACACAATCTAGAGATGCCCCAGCATTTTATTAACCTAGGTAATTAACAGCTCATTAATAAGGGGCAGATAAAGAATGACTGATCTCTCTGAGGCCGACTTTTCCTCTCTTGACTCCACTTTAATTAAGGTTGGAAGAGGAGGAGGAGGGGAGGGGAGGGGGGGGGGGGGGGGAGGGGAAGGGGAAGGGGGTGTTAATTAATTGAGTGTCAACTACATTGCTCTGTTACTTTATCATGAGTATGGTAGGGTCTGATAAAGTGATATGATGTGTCATACAACTAAAAAAAAATACATAGGAAATATCAGGGTTGTTCACAAATCATTATCAGTAGGATTCAGATACTAATTTTCTCTCTCTCTCTCTCTCTCTCTCTCTCTCTCTCCCTCTCTGTCTCTCTCTGCGTTTCTTTGTCCATAATTGTGAACCTATAATAAGGCATCTTATATTAATGTCGTGGTGCTAAATCACACGTCCGGAACGCAAATTGCAAAAGAAGCAAAATCAACATGTCTAATGTGACATACTGGAACAAAATCTTAGCAAAGATCATGCCACAAGGAGATCATATATCAATTTACAAGGTCTACATGCTACCCATGAAATTATCAATCATTGTTTTAAAAATATGATTTTCAACAGTTTTTCATCTTGCATTCCGGATGCGTTCTTTCACACCATGACATTGATATAAGAGGCCTAATGAAAATGGATCTATACATTCAAACTCGGTGGGCGGAGGCATCAAAACTGGATCGGAGAAAGAAGAGGAGACATACACAAACACACGGACAGAGGTTATTCACATCTTTTATAAGAATAGACCCATTGATACCCAAAGCACTGCTAGAATGCTTAACCTCCATTTCCGACCAAATTTGTCCTCAAAATGAAAATTTTCCCAGTGCTAATGGTTATTCAGTCACCCTGTCACCTTCACACCTTTGAGACCATGCATACACTTGTTTAAAAAATCAGTGCCTCTCTTGGCATTTTAGTTCCTCAAAAGAAAGAAAAAAACCACATGTATATTTTGGAGATAAAGAAATTAATGTAATAGGCGTAAACATACACAATATTTCTCAACAGCAAATCAGATATCAGCGTTTGACTCTTATCTTCCCCCCCCCCAACAAAAAACGAACTTCACCCTTTTCTCCTCTTCTAGTCAAGCTTTACAGTCTGCAATATCACTACATAAACTAGCCATCACACAATAATTCAATAATATAAAAACAACAAAAGGAAATACAAATCAATGATTTGATGGAACAATAGTCAACAGGAATATAATGGGAACTACTCATCACTTATATTTCCCTTCAAATTCATGACAAAGATTGTCCAATTAACCAATTTATTAATTAATGAGAAATAACAATCATAATATTAAAGTCAACATCCTGCAATTGAGATACTTCTCTGGATTATCGATACATCAATATGCTGCTGCAATGTTGTCTGATCGTTCAATCTCTAATGCTGACTCCTTCAGTCAGCTGTTGTTTTAAAAAATCACTCCCAAGGCAATTTGATCTTCAAAGAATCTAAATGCAAAGATTATCAGCTTATGACTGCAGCTAAAACACTATTCAAAACAAATATCATACGATAATCAAGGATGTCATAATTTTGTTGATAACGATTTCCAGTATTGTTTGCACTTTTAGGTGGTGGGGGGAAACTCTGCATGTTGCTGCATGATCAGTGTCTTCGTGGATTGGCCAATCGATTGATTTTTCCTTTGGAAATTGTTGACCAATAACTCTCGGCATCCGCGTCAAGATCATAATAATCCCCAGAGTAAATGTGATCTTAATCAGGCCTGGCATTTGTTAAGAATTTTGACTACTTGAAGTCTAAAAGGTTTAATGGATGCGATAATTCTCTGCCTTTCATTTTTGTTATGAAGAAGAAATGAGAACTTCCTCATAACAGGATGTGTTTTCATCCTGCAGTATTCGTTGTTTTTGGTCAGTATGATGTCTTTTGAAATGATATCCTGCTCTATGAAATATGCACTCTACAAGGACAATTGTCTGGATCTCATTCATACGCCCCACCCCCCTCTATCTCTCTCTCTCTCTCTCTCTCTCTTTCTCTCTTCAAAATGACATCCGGCTCTGTGTTAGAATGCAATCCATCTTTCTCCTCTCTCTCTCTCTCTGTGCACCCTTTTCCCCTTTTTCTCTGCATGACTCCCTTTCTCTCTGTTCATCTTTTTCTACTTTTCTACCTTTCTTAATTATTTCTCCGTGACTCTCTTTCACTTTCTCTAGATCTCTCTCCATCTCCTTCGCTCCCTCTCCAACCCCATCCCACTTCCCCCCCCCCTCTCTCTCTACTACATGCACCCTTCTCTCCTTTTCTCTCTTTGTGTCTGACACTTTTCCTCTTGGTTCACCTTCAGAATTCTTTCTACTTTTTGTGACCACCCTTTTTTCCCCTTCTCTAGCTCTCTCTCCATCTCCTTCACTTTCTCCTTTCCCTTAAGCCCCCCCCCCTCCAATGCCACCCCACTTCCCCCTTCTGTCTCTCTGCCCCCTTTTCTCCTTTTCCCTATCTGTGTACGACTCCTTTTCTCTCAGTCCACCTTCCTAGTCTATCTTTCTTATTTCTTTCTATCTTTGTCAACTCTCTTTCCCCTTTTCTAGATTTCTCTCCATCTCCTTTGCTTCCTCCTTTCCATCAACCCCCTCTCTATCTCTCTCTCTCTCTAAACCCTTCCCTTCCTTTCCCTCTCCGCACCCTTTTCTCCTTTCTCCCTGTCTCTGTCTTGAATCCTTTTCTCTCTATCTTCATCTCTCTGTCTTCTTTCTACCTTTGTGACTCTCTTCCCTCTCTTAAGAGTTCTCTTCTTCATCTCCTTCTCTCCCTCCTCTACTTCCATGTCCACTCTCTCTCTCTCTCTCTCTCTCCCCCTCTCTTTCTTTCTCTCTATCCCCTTATTCATCTGTCTGTTTCCCTTAAGACTTTTGAAATCAGGCTTTATGAATTATGCCCGGACTATGACAAAGGTCTGTTCACACAGCAGAACAAATATATAACATGTTTACATCTGCCCTTCAAATAAGCAGATCTACAGACTAAATTTCTTTTTCAAATGGAATAACATTCAACACTATTCCGAAACGGCAGAAAACTGGCACATTTTCACCCTTGGCAGGGTAGGAAAGTTAAGTACATTTCAAGATCTCTGCCACACCGCTTAAACCATTTTAACAATTAGTTCTTTATTCCTTTCTCTTTTTTTTTAGAGAAAACATACAGAATGTGTTTGCTTATTCAAGGTTAAATGAAGAACTGAAACAAGATATTTTACACAAATTATATGCAATGCAGGATGCTGATGTCATCACTGACATCCCCCTCTTAACCATCACAAAATCAACAGTTATTTCTCCAAATCCATACAAGTTCAAATTTCCCCCCAAACACCCATTTTCTCTAATAATGTGTGTAAATCATCAGCAGTAAGGCCATGCTGAAACTAAGCCCCAGTAGACAATAACAGTTTTCACTTTCTCCATGTTCAATTGTCCAAATGACATCCACAAAGTGACTTGAATACTTAAAGCACATTAAAGTTTGCATGAAATGCTATTATTTTAAAGTCTTGATAATGGGGGGGGGGGGGGGGTGATTATTTCTGAAGTGAAACAAAACAAACAACTTGAAGATTCTATTCTTCCCACATGTAGCTCTCAAATGTCATACACCTTTTATTTTTGTATCATACCGTGCATACAGCAATGTGCATCTCATTCTCATCACATATTCCACACATTTTTCACTGGCAAACTAACAAAGAATAGAACTGAACAAACCTTTTTGCTTTCTGGTTGTGCCTTCTTCTGGACTTTCCTTTCCCTCACCGACAGCGCTCTTGATTTGCCTTGTAATTCCTCTTTGTTTCCCGCTGAAAACCGCTTGAAAAAGCTTCTCCTAAATTTGGTCCTCGTGCTTGGCGAGTCAGGCGAAACATTTTGAATGTCCTCCTGATCGTCGTCGTCCTCCGCGTTTGTGGTGCTTGTCGGTGGGGAAGACTGCCTCCTCACAAGCTTCTTCTTCGGGTGTCGCGACAACGGGGGTTTGCCGTGTGGCGAATTAGGCGCGCTGTAAGTCGTGGAGTCAATTTGGATGCATTCATGGTGGGAGAGTGTTGGCGACGAATGTGTCGAACTGAGCCGTGGTTCTTCATGATCATCATCATCTACCCCGTCGAGAATGGTCTGCGACGTATCAAACTGACAGAAAAAGTCTTGCTGCGCATGGTTTGAATTGTTCTTATGCTCAACGCTTCCTTCAAATATCGTCTCTTGCAATCCCACATTCACTTCATCATACTGCTCTTCATCTACAAATCCATCAGGAATAAGAGGCAACATCTTCACATTCGTCGGCGTTGTCGGTGATGTCGGCGATGTTGGCGATGTCGGCGATGTCGGCGAGTTGGCTTGGACGTCATCGACCAGGGAAAAAGTTCTCAGATGGTCGTCCTTCCCATCGATTGAATGGTTATTGTTGACGCTCTCGATCATTCTGCATGGTGGGGAGTATTGGAGGAGGCTGTCCGACTCGGTGCTTCCCGAAGCTTGGCTGTTGTTATTGAGAACCTGCCAAGCAACCAACACATGCAAAGGACATTAGTGAGTTAGGGTGGACAATGGAGTGAGAGTGGGGGAGAGAGAGAGAGTAAGAGAGAGTGAGTAAGAAAGTGTGGAAATGGGAGGTCCCTCTTTTCTCTCTCACTGCTCAAACACAGTTATTAACAGTTTAATGACTTGAAAAGTGAGAGAGAGACACACACACACAAATCTAGTGGGGAAGGGGAAAGAGAGTTATTCAATTTACCAACTAAAGTGGGCAGCAGACTAATTTCTAACCACATCCATCTGCAGAACAAATTTTCAGACTAATGAGATTTATTCACTTGTACTTATGTTAACAATGCATTGTTTAATATTAAAGTAAAATGGCACGGAAGAAGTTGGAAATACATAGAGCACATACTTTAAAAAGAATCCTGTTTAAATGGTTACTGTCGTCGTGGTTCTATTTTCGCTAGTTTCGGTAGTCAGACCTGGTGAAAATTTCAACTTCATGACATGTCTATTTACAGGAATGGAAACATTACAAATCGTGAAATTAAGCCCTTGCAAACTTCCCAACTAGTACAAAACCGTTATGCGATAATCATATAGGAGCATTCAGACCTAGTTCGCACTCATTCAAACTTTCATGGGAAGCTCATGAATATGTACGAGTCTCTTGCGCAGTACGAACTTCGTGCGGGCTTTGCACATCCTGTTTATATTTTGTGTTGGCCTCTGTAGTTCGCACGAGTTTTAGAGTAGAGGTCGGGCCCTAAGCACGCCTACTTATACGACATATGGATATGAGAGCATTCAGATACGAATAAACATCGTATGGATACAGGATAATCGTAGGAAACGATGCCCAAACTATCATTTCGATATACATCGTATATTGAAACGACATATCAATATAAGAGCATTCAGACGCCAAAAAATCTTATATCCATACGTCTTATATCGATATGAGAACTCTCTCATCTGAAAGCGGGGTCAGACTACTGCTTGTTTGGATACTGCTATATTTCTACACCCAGGATATGAGCTACTTTGGAATCTCTACAGTGAGTATGATAACACGAGTTTTCTTGTGAAATTTAATGAAATTGTGAGAAATCTGCAACTTGATTTCTTCAGAATGTGGATTGATTTTCATTTGAGATGTACAGCATGTTTACATCAATTACTTTCATTTTCTCATCAGCAAAAAGCTATTTTTTCTCCCTTACTACAAAAACTTTAATTGCACGTAGAGAATTTTCAATGTCATGGATCTCATCTACAGGCAAATGATTTTCAGAGCTGTTATTGCAATATCCAACCGAAGTCAACCTCTTTTACACTTGGTTTTTCTTAGCCCCATATTATTCTTAATCCTGTACTATTTTTTAACCCCAGACTATTAAATTTTTCTTTGAACAAAGATTTTTAGTCCTGTACAATCTGCCTAACCTGTGGTGCTAACACTGCGATCGCTGTGCTAACCCTGCTTTTTTGCCAGGGCCAGATAATACTGCAGACTATTGTTTCTTCAGGGCTAGCCCACTTTGGTAAAACCGAATGTGAACAGAAATTGGGCTTTGCTTTTTACACTGGCAAATTTTTGCTTAACCGTGGGGAAATAGGCAGGGATGGAGGGGAAGGGAGGGGGGGGGGGGGGGCTTTGCCCTATTTATTTTCCAGGGTTAAGCAAAAATTTACCAGAGTAAAAAGAATATTTTCGTCCTACAATCTTGGTTCCCAAGGTACAAGAAAAGTCAGCAAGCCAAAATAATATTTCATATTATTAAACCTGTTGACTACAGAATTCTTACAATCCCCACAGGGTCTGCACAGAGCCAACTGGTTCCACTAAACAATGGGTTAAAACAATTCCCCTGAGGGATAATCTGTAACAAGATGGTGATCTGACATCATAGGAAATTATCGAGGACAACTGGGAAGGAAAAACAGGCGTCATCAATTAACGACAAGAGAACCATTTTATCAGTGAAGGTCACCAAAAGTTATTCAACATTATTTTGATGATGCAAGCCTACATCAAGAAAGTCTCACATTAAGTGGACAAGACCTCCATTTTTTTGAACTAGGCATCTTTCAAATTCCATGATTATTGCCTTCCTTGTTTAGATCAAGGACTTTACCCAGAGAAAGATTACATTTTAAGAATTTAAAAATTTCTTTAAAAATTTTTCACTGTAAATAAATATTCCAAATATGAAGATGAAAGTGGTTCCATCCTATGAGAGCAATATTGAAACTTCCTATCAATATAGTCACGTTTCACCTATAATCTTTATCATAAAAATTGGCTTGGGAGCCAAGTATGGAATATGGACAGTATTTTTATCATTGAATAATAATGTATTAAATTTAATCAATATCGTTTTAGAAGAAAAAGAATTAAAAATTGGCAAAGTGCACCGTTACAACTATCCTGCATACATGTATGAACAAGCCACATCGTATGATTAGCTTTTGCTTTGTTGGGAGCAACACCAAGAAATGCACTAACATCAAACAATATTATTACAACAAAATTTTAAGTTTCAATGATTTTATAAATCACTTTCTTCAGTAGCAGTACAGGGGCAAAATCTGATCTATTTTCAAACTGCTTCATCAGTTGGATTGCATGTTATCACCTCCTTATTACCCCCTCCCCTAAAAGAAATATGGTAAAATGTATGAAAAATTGAAAAATGAAAAAAATGTATATAAATAGATAAATAAACAAATAAACAGATAGAATGACATATGAAAATATAAACAAAAATAAATAAACAAAAAAAATCAATCAGTTAAATAAGCACGTTTTGATAAAATAATTTATTTTTATTTAAAATATTGTTTAATTTGATAAAATACACACCTCTCCAATCGAAAAACTATCGCTGTCACATTCCTCTGAAAAATAATCCTCAAAGTCCAGGAAATCTTCGAAAATAATAGCATTCCTTTTGGAATTCATTTTGCACAGAAACTTCGACAAATTCTCATAGAGCAAGAAGACCGATATAATCTCCATACAAGACTATAAAGCACACTGACTCTAACCTGAATATATAGTGTTCATCGGTCATATTCAAATAATACACGGAGGGGCTACAGTACGTAAAAGATCCTTTAAGCAATTTCTCTGTAAGATTATCGAGAACAATTATTGAGTCAAGTGCTATGAGAGTGGGTAGGTCCTTTCAGTTTGTTTTGAGAAAAAACAATTCTGCTTCCTACGCTCTATAGTTTAATTTCAGTATTTTAAGACATCCTGAAATGACAAAATAGATTGAAAATCATAACTTGCATTTCCTAATTTTCTCCAATATCATTTCAGAAATAATGCATAGTGACAATAATCTCTGGCTCGCTCTCTCCATACGTCTTATCTTTCCTTTTTACTCTTTCTCATGACACACATTGCCTGTCTGGATTTGATACCCTTTTCTCTCCCTTCCAGTAATTCTTCTGCCCCCTTATGGCAAAGATTCTGGCACTGCCCTCAAACAAGGATTCTCTCCACACTATTTATATCCTGAAGAGCTCCATGAAAGACACATCAAGGAAAGCCCCTGAGACGGAACAATTAACTCAATTCTACCATCCCTACAAAACTGCAAATCCTTAGGATTTCGCAGACAGGAGGATGAAGACAACATCACGAGGAGAAATACAAACACACTTTAAATATCCCAGGCTGAAAATCTCTAGTCTAACACCCTATTCAAACAAGAAAAACTTATTGTATAGCTTGTAAAGCTATCTTCTATTCTAACTGTACTATAGACAGTGCACAATAAGTGATTCATTTTGTCCAGGGCACATGGCAACTGTAAAAATCATATCAAAGTGAAAAAGTGACAACTGGGCAGGGCTTAGCATGACATAGTGCTAATTTGACTGGACCATCCATTACACTTGAGATTTGCCCTTGATGTGAGCTAACAATACATCGAACATCTTTTGTGTCAAGGTGAACTCTAAATCTTGATTCTTTACATGACATTCCTCTACATATTATTCTCATTATTCCTTTTGTTTCTCTATATGTTTCTTCATTCAATTTTCAGTATAAATTTCTTTTTGTGTGAATGACCCCATAAATCACAAGGAGAAACACATACAAAACCACAAAATATCTCATGCTCAAAAATCCCCTGCCTTACGGATGATTCTGAGTCACCCAGCCCCCCAACGCTGTTTGGCTTCAATGACGGCCTGAGACGTATCCCCCTTCGAAAACATTAACATCATTCGCGACATTTCCTTCCTACCAGATAATGAATCCTCTTCATAAGCGTGATGATGAATATCCTGTGTTGCTTGACGAAAATGAGAAGCGTTCTAACGCTTGTGTCTGATACTTGAAATCTCCCAAAGCTTGCGTCTAGTCTGGCCTTGTTTGTTAATGAAAACAAGAGAAACTGAGAAATTTTATCTGTCTATGCTAGAGGATTTTACCTCCTTTCACATGAAAAGTCTAGTTGGATTTGAAATCAAATTGCACGTTGCATGCTGGAGGTAAGGTGGATAAATGTCTGCCTGTTTAATCAAAGATCATGGGATCAAAGTCCACCACTCTGTCCCTTGGATAGGATGTTATATGGAGACCCCATGTAGGTCATTAAGAACCCACTATCCTCTTTGAAAAACTATTGGGGGATGTATATAGTATCTAACCGATTTTAATCAAAACTTTGAAATTTTCAGTTTTCTTTATTCTCCCTTACACTGAACTTTCCTGATTTTGAACTGATTTTTCTCTCCTACTTTCTGCTTTACTTTTTTGTGTTAAAAACAAACAAGCAACTACTTGATATTATCATGGTTTACCCTTTTGCACTTCCATGAATGAATTTGACCCAATTTGCCTAATTTGACCAATACCTCGCAAGTGTTTTCCATTTCCAATTAGGCCAACACTTCATCAAATCCGGTCTCGCAAAACTAGGCTCTTTCAAGCCTTTTGTCTTCCTCTGACATCTCTCCCCCACCCCCTCTTCTTTCTCTGTCTCTGTCTTTCTCTCTCTCTCTCTCTTTCTGTCTCTCTGTCTCTCTTTCCCTCTGTGTCTTTCTCTCTTTGTCTCTGTCATCTACCGGAAGACAAACAAAACATCATACACAGAAAAATAAAACATGTGTAAATGTTATTGCCAGGATGAAACCTCTTCAGCCGATCGTCCAAGAAGAGACACTCAGAAATCAGTACTTGGTGAGTGCAATCGGAACAAAACAAATTGGCAATACGCAATAACATTATGTGCAAATGATATTACTAAGAATAGACTTCTTGAGCCACTTGCCTGAAGAGGGACATTTTGAAATCAAAACAAGCTAAGAGAACTCGAATCAAATCAAATTGGCAACATATAGAAGCATCAAAATATGCATAAATGTTATCCCTACAAAGAGACCTCATGATCGAGCTGGCTGGCTGCCCAAAGGGAATACTCGGAAATCAGTACTTGTTAGCAGAATCAGAACAAGTCAAATTGGCAAACTCATGGAAATATCAAAATATGAATGTGGAAATGTTATCACTACAAAGAGACCCCTGGTCATGTAGCTGGTTGTCCGCAGGGGTACACTAAAAATATCAGTACTTGTAGGCAGAATCAGAACAAGCCAAACTGGCAACACACGCAAATATCAAAATAGGAAATGTGTAAATGTTATCACTACTGACAAAGAGACCCTGATCATGAGCTGGTTGTCCGAAGGGACATTCAGAAATCAGTACTGGTTAGCAGAATCTGAAGAAATGAAATCGCCAAGTCTCAGTGAAGGATTGCTTTCTCTCTCTCTCTCTCTCTCTCTCTCTCTCCAAGTGCTCCTCAAACTGATCACAATTTGGTAAATGATCATCTTTTCACACTCTTATTCTTCCACTCGCTAAGTGAGACACATGTTTTGATAGTGTAATGCATCCTGTCCATGACGTAATTTTGAAATACATTACAGGATTAATTTGTGAGAGGTAACTTTGCTGACAAAGATTTAAAAAAAAAATATTCTGACAGTTTTTCTGAGTCTCAACCTCAATAAATGTACTGAAACTGCAATAACTTAATTTCTTTTGACAGAGATTAGTGGACTAAAAGACATGCGAGATTTTAAAAAATTGAGAAAACCTATTTCATTTGATAGGGGCTTTACAGATACTTTGCAGATGTGATGCCTCCCCTCCCCCCCCCCCCTTTAAACCCATTCGTGACAGAGGTCCACATTTTGTGGTTTGGCCTAATATCTTTTGATGCAAAGCCCTAAAAATCATACCAAATACATGAGCAGAAAAAAGCAAAAATCCTACACAAACTGTGCCCATTTTGGTTGCGTCATTATTCGTTGTTGATGCTGACAATTTTTTTTAATGAAATGAGCATTAAAATCCTTAAATTGGCAATGTGATAGAAGTTTAAAATCACTGTTTTCCCCTGCAATTGGCAACTTTTTGACTTCTCATCATAATTTCTGTCACATTTATATTCATTTCAGATACATGACGTTTTATAAGAAAAATGTAGCAATATAAAATAAAAATGTTGGTGGTGCCAATTTGAAAAATAAAACTGATCAAATTAGGCTTTAAATGATCCTGTCACGAATGGGTTAACAAGCTTAACAAGAGAATACTGGATCTGATACCTGAAAACCCCCCACCCCCCCCAAAAAAAAACAAACAAACAAACAACAAACAAAAAACCACATGCTGGTAGCTGCCTTTCCAAATATAGATATACAGACATATAAATTAAGGAAATTGTTCAGGTTCTTACAAGAGATGTGCAAAGATAACTGGATATCACTGTCACTCAATGCTCAATATCTTATACAGATCCATAATTTGACGCCTCCTTGGCGAAATGAAATCTCTCCTATTCACAGCTGTTCTGATTTTACGATGACCTGTATGATTTGATTTCTCGTTCGAATGAGTAAAAAGTCAATTTACGGTTTTGTAACTGCTTCCCACAAGACAGTGGTCAAAACCGAAAATGGTCAAAATTTAACAATCTTTATTACTTCCGTTTCCCCTCCCTCCACCTTCCCCTCTCTCACCCCTTCCCTCAAGGGGGTCAGAAAATTATTATTAATCCTTGGCTTGCTCTGTGGAATAGAACCCCATTAATTGACCTTTCTCCTGACTATAAAATACTGCACATTCCAATATTTGGACACTCCCTTTCAGATTTCATAAATAGCCATAATAATGTTAATAAAATGATAATAAGAATGATAATAATAATAATGATAGCAATGATACTAATGATAATAACAACAACAGTATAAGTAATTGAATTTCAGTCTCAAAAATTGTATAAGACAGTATATTACAAAACACTGTAGAGAGAAAGTCATGCTTCAGCATCGTTTAAAACAAAAACTTGATGAGAAGAATCAGAATCCTTTTGTCGTGAGAATGTTGTATCATACAGAAATTGTATAAAATGGCAGAGACTGTCACGTGACCGTGTTGACATGACCAATCAGCTTGTACTCCAGCATGAGGTTGGTGTAATCTGATATGAAACATTATGGGTGTCAGCTGACCCATGCACTGCTGCTACCTCCATGTTTCTTAATATGATATAATACATGTAAGTGTATGTCCCTTCAGCTTTATGATTATGAATACAAGTTTCATTAACTTCTCTATTGTCTGAATGGGTTATACAGTATGTCATCTGTCTAATTTTTTGCAAGATGCATTTAGACAACGTTAAAAACAAACTTTGAATTACTGCTAGGATAGAGGGTGCTTTGTAAGAGACATATAGCATGGTAGTCCCTTTGAACGGACACAGGATACAACTATAATATAATCATACAGGTTGTTTCAGTGAAACTGTGACAAGAGATCATTTTGCCAATTCTCGATCAGGCAGTTTCCAAGCATTAAAATACAGTGAAAGCAAAAGATATATTGGGAAGATTAAAAGGCCAAAAATATGAATACTAATCAAATAATTGTAATCAACTGTACCAAGTTAGGATTCACAGTCCTTTGTCTTCTCTGATTACAATTTATTTTACTACTGAGTTAATTTAATTGTAAACATTAATCTAAATAATCACTTTCACCTTCTAATGAGCCAAAAAATACTGCCAGTGGAAATTTTAACACGATTAATTTTTCGCGCTCAGCTAACTTAAATCGCACATCTTTGATTTGCGCAGACTGCTAGGAAACCATATTCACGTGCAAAACAAGCAAATATTTTGCATGGTTTTATTTTCGTGCAAGTGTCGAGCCCAACAATGCGCTAAAATTTCTGAAATATTCCACATTAGGATAACCTTATTCACGTGCAAAACAAGCAAAATATTTTGCATGTTTATTTCCATGCAAGTGTCGAGTCACACACCAAATGCGGCAAAATTCTGAACTTTTCCATGTTAACTATAGATAAACAGGGGATTGATTGAATTCCACCACGACGTTTCCTTTCCATTCTTTCTGTAACTGTTTTTCTGCCTTGATCTAGATTAAAAAACTATATTCAATCAGAAAATAATTTCAAAGACATTATTGTCCTATTGCCTTCAGGAGATTATGTACTGCTTCCCAATGAGATCATAGGTGTCCTTCCAGAGAAATTTGCCCTTCATGTCTGATATTTTTCTTCAGGCCACTAACAAAACAAATATTATCTGGAAGTCTGCACAACCCGCCTATATACCCATTAGTTTGCTCAACACACAGAGGTAGATGCCTATTTCACCCACAGAACTACATAAATTGCCCATCCAGTTAACCCATTCGTGACAGAGGTCCACAATTGTGGTTTGGCCTAATATCTTTTAATGCAAAGCCCTAAAAATCATACCAAATACATGAGCAGAAAGAGCAAAAATTCTACACAAACTGTGCCCATTTTGGGTGCATCAATATTCACTGTTTGATGCTGAAAATTTTTTAAAGGAAAATAAGCATTAAAATCCTTCAACTGGCAATTGATAGAAAGTTTAAAATGACTGTTTTCCCCTGTAAATGGCACCTTTTTTACTATCATAATTTCTGTCAATTTATATTCATTTCGATACATGACGTTTTATAAATAAAATGTAGCAATAAAATAAACATGTTGGTGTTGCCAATTTTGAAAGAATAAAAGCTGATCAAATTAGGCTTTAATAATTCCTGCCACAGATGGGTTAAGTCTCTGAGTTGCCTTTGAATTACAGTTCTTGTTTAAAAAGAGAGGTCCTGATAAAGTTCAGTGGCCATCATCCAACATGTTAATTCTATACTTTACCCAAAATTCACAAAGAGGTTTATCTTAAACCATGTCGGTATAACCATGGTTTAAAGCACTACATGGACTAAAATTAGCGCAAAAAAGCGTACATACGTATAGGCGCATTACTGGCCGCCTCTTGCGAAAGAGCACCTGCGTACGCTACGCTTATGGAAAGTTTAAACCATAGTTTCAATTAAATATGGTTTAGATATAAACCTCTTTTGTGATTTGGACACTGAATAGCCCGCTATTTTGCGAATTACCAGGCTATTCTGCAAATACATCTAAGATTTTGGAGGTTTACTTTTAAGAGAAATAGTGGGCTAATTCTGTCTTCATCTAAGATTCGCTCGCTGTTCTACGTTTGGGCTAATTTACAATGGTTTTTCTTCAGCTCGGCCTGATGAAGTTGCACCTATTGCTATCGTTTTCATCATCAGTGAGGTCTGGTCAGCCCTGAACACAGGAATAGCAGGCATGTGCACAAACAAACTGGGTCAGATGACAGCTCTCTGTACATTGCCATCTCATGTGATGACATATGGGAATGAAGATATTATGAGGTTGTGGTTCAACAGTCGCGCATTTCAGAATTCGCTAACAAATTGTGTCACTGCCATTTTTCTTTGCCTGCTATATCATCAGTCTAGTAAAAATCCTAGCAAAGAGCCCCCCCCCCCCCAATCATCCCATGAATCTTTAAGCTATATATCGTCTGTTCAGAGCCAGAAGGGCATTAACTATATGTTAAAGCATATGAGGCAACACCCTTCTGGTTCTAAACAGATGATATAATGTGTCTTCATGTTTTATTCTGTGAAGATAACACACTTTCTTTGTAACATACTTCCATGCACAAGTTAAAAAAAGAAATCCATTTGGATGGACTTATGCTCTCATGTCTCACGTAATCAATTCAATGTGTCATAAAGCATGATCTCCCATCTCCTGTTATAGATAGAGGATAGTCACATTTGCATTTCAAGATAAAACAACTAGTATTAGAGTGAACCCAACCTAATTTCCTTCAGTAATCATCACTTCTGGGCACATTATGAACTGGAAATGTAACTGGGGCACCGAGAGAAGGCTGATTATTCCTGGCTAGCAATGTGTCTTGCGTAAAAAAAGGTGTCTGCTGCCACCAATGGTCCAGAGAGGGAGACAGAGTGACATCTCGACAGAAAGCATGAGCATGTGCGAGAGAGGGGAGGAGGGCGAGAGAAAGGAAAAGAGTGACAGAGAGTAAAAGAGAGAGAGGAAAGGAGAGGGAAAGAGAGAGAGAGAGAGAAAGAGAAAAGAAGAAGAGAAAGGGAGAGATGGGGAGGAAATATAAAGTATCTAAAAGGGAAAAAATGTGGAATGAAAAGATAAAAAGA